>CM031605.1:47056801-47059301 GCA_018398815.1 Conus ventricosus
ACGCGTGATTCCATGTGGGCCCGCTGTAGTTAATACCCTTACAGTGCCCCTGGTGACAAGGGCGGCTTGATATAGCTGGCCTTCAGCAGTCAGTGTGGCAGAAACCTAACTCCCCACATTCGCCACCCCACCCGAAAAAAGGGAATTGAGAGAGAGAGGGGGAGGGAGAGAGAGGGGGATTAAACAAAGAAAGAGGGGGAAAACGGGCAAGAGAGAGACAGGGGAGAGGGACACACACACACACACACACACACACACACACACACACACACACACACACACACATCTCACTCACTACACACACACACACACACACACACACACACACACACACACACACACACACACTCATGCATACATACACACGCGCACGCATAGTGCATGCACACAAGCCCACACGTACTTATGCAGGCACGCACGCACAGAGAGAGAGAGAGAGAGAGAGAGAGAGAGAGAGAGAGAGAGAGAGAGAGAAGAGAGAGAGAGAATATGAATAAGTAATTGAAGGCATGAGAGTCTAAGAGAAAGATGGAGTGGGACACACACACACACACACACACACACACACACACACACACACACACACACACACACACACACGGACAGGAAACAAAGACAAAGAAAGAACACACTGACAGAAAAGTACAGATAGACATACAGACAGGGATAGAATCCCAGCACTGTGACACCACCAAGAAGACACAGCGCGCGCGCGCACACACACACTGACAGAAAAGTACAGATAGACATACAGACAGGGATAGAATCCCAGCACTGTGACACCACCAAGAAGACACGGCGCGCGCGCGCACACACACACACGACACAAACATACAGAAGACATACAGACAGATAGAATCCACACTGTGACACCACCAAGAAGACACGGCGCCCGCGCGCAACACACACAACCACAACACACACACCACACACACACCACACACAACAACAACACCACAACGAACAAACACAACATGGTGTGTGTACACACCCGTGCGAGGTATGCTCTCTGTGTCCAAACCTACATGCAAGTAACAACCCCCTGGGCGTCACGACCTGGCCTCCTTTATTTGTTATTCAATAGTTTTAAGGACGCGGGTCCCGAAGCATGTGTCGCCGCCCGTCCGACCACGCTGACACGTAGAAGTGGGTTTGCACTGCACTTAACCATAACACCGACAGGTCCCCCTCCGGCCCCCCTAGTGTTGGCTATCTGTCATTGAATCTGCTTCCATCACCACTAGCCCCTAATCCTCTGTCTCTCCCTCCCTCCCCCCCCCCCCCCCCCCCCCCCCTCTCTCTTCTCTCTCTCTCTTCTCATTCTTCTTCTCCTTCTTCTCCTTCTTCTTCTTCGTCTGCTTCTTTCTTCTTCTTCTTCTTCTTCTTCTTCTTCTTCTTCTCCCTCTCCTCCTCCTCCTCCTCCTTCTTTTTCTTCTTCTTCTTCTGTCAGTTTATCAGTACAAATTAATTAAGCTTATGTATAACTGAGGTTCATACATGTGTGTGTGTGTGTGTGTGTGTGTGTGTGTGTGTGTGTGTGTGTGTGTGTGTATGTCTTTGTGTTTTGTATCTGTGTATGTGTATCTGTGTATGTGTCTGTGTTTTGCGAGCGTGCGTGCGTCGCTCGTGCATTCATTTCTTGTTGTGTTGTCGTTGCGTTGCTGCGTGTATCTATATCTGTGTACCCCCTATGTGCATGCGCGAGAGAGTGTGCGTGTGTATGTGATCTCTGTCATGATTTTTCTTTCTTATGGTTTATTGTTTTAAAAATATAAGTAACAACTGAAATATATAACTATAGACAATAAACTATGATGACTACATTTTAGTACGTGTTTCTATCATTGTCGCCGTGCGACCAATGCCAACTAACCCCGTCGCTGTGAAACAATATCAGTAATGATCAGTTTGTTTTTGAACAGTTATATTCTTCATTTACATGGAAATGACAACCTTCCTCCATCTTTATGCTTGTCACATGCAAAATAGTTATAAGCTTTTGAGACTAATATTTTGTCGTAAGAGTAATATAATAATTGCTTAGTTTGATTCATGGGCATACGCACAAAGTGTTGCTTAAAGGCATAGACTGCCCATGATGAATGTTTTCACTGTATGCGGCTTACTATAACCAAAAGGGTTGATAATTATAACTTTCTGGGGGCCGGAATAGCTCAGTTGGTAGAGCGCCGGACTCTGGTGATCCTGGGGTTGGGGGTTCGCATCTCCGCGGGCCGTTTCGGTACAGTGGGATTTTTCCCTCGGAGTTAACTTTGGTTCTGACTCCAGTCCCCATACAATCCTTCGAATGAGACTATAAACTGAGGTTCCGTTTTGTGAACGCACGCACAACATCTTGCACACACGTAAAATCCATCACCAAATTTCGGAAGAGGCCAGTTTGGCCGTTGGTATGGATGACACGTTACACGTAGCATGCACCTTCCCCAAAGATGGAGTAAGGCTGCCTTAATGGCGGGATAAAGAAAACGGGTCATAC
>CM031605.1:47069301-47076801 GCA_018398815.1 Conus ventricosus
TCTCTCTCTCTCTCTCTCTCTTCTCTCTGCTCTCTCTACTCACACACACACACACACACACACACACACACACACACACACACCACACGCACACACACACCCCTACGCACGCACACTCACACACACCCGCGCCGCACCACACACACACACACACACACACACACACACACCCACCCCTACGGTACAATGAAATTTAATTCTCTCTCTCTCTCTCTGAACCCCTCCTCCCTCCTCCCTCGGAGGGGGTAGCCCCCTCCTCTGCGTACAATGAAATTAAATTCAAAAACCCGTGCAGCGACCTCTTATCACGACGGTTCCCGGGCCTTAGCTAAATATTTTCGCAGCTGAAAACTTTCGACGGAAGTTACAAAGCCCAGAGCTTGTTAACGCCGTGCGAACTCGGTTAACAGTTGCGGCCCTTTTCAAGGGGCGACTGCTTGATGGGCTAACCGCTGGACGCTACTTTGGAAGTGGAACTGCGCGGACCGGACTTTGTGAATTTGTTCAGCATGGTCAACCAGGTGCTAACTGCTGTTACAATCCGTTGCCAGGGCAATGATTATTTTTCTGACCGTCAGCTGTCTCAGTCTGGCAAAACTGACGCCAATGGCTGCTTTGTATAGTCTAAAGTAAAAAAGAAAATAGAAATTTTTTTAATTTAAAAAGGAAAAGAAAGTACGCGGTGGCACATGTAGATACAAGCGAGCATAATACATAAAAGCATGATCAGCTGTTTCTCCATCAACATTGATGTATAGATGAACTTAGAGGAAAAAAAGACATTCAGACAACAATCAAGAATAAATGTATTGATTACGAAAAAGAAAAAAGGAAAAAAGAACACCACACACACACACACACACACACACACACACACACACACACACACACACACACACACACACACAGCGCGCGCACGCGCACCATAGCAGAAGTAGCGTGGAATGATATGTCAGACGGTCAACACAAACAAGCAATGTAATGAACAACAAACAAACACACATATTGCACAGTTATCTGTTGGACAGTGGCAACACAGGGGGACAAGATCACAGAACTGAAGTGCATGTGAAGGGGAAGAGGAAGAGAGTGGGGTCAGGGGTCAGTCGCCTGTAGCGGCCAGCCCAGGTCTGACCCCAGGTCAGGTTGCCCTACCCTAGCGCCGAGGGGCTAGGGGGAACACGGAAGTACTCCGAGGGAGAAAAAAAAACTAGTCACACGCAGCTGATCATGGAACAGCTACAGAATACCCCTTGGGGGGAAAGGGGGGAGGTGGAGGGAAGGGAGGGGGGGGGGCACAATATGTCAAAAGTTTAATATAAACGAGTAATGTGATGAACAACAGGCAATATGTAATACGTTTCAACTATACGCAGATCGATCTTGATCGGCTTGTTACATGGACAGAAGCAAATCATACGGTCATTCACCTAAATAAAGCTAATGGTAAGTTCATTACAATTAGACAAAAACGCCAAACGCCGTTGACCGGTATTGGAAGAGGCTGATTTCTACGAACTACTTGGCCTCACTGTTGATAAGGAGCTATCTTGGTCCAAACTCCTTTATAGACTCTGCAAAAAAAACCTAAAAAGTTATTCAACTGAATAGGATAAAACATTTTCTTGACCAGCACACGCGCAAGCTCTTCTACCAGGCATACTTTAAGCCAGATATATATTATTCATCAAGACGATAGCGATCTAGCGAGCAGTAATTGCTTAAACATTCAAAAGCTTACGCAGACTTTCTGAAAGCTCATTCTTCTCAAATCTTCTCTTCAGCCGATGTCTTACAAACAGCTTGACATCCTTTCCTTCAGTCTTAAATGCCGCGTCAGGAAGCTGTTTTGTGAGCAAAGATATTGAACAAACTTAACACCACCTTATATCCTCAGTCAGTAGTTAAATCTCTAAAAGCTTTTAATATTTCAATGAAAATATTTCCATTACTTCGCAGATAATTATCATTTTTTAACTGTGATTCCACAGTGGTCAGGTTCAGTGGAACAATTGTAAACGAGCAATTTGATAAACAACAGGCAATGTCTGAACAGAACCCGGCCAAGCTGTTTTGTCTGGCTCTGCATTCCGTGGAGAACAATGGTTACATTCTTAGGCCTCACTCGGTTTCTTTACCGCTGTCCTCCGTACTTTTTTTTTGCCTAAACCAAATGCGTAATGATCTTGCTGAGCGACCTTCATATATAATATTGCTGCATGGATCCGCACCACAAATCTTTTTTCTTTTCTTTTTTTTTTCCCCTCCAGTCTCCAATTTTGTCGCTTTTTTTTTTCTTTTTAGGTTTTTCTCTTCTTTTTCTTTTTTTTTCGTTTTTTCCCCCTTTTCTTTTGTCTTTTTTTTTTTTTCAAGTTGGGCCTCCACCCTCCTAGTTTTTTTCCCCCCATTTTTTTCTCTTTTTTTCCCCTTCTTTTCTAATGGCACTTGTTTACCATGCAGAGTTGTGTGTTCTGTTTACTGATGGCCTTTCGAATGCAAAGTTTAATATTTTGACGTTTGAGACATAACGTCTGCGTGTATTTCTGTACTATTGCAATTTAATGGGCTTGTCCCTAAACCACTTTCCACTTCTCCATCGAGGTTGGCTGACATCTGTTCAGTGGATTTTTCACAGTCTGCTGACGAGAACCAGCTATACCAACAGACATGGGTGGAAACCTAACCTCTTTTGCCTAGGTAGCCTGAAAGCCGGTCAGTTCAGCTGGACAACAACTCACGTTGTTGAAGGCTGGTCAGTGGCACGGTCTGTGGTCAGTGGTCTGACTGATGACCTGGATTAACCGGACAGGGGGGATTTTCCGTGCTTGTCCCTGTTCCTCACAGCTTTCGTCGTACGTGCCTGTTGTCCAGGTGTGTACATTGTGATCTATGTGTTCCCTGGGGCGAGTGGGGTGTTTTGGGAACGGTAGAACGCAAGTCAAACCAAAGATGTAATCGGCGCAGGATCAGTATTTCGCCTGGCTTTCCCTCTTGTTTGACGTTGTCGGAGTTCCGTTTGCGTGCGCAGGTCACTAATCACTTCCGGGCACCGCATTCATTGCGTGCCATGACAGGTTTGTTCAGCCGGCGGGGGCGTCCTCTCAAGTCACCACGAATGTCACACATGCAGTTCGACCTGTTCTCCCCTCATCTCATTCATACATATGGTTCAATCGTGTTATCCCCTAACCTCATTCATACATATGGTTCAATCGTTTATCCCTACCTCATTCCACATATGTTCAATCGGTTACCCCTACCTCATTCACACATATGGTTCAATCGTGTTAGCCCCTAACCTCATTCACACATGTCGTTCAACCTGTTCTCCCCTTACCTCATTCACACATGTCGTTCAACCTGTTCTCCCCTTACCTCATTCACACATGATGTTCAACCTGTTCTCCCCTTACTTCATTCACACATGTTGTTCAACCTGTTCTCCCCTTACCTCATTCACACATGTTGTTCAACCTGTTCTCCCCTTACCTCATTCACACATGTCGTTCAACCTGTTCTCTCTTTACCTCATTCACACATGTCGTTCAACCTGTTCTCCACTTACCTCATTCATGCATGCACTCAACACTATTCACTTCTTACCTCACTCACACATGTCGTTCAACCTGTTCTCCACTTACCTCATTCATGCATGCACTCAACACTATTCACTTCTTACCTCACTCACACATGTCGTTCAACCTGTTCTCCACTTACCTCATTCATGCATGCACTCAACACTATTCACTTCTTACCTCACTCACACATGTCGTTCAACCTGTTCTCCACTTACCTCATTCATGCATGCACTCAACACTATTCACTTCTTACCTCACTCACACATGTCGTTCAACCCTGTTCTCCACTTACCTCATTCATGCATGCACTCAACACTATTCACTTCTTACCTCACT
This sequence comes from Conus ventricosus, assembly GCA_018398815.1. Classification (NCBI taxonomy): domain Eukaryota; kingdom Metazoa; phylum Mollusca; class Gastropoda; order Neogastropoda; family Conidae; genus Conus; species Conus ventricosus. The sequence continues at coordinate 47,073,216 of CM031605.1, forward strand.
CACACATGTCGTTCAACCTGTTCTCCACTTACCTCATTCATGCATGCACTCAACACTATTCACTTCTTACCTCACTCACACATGTCGTTCAACCTGTTCTCCACTTACCTCATTCATGCATGCACTCAACACTATTCACTTCTTACCTCACTCACACATGTCGTTCAACCTGTTCTCCACTTACCTCATTCATGCATGCACTCAACACTATTCACTTCTTACCTCACTCACACATGCAGTTCAACCCTGTTCTCCACTTACCTCACTCACACATGCACTCAACACTATTCACTTCTTACCTCACTCACACATGTCGTTCAACTCTGTTCTCTCCTTACTCACACATGTCGTTCAACTCTGTTCTCTCCTTACTCACACATGTCGTTCAACTCTGTTCTCTCCTTACTCACACATGTCGTTCAACTCTGTTCTCTCCTCACTCACACATGCAGTTCAACTCTGTTCTCTCCTTACTCACTCACACATGCAGTTCAACTCTGTTCTCTCCTTACCTCATTCACACATACCGTTCACCCTGTTCTAACCTTACCTCATTCACACATGCCGTTCAACCCTATTCTTCCCTTCCCTCATTCACACATTATGTGTGAGTCTCTGCTACAGTTATGCATTAATTTCCCTCTGTTCAAATGAAAGGGGGAGGGAGGGGGGGGGGATCAAAAGGACACATCCAAACGCTACATAACAACAGACGGGGGAAATATATTATAACTGAAATTATCTGGTGATAGTGATGATTACTGGAAGAGATGGTAGGGGGGTTGGAGGGGGGGGGGGGCTGTATATTAACCTAGTTCCTAAAAAGGCAAATTCCGATTCCATTACACATGTTTTGATGTCCCACTTTTCCCTCATACCCGTCCGTTGTACCTTTTATCCCTTCCATTCCCTTCTCTTGTCGACCCCTGACCATAACTCTCTCTTCCCCCCTCCCCTCCCCCTCCCCCCCTCCACCCCTCCCCCCGCCCCCCACCCGCCAGTCCAACGCTACCACGATCCCCCACTATTCTGAACATGCCGTATCGCCTCATTAAGCCTGTACGCCTAAGCTCGGTGACAGAAAAAAGGACGTATTGTGAGCCTACAGAAGCGAAGCGAGCTGTCACATCAGCAACTGGTTACTGTGGTGTGTGTAACGGTCAGTTGAACCAGGGACCGTACAGCAAATTTGCTGTACGGTCCCTGTTGAACGTTTCGGCCGTGTAGCGGGGACAGTGGTATACCACATGCTTCGCGCAGGCTGGTCAGCTTTTGGTCTGATGTTGGTTCTGATGGTAGTGAGTGTTATCACAGTGATCAGCGGTTGCGTTATCACTCACAGCACAGGGGATGGGTGGCAGGCTTTCTGGTTGGTTCTTACTGCCCACCATCTGTCTGTGTTTGTTGGCCACTGTCCGAGGGTCTTGACCCGTAGAGTTCGAGACAACTCTGTCTCTGTCACTATCTGTCTGTCTGTCTGTTCTTCTCTCTCTCTCTCTCTTCTCTCTCTCTCTCTCTCTCTCTCTCTCTCTCTCTCTCTCTCTCTCTCTCTCTGGGTGGTGGGTGTGTGTGTGTGTGTGTGTGTGTGTGTGTGTGTGTGTGGAAAAAAGCATCTTCTTGTTTATTTAATACCCTTGAGAATAAAGATTATGAATAAAGAGTCTCTGTCTCTGTCTCACTGTCTCTGTCTCTCTCTCTCTCTCTCTGTCTCTCTCGCCTCTCTCCTCTCTCTCTCCTCTCTCTCTATCCATCTCTATCTATCCATCTCTTTCTATCTCGCTCATTTCCTTCCCCCATTTTCCCTACATCCCCCCCCCCCCCCCCCCCCCCCCCCCCCCCCCCCCCCCCCGCCCCCCCCCCCCCCCCCCCCCCCCCCCCCCCCCCCCCCCCCCCCCCCCCCACCCCCCCCCCCCCAAAACCCCCCCCCCCCCCCCCCCCCCCCCCCCCCCCCCCCCCCCCCCCCCCCCCCCCCCCCCCCCCCCCCCCCCCCCCCCCCCCCCCCCCCCCCCCCCCCCCCCCCCCCCCCCCCCCCCCCCCCCCCCCCCCCCCCCCCCCCCCCCCCCCCCCCCCCCCCCCCCCCCCCCCCCCACCCCACCCCCCCCCCACCCCCCCCCCCCCCCCCCCCCCCCCCCCCCCCCCCCCCCCCACCACCACACACATTTTTTTTCCCTCGCAACCTTTCCCTCCCCCTCAATTTTTAAAAAATTTGGCTTTTTGCTTACCGGTTGTTTGTGATTGAAGCAGCTTGCGCGCAGGTTGGGTTTTCTAAATCAGCCTTACAACGATTTTGTAAACCTGCTCCTTCCATCTCCCTGCCCACAAACTCCTAGTGTTTAAAACGAACAGCATTTTTGGGTTTAGCGTGTCAAACCAATCTCTGTTACTTTTTGTAGCTTTATTGCATGTTCCCCAAAGCTGTCCTAACTATGGCCTGATTGGGCACAGTTAATCACGCTCGTCCTTCATCCATACACATCCCCCCCACAAATCACCACTCACCATGGGTTAACAGGCGTACACACAGGCAACGCACTTGACACACACCCCCAAACAACCACACCACAACACACACACACACACACACACCACAACCCACACACCCCGCCCCCTCAATAACGCACGCACACACCACACACACCCCCACACACCACACACCACACACACACACCACACACACAACACACACCCACGTTTTCTCTCTCTCCCTCTCTCTCCCTCTCTCTCTCTCCTTTTCTCTCTCTCTCCCCCCTCTCTTTTCTCTCTCTCTCTCGCACACACGGACACAACGACACATACATCCCCCGCCCGCGCGTGCGTGCCACACACACACACACACCACAACACAACACCACACACACACACACACACACACACATTTTTTAATACAACACACCCCCACCACACACCACACACAACACCACACACCCACACTGTCTCCAACATTATAACCACGCACACACACACACATTTAAAAGTGTTTGTTACTGTTTCGTTGACACAACAACACACCCCCAAATGGCCCGCGCGTGCGTGCACACACACCCCCCAAACACAAAAACACACAACACACACACACCAACACACAAAAAATACACACACCCACACCCCAACAATAACGCGCGCACGCGCGCGTTTTTTTTTTTTTTTTCTGGGTTCACGAGTCGGTCAGTGACAGCCTTTTTTGCAGCAATTGAAAAAAAAACCCGTTTTTAACCCCCCCCCCCCCCCCCCCCCCCCCCCCCCCCCCCCCATTACCCAAACCACCCCCTCCCCCGCCCCCAACACACAACCCGTGAGGAGGGTGTAAATTGATCCGGGACCGCCCCGGGGGACCGACAAACGCTGCTGTAGATGACACCTTGCCACAGACGATTAGGTGGTCCCCGGGGCCCCCAGTCCCTGGCTGCAGCCCAACAGCGCTGACTCGTGTCTGGTTCGGGGTTTTAGCGTAAATTTATTTGATAGGCCAGTCTAAAAAGGGGTTTTTTTAAACGCGAATTTGATGACCAAAAATGATTTTCAGATGTGTTTTGGTGTGAAACTTTCTTGTTTTGTGTGTGTGTTGTGTGTGTGTGGTGTGGTGTGT
>CM031605.1:47081801-47084301 GCA_018398815.1 Conus ventricosus
AGCATTTGCAGAGATGTTTGTCAGTTATAGTAGAAAATGCAGGTCTATCAACTGAAAGTAAAGAGTACAGAGAAGTGAAGAGCAAAGTAAAACAAAATCAATTCATGATGATAATGAGTTACAAGGAAAAGCTATGTAAATTCAGAAATAACACTTGAGGAAGTTAAAGAAAGTTTTTTTACATTTGAGTAAAGCAAAAGCATCTGTTGGATTAGATGGCATATCTTATGAAATGTTAAAAACACTTACCTTACAAATGTTGTTCGATTTTTACATATATTCATACAAAGATGTTGGAGTAAAGGGGAAATGCCTTCAGTTTGGAAGCGATCAATTGTTATTCCTATACATAAGAAGGGAAAGCCTAAAGCAGATAGAAAACAGCTATCGACCCATCTCGTTAACGTCACACGTTTGCAAACTTATGGAGAAAAAATATTAAAACAGATTAGTCCATTTCTGCAAAAAAAACAGTGCATTATACCCCCAAATCAAAGCAGGCTTTCGGAAAGGCCGATCAACTACAGAACATCTAGTGAAACTAACAACACAAATCAAACAGCAGTTCGCGAGGCGGAAGAATATCCTTGCAACTTTTTTTGACGTTAAGAAAGCTTATGATCAAGTATGGCACTACAAATTATTGCAAAAGCTTAAGGAAAACAATATTAATGGTAATATGTATAACTACATTAGAAACTTCCTTTCACATCGTTTCATACAAGTAAGAATAGGAAACACGTACTCGAACCCCAGAGAACTTCAGATGGGATTACCTCAAGGGTCAGTTATTTCTCCTGTTTTATTTAATATGCTCATAGCCGATCTTCCAAAGAGGTTGTCAAACGATTCAGTTTTAGTCCAGTATGCTGACGATATATGCATGTGGATGAAGGTAACAATGAACGCAATACACCCACTAGAGCATTAAACTATACAAAAAAAGTTTACCAAAAGGAATTAGATAAAATCACTAATTTTATGAAAGAAAAGGGTTTTATCATTATCTTTAGAAAAAACAAACATGGTCCTTTTTAACTCAGGTTATAACCCAGAAAAAAATGCCAATATTCAGCATTAATGGAATTGCCCTTACGTTTGTGCAAAGTGTTAAGTTTTTAGGTGTTTATCTGTATCAAAACTTACCTGGAATCAACATATAAATCATATACTTGATAAAGCACGAAAAGCAATTTAAAATTTTTTCAAAATTATAAGTAAACAACGTTGGGGTCAGGATACTAAAGCACTTTTATGTCTTGCAAACTCACTTGTTCGATCTCGTTTAATGTATGCCCAAGAAGTTTTCTTTAATGCCCCCAAGCACCTATTATCCAAACTTCAAAGCATAGACTGCAAAGCTGTTAAACTGGCACTTGGGGTACCAATACATGCTTCCAATCTAGGATCCTATAACGAAGCGGGTGTTCTTCCTCTAGATGACAATAGGAAAAATTCTTGCGCTAAATTTATAGTAAAGTCTTTTGCTTTTGATACATTTTGTAAAGAAGAAATTAGATTAGATTCCGCGAAAAGATTTTGCTAAAAGAGCTAAAGCAATAACTCTTACAATCAATCAATTCCTATGCACCGATATAATCAATTCTAAAGAATTAAAACACAAAGAAATAGCCACTAAGCCACCTGTTTCACCAGTAGCACCCTGGGAGCATATTAAACCTGCTTTTGATATTGATGATACAAATTTAAACAAAAATCAATCTCCAAATATCTTGAAAAATTTAGTAAACATAAGCATTGAAAACAAGTATACTGATTATATCAAGATTTACACAGACGGCTCTGTAACGGAAAATGGCAGTGCAGGATCAGCATTTTTTATTCCTTCCTTGAAAACATTAAAACGTTATAATATTGGCAGACATTATTCCATTTTCACTGCTGAAACTAATAGCCATTTTAAGGGCGTTTTCATCACATTCAAGAGTTACCTTTAAATGCATGCAAAATATTATTTGTGTGGATTCAAAATCAGTATTATATGCCATCAAAGGTCAACTACCAAGGCACGGGTTGAAATGACACAGGAAATCAAGCACTTAATACATCATTAGCAAGCAAAGATATCAGTGTTACTTTTTATTGGATTCCATCTCACTGTGGAATTGTCTTTAATGAACAGGTAGATCAAGCAGCCAAGAGTGCAGCACGCAATGCTGCAGGGACAATTAAACTTAATGTTAAGCTAGATCTACATGAATATTATAAATAAATTTGACAAGTTAGCAAAGGATAATTTTGTTGACAAGTTGAAGACCTTAGATATACAATATTCACATAATTGTGTAAAAGCTTCTGACACACTGCATTCGGATATAATAATTAAGAGTTTAAGTCAAATCAAATCCAGATCAATTACGTCTTTGATGTTTAAGATTCGTCTAAATGCTCTCAAAACAAAATTTTGTAAAGATATTATTTGTGTTTGTGGGAGTCAAATTTCTACGAATCATCTGCTTCTGCACTGTCCTGCCATCAA
>CM031605.1:47086801-47089620 GCA_018398815.1 Conus ventricosus
GTCAACATGTCAACTGACGCCAAAACCTGACGTATTGTATTTATTACGTAGAATCTCATCTTTCATGAGGGGGAAACTCAACTCTGCTTTTCTTTGTGCGGGTGGATGGGGAGTGGGGGGGGGGGGGGGATTTTGGAGGAGATGGTGTGTGGGAGGGGGAGGGGGGAGGGGGCTGGTGGCGAGGGGGGGAGGGTTAGAGAGGGTTTTAAAGCGCTATGCTTTACGTGGTGCTGACAGGAGAGTGGGACAGAGGGGTGTGTGTGTGTGTATGTGGGGTGTGTGTTGTGTGTGTGTGTGTGTGTGTGTTGTGCGTGCGTGCGTGCGTGCGTAGGGGTTGCGTGCGTGGTGTTGTGGTGTGTGTGGTGTGTGTGTGTGTGTGTTGTGTGTGCGGGGAGGGGGGGTTGTGTGTGTGTGTGTGTGTGTTGTGTTGTGTGTGTGTGGTGTGTGTGTGTGTTTGTGTGTGTGTGTGTGTGCGCGCGGCGCGCGCGCGTGGTGTGTGTGGATGTGTATGTTTGTGTGTACGTGTATGTGTGTGTCTGCCTGTGTGTCTGTCTGTTGTGTATGTGTGTGTCTGAAGGAGAGATGACATACATGAATACACGCATAGGCGTTGCATACAAATTCACACTTGCACCCATTCATACATATCCATCATCCCAACGGAGAGAGAGAGAGAGAGAGAGAGAGAGAGAGAGAGAGAGAGAGAGAAGAGAAGAGAAGAGAGACAGAGAGGGAGGGAGGGAGGAGTAGAGAGAGAGGAGGAGAGAGGAGAGAGAGAGAGAGTGAGAGAGAGAGAGAGAGGACAGAGGAAGAGAGAGGAGAGAGAGATGGAGAGAGAAGACAGCCAGATAGAGACCACACACACACACACACACAAACACGCGCGCGCGCGCGCACGCACGGCGCGCGCGCGCACACACACACACACACACCACACACACCCACACACACACACACACACACACACACAACACACACAAGTGCGAGTAAGCTGACAGAGAGAGGGAAGTGAGAGAGAGGGGAGGGGGAGAGGAGAGAGGAGAGAGAGAGAGAGGAAGAGAAGGAGAGAGAGAAGAGAGAGAGAGAGAGAGAGAGAGAGAGAGAGATTTAATAGAGCAATATACTGCATGAGAGAAAATGAATGCAATGTATATAATTATGCATAAGAATGCGTGCCAGTAATGTCATTGGAAAGCGAAAAAAAAAAAGGAGAGTGGGGTGATGAGGAGACACACAGACAATGAATAATTTTGAGTTTTATTTCATTTCTCATCACAATGTTCATACCAAAAAAAGAAAAGTCATTGATGGGAGGTATTGAGTAAAGAAGGTGGTATTAAGGGGGGAAGGGGGGGGTGGGGGGTGGCAGGTAACGGGCAAAAAATAAATGAATAAATAAATAGATAAATCAAGTGGCAGTACACAACACTTTCCAACCAGAGAGGAGATAACTGACTTAACAGTCTGAGAGAAGAGAGAGAGAGAGAGATGAGAGGGAGAGAGAGAGATGAGAGAGAGGAGAGAGGAGGAGAGGATGGGAGAGAGAGGGAGGAGAGAGAGAGAGGGAGAGGAGATAGAGAGAGAGGAGAGAGAGAGAATCACGTCTGACACACGAGAGAGAAAGAGAGAGAGAGAGAGAGAAAGAGGAGAGAAGAGGAGAGAGAGAGAGAGAGAGAGAGAGAGAGAGGGGAGAATCACGTCTGACCACGAGAGAGGAGAGAGAGAGAGAGAAGAGAGAGAGAGAGAGAGAAGAAGTTGAACGAGAGAGAGGGGAGAGAGAGAGAGAGAGGAGAGAGAGAGAGAGAGAGAGAGAAATGAGATACGTAGACCACACAGAGAAAGAGAGAGAGAGAGGAGAGAGAGAGAGAGAATCACGTCTGTCCCAAGCGCGTGTCGCGCTCAACTTCCCGATGTCCTGACCAACTTGAATCCACCACGACACTTCACTCTGTCGCTCCACATGCAAAGCTTTGGTTTGCCCAGCCTCCTGCGACACAAAACACACACATAACTCGACTCCACGCTCGCACGTAGAGAACGGCAGGTCACGTGACACACAACTCTCACTGACCCGTACACTGTTCGAACATCACACATGTACATGTATGCGAAAACTGCTGAATGTGCTGGTGATGTCGAATGGAAATGAGGTGAAGTTGGAGGTAGGAGTCCAAGTAATCCATTCTGATACGGAAACACTTGTTGAACGGAGAGTTATCAACGCACACCCTTGTGCTATCAGTTTGGGCTTTCTAACATCGTTCCTCACAGGAGTGTTATGATTTTTGGTCGTCAAGAATTTATTTCACTTTTTTATTTGTTAGGGATCTGGTAAATGTAGACTATTTTGTACAGAAACAAACGTATCTGGATTTTTTTTTTTTTTTTTTTTTTTTTGTTAAATGCGGTTTTATGGACCTCTGTATGGTTTTTGATAAGTTTGTAGCTTTGTTATCATCGGACGTATTGTCAGCTATATTTACCCCTTCAGATTATGTAGGCCTACGTGTCCATTGGTCATCTGAGAGTAAAGTTTAAAACTATTGTAACATAGGAAATAGTGGGAGCTGCCCGTGTCGCTGTGCATGGAGTACTGAAAGTGACCTGAAGCTCGGCCAGTGGATACGTGTGTCCACTGTGAGATTCTACGACGCCGGGTGTGAAGGTCTTCAGGTAGGTGCACAGGGCAGAGTTGATGTTCGAACGAAGTTGTTCCTCTCTCTCTTCTCTCTCTCTCTCTCTCTCTCTCTTCTTCTCTCTCTCTCTCTCTGCCCTCTCACTCTCTCTTGCACACACACAACACACATACACACACCCCA
>CM031605.1:47089720-47112220 GCA_018398815.1 Conus ventricosus
GTGTGTGTGTGTGTGTGGGGGGGGGGGGGGGTGCGTTTTTTTAAAATCATGCTGCACGTCTTTAATTATACAGTTTCTTAATACCAATTGCCTAAGAGACCAGTTGCCTGATCAGCTGACACAACCAAAACTACTCAGATTGTGTGTGTGTGTGTGTGTGTGTGTGTGTGTGTGTGTGTGTGTGTGTGTGTGTGTGTGTGTGTGTGTGTGTGTGTGTGTGAGTGAGTGAGTGAGTGAGTGAGTGAGTGAGTGAGTGTGTGTGTGTGTGTGTGTGTGTGTGTGTGTATGTGTGTGTGTGTGTGTGTGTGTGTGTGTGTGTGTGTGTGTGTGTAGTGTGTGTGTGTGTGTGTGTGTGTGTGTGTGTGTGTGTGTGTGTGTTTGTGTGTGTGTGTGTGAAAATATTTTGTCACCTGAGATCTTCCAAAAACGGCAGGCATTTTCCTCGAGCAGCACCCAGCGAGAGGTAGCCTGGCAACGCTGTATTTTCCTTCGCATAGCTTCGCGTGACAGCGCCATTATGTTCTGTGAAAATGGTAAAATCACTCTCGCTGAACAAGAGCTCCATCGCAGATTACCTCCCTTACAGATTTCCCAACATCGAAACGAGGCATTACTGCAGCATTTTCACACATGAACGGCTTTGTCAGCCGTGTGAAGTTGTGGAGGATTAACTATAATTTCTTGATAAATGTTTCAAATGAAGATCTTGTCTTCTTGTTACTGTTAATGCACAATTTCTTTCTACAATGTTCAAAAGACTTCTGCAATACAACTGGCGATAAAGCGTTGTTTCAACCTCCAGTTTTCATAGCGTAGACAAGCTGTTTTCAATCTAAAGCAGCCAAATACTTTCATGACTGCCTAACAGTTTGAAAATAGTTTCAAACACTTGTGCACATATATTTTGTTAATTCTTTCATCTTTCATTTACACGTTTTGTGATGGTGTGGAGGGGTAAGGGGTGTGCAGGTGAAGACAGGCAGATGGTGAGAAGTGCAGGAACCAAGGGACAACAGCCAGTCAAGAAGACGCAGTGGACGACGTGGAGTTTTTCTTCTTTTATTTCTCTCCCATGGCTAGGAGCTCAAACCAGGAACGCAGCCTGGGAACTCTCTCGCTCTCAGCACTCAGCGCACTGAGTGCGCCCTCCCTCTGCCTCTCACGCCAGTTGCTCACATCATGGAACTCTAGGGGAACTCTCTCTCTTCTCACACAACGCTCGACTTTTATAATCATGTCCCGAGCCGCAAAGCCAGCGATACGGTGCCAGCCCGAACCGGGCCTCGCGAGGCCGGAACCAACAGAATTTTGTGTTTTCTATGGCAGCTTCAGTGTTGTCTGGCTCGCTGTCCGTTCAAACTATTAACACATATTTACTATCGATGAAAACCTCAGAACACAAGGAATAAAATGCAGTAAGTCACATTTGACATTTTGTTCCTGTACTAAATCAGTGTTGATTAATTGTCCCAGAGTGAAGCCACTTTTACAAGTTACGTCATATTTTCCTTTTAATTCGATGAAAATACTAAACGCGTGAAATAATTATGTAATGAATAAAGCTGGCATCTCGCTCTTTTCATACATATAAACTTTCATTTTCGAGAGGACAGTGTCTAAGTGGGAACTTGCGTTTAAAGTTTGATAGAAAAACCACAGTCTGACTTTTCACTCGCTGGGCCGTCGGCACCCACTTCTGAACAATTTTCAACTGAAAATACTCTGTTGAAACGCGTCTGTTTAAAAATAATAAATTCTACACATTTTCAGTTGTATTTCATAACAAAAATTGAGTCTTAGCAAGATTTGTCGGAAGTCCGAATTTGTAGAATTGATAATTTGGATCAAAACGCCGACAGTAAACAAAGAAGGCGACTCGCTAAAAGAGGGCCGGGCCGCTGTCAGACATTGCGTATAGTCGCGAAGCTGTACAGAAAAAATCATAGCATGCGAATATACGAAATGAAAGCTTATGGACTTTACTTTTAACATGCATTTCAGAGTCTTCGGTTTCCTCTTACTTTTTGTAAAATCAAGAATTATTTCAATATTCATTCAGTGACAATTGAAAATGGCGCCAAGATTGCTCGTTGCAAATTACCAGTTTAGAGGAAAATTTGGGTTCTCAGCCCAGTACGGTTGTAATGATCAAATACATTAATTTTTGTGACTTTAGTGACGTACATACAACTATGTAGGTTCTGAGTATTTCATGATTTAAAGAATTTACACAATTAAAAAATGAGATTCGACACAGGGAGGTAAGGGAAGAGAACTCTCGAAAAAAAACATTTTCATCACGAAAGTAACATACGAAACACTGTTAGCACCCGAGGATCAGCCATTTTACAATTCTAACTCACTGCTCCTCCACCAAGTTTTTGGGCGAAAGTGGCCTAAAAGCCGCCCTTTTCCTGTCTCTGACAAGTAAGACTTCTAAAAACCAAAAAATAACGATTTCTACAAACAGGACATACCTGTGTAGGTTATCCGTTTTTAAACTAATATTTACTAAATTTTCTGATTTTTAGTTTTTGTTAATCCTGTGTTATATCCTGGTCATGTTCAATAACATCATTTTTTCGCGCAAACATTCTTCAAAATGAGTCTCAGTCTTTTCATGTGAAATAACATACAGTTCTTTAATGTTCTCTAAAGTCTTTTAAAACCGGTTATATTTCTGGCCATAAAATCCACACACTTATCATCATGTCTTTCCGCTGAAAAGCCAGCTTTGACAAAGTGTTTCTTTTGTAAAACTATATCTTTTTCTGCGAACAGTCATCTATAATAAAGAGTGTCTGCGTTACTTCAAACTTGATAAAAAGTATTCTAATACACTCACTCAGTTTTTAGTGCTAGGGATTAACTAAATATACGTCATTGTTGTCCATATAACCTTCTATCATGATATGCTTTTGTTCCTTTTAAGTGTGGGACAGAAAATCACAATATGATCAAAATTATTAGCGATAAACTGTTTGTAATAAGTTCTAGACAAATTATTGTTTTTCCACAACAGTCTGCCCACAACATTGAATCAATGATGGGATTTTATATAAAGGTTATGCTCCATCAGTTTTATAACAGAATTTTAATCTAATCCAGTTATTATTTTTTATCATACTCTCCGTCAAACTTGTTCAGTATAATAAAAACCTACGAGGCCTAATGTGTAAGATTAATCCAATTTAGCTCTGTAAGTATTGTTTCTATTTAAACGTCACATTGATTTTGTTTGCTTGTTGTTATGATCTTAATATCTTCGCATTGTGAAGAACGACGATGGTAACGTTAAGGCGTTTAACGTCTAAGTTTTGCCAGCCTAATATTAATTCCTTTTATAAGGTCATCATAACGCCCACAACCCTATCCTCTCCAATCTTTAAGACAGAAATTTCAAATATCATTGTGAACGTGTTCTAATTTTTGCTTGGAAAGAACTGTAATTTTGTAGCAACTTTTTTACCAACTGTTTCTTTTCTGTGCGTGGATGTACTGTTTTTTCCCATACGGCGGTTTATTTCAATTTCTTTCCGATATGTCGTCGGCATAAGACTTACATGTAAAGGGCCGATGTTTGATGTTTTCTGAAATATTTGACGGCTAAAATATGTAAATGAGGCTTATGAATTCATTTTATTTCCCATTCTAAATATGGTTCTAATGTGCCATTGGAGGTCAGGTTATCGAACTTTTTATATTCATGCTGGCATAACATTATTTGCCTCTAGAATGGCAGTTGTTTCTAGTATAGAAAACTTTTTGCTGTCGCCAACCTCTTTGCGTTTATAATCACCGTCTTTAGTGTACTCACACCATACAAAGCGCCTATCTACCGTTCTTGTTTCAACGTCCGCAACGTCTGCAAGGTCTTTTAATTTCAAAGTTCATACACCTCACAGGAGCTAATGTAACTCCTGATTCTTCTGGCCCAGCGACTTATTTTTTAGTAACGTATTATTTTATTTCCAAAACAATGTTGCAGGTTATCACATTTCACAACTTTCCCGCTTTGTCTTTGATTTTTTATTTAAATGATCCGACCTCCCACAAACTATCTTTTAAACTGTAAATTAGGGAAATTGTATAATTTATAATGCATATGCGGCTTTACCTGGAGAAGAGCTCTTAAAACAGTATTGGGGCCTTCAATCATATAAGTTTTCATCAGTGCTCAGCTCATCCAAATGACTTGTGTAATGAATGTATAATGCAAGATCGAGCGGATTTTCTCCCTATAAAGTAGTTTTGTTTGACGTCATCTCTAAAATATGAATGGCCCGATAGGACAGTTGTAAAGCCTAACATTTTAGCTAGCTCTTTATCAAAATAGTACCCTACTTCATCTTCTTCTAGGTTGAAGCGTCAACATGGCTTTTCAGATTGCATTGTTAGTTTGAGAGCAAGTCGAAGTTACCATTGCTCTTATAGCGAGCAAAAACCGTAATAACCATCAGGTATGGTTAATTCTGGATAACCTAATTGGCCTCTATTATTAACTTTTTTAATCTTATTATTTCCTTGGCTTTGGCTTCTATTAAACTCCATACGACTTTGTAGAATATTTCTTGGAGCGCGGACCGTTTGGTTCCGCGATTCGTTATTACTAGCAATGTTTAAAACGAAGGGCGGTCTCTTGAGTTGTTATTGTTACAAACATGTTTTAAAACAAATTAAATTGAGTGCATTCACATATACTATGCAAAATATTCTTGTTGGGCCGCCTACAATCTTAAAAATAGAAAACTGAAACCCTCGACATTTCTGTGGACCCAGACTGACACCTTTCATAAAAAGGGTAAGACTCCATTACGCCGATATCTTAACCCCCCTGTTAAAAAAGACTACATCCCAAAAAGTGTGGTTCAGTCATCCGATGCAGTTTTATCACGAACCAGTTAACTTTGCTGTGTTTTGTGCATCAATACTGAGGTGTGGAGTGGTCGTATTGTGATCATTTAAATATCCTGATCCTTTGGTGAGGCAGTGTACAGAGTTCATTTCTTACACCTTCAGGACGTTTTTTCGACCTGAACTGCGAGGGCGCCAATTACCAAATGACAAACGTTTTATCCATTCAGAACCAAATAGACATGAAGGCTTTTGAAGGATTTGTAACGAATTCATATTAATGTCAGACAGACCTTTAGACAAAAGTTGGACGCATCATGGCTTAGGCACCCGTATTTATTGGGGCGTGCGTGCCAGAATATATAACTATGACTGGAATCCTCCTTACGACTCTATTCTCTTCAGGCACAGCTGTTCACCTCGGGTCCATAGGCAAGAGCATAAAACAGCCAATGGACAACATTTACCTTAGGACACTTCTACAGGGCCTAACTCTAAAGCAGGAATAGAAGAAAATAATAAACGACTCTGTTGCACTTACGTTTGGTGTTTGCTTAGGTCACAAGCACAGACAAGATCGAAATAACAGATCCTTCTACTGGCTTTGACGCACAAAAACATACTTAGCAAATTTAGAGGACGCCAATAATTTCTACTGTTGATTGGCCTTCAAGTATTAAAAGGTACCAAAATGTTTTACAATACGCAAGTCGAAAGTGACTCTTGCTGTTGGCACTGGTTTCATACATGCTGCCTTCTGACCTCAGGTCCAGATGAACAATAATAAACTACAACAATGAAAATACCTCGTTGGCAGGAAATGAACAGAAGGTTGGACAAAAGACATAATTTCTGAGCCAGTAATATTGCAAGCAGTTAAAAAAAACAAGAGACCCCCCCCAAGAATAAGTATCCAATCCCCGCGGCCCAAAGCCCAAAGGCCATTGAAGATCTCTCAGCAAAAGCTCGCGGATCTGTTCGCGATGACCATGAATATGAAAAGGACAGCGCTTTTCTTGGAATTAACTGGCATAGGATTACTTGGTCTTTATCTTACTAAAAATTAACCCAACTGATTAGAGCAAACTAATGTCCATAAGTGCTCGGGCCATTTAAAGCCAACTTTACTTAGCTTTCAGTAGACAAAAGCCAGCTAACAATACCCCATAATTTACCAGGTAAGAGTCTATAGCTTTACCGGCTATTTTTTTAATAAACCTGCAAGATGGATCAAGCTGTTTTTTTTACCCATGATTTATCAGGTGGAGGCGGCTGAGAGATGGCGGCGGAGGTTAATGAACTTTGGCCACCGCCGCCTGTAATAGCCATACACCAGTGTGCTTATCTCGCAAATCCTAAGGCTGTTATAACGCGTGCTAATGTGACCTTGCTCTTCTAACAGTGTTCGTATTCGTTTGCTAGTCGTGTCTTCTTATAAAATTTTTTCGATAGTTTCTCGTATTCTATTCACTTGAGTTCGTAATTGGTCCCGGTGAGTAGTTAGCGCTTCTAGTCTTGCTGATTTTCTTGCTCAAGATTTTTTAGTCTTTGGGGATTCTTTCTTAAATCTCATGCCCTACGATAGCGGGTCGTCAGTCTCAGGAGTAGTTTTTCTCCTTTTCTCTTTTTATATGTCATCTAGTTCACTAGTTTTGCTAAAATTGTTTGATAATTCGCCTATGATGGTTCTTAAAGCATGATCAAGGGCTGTTAGTTCTCGATGGGTAGCGGGTGAAGTGTGTTGTATAGTCTTTAACGCTGTTTCTTCCCCCTCTGAAAAACTGGATTCTGCTTCTATTACATTTATTAATTCACCTGCTGATTGATTTAATCTTTAAGTTCCATGTTTTGCATTTGGTTATTGTCGGGAGTTCTTGCAGTGTGTTTTGAAGTTTAGAAAACTGCCTCGCCTTAATTTTGGCCAACAAGAGCCAAGGCGATTTTGTTAGCTCGCAGGGGTCTATTTCCTAATTGAACCACGGCTAAAAACTTTGATGGGTCTTTTTTGTTGTAAGGCTGAACAAGTTTGTCGTGGTCGCTCCTCAAAAAAATGGTCATCTTTTACTTCAAACTCCATTCAGGGTCTATAAATTCAGGAGGTTCTTGGCCTACACTTTGGTATAATGATCTGACCTTACTTTCTGTTAATTCACGCGCAAAGAGAGCCCCGACGATGTTTGCTAAAAAGCGAGTATCATTTCACTCATGTCGTCTCCAGATCTAAAACATCATAATCTTCATCCTCAATGCCGGCCAGTTTTTTAATATTAAACTTTTTTATTTTGTTTTCTAAAAAAAATGCCCATCATATGGCTCGATTCTTAACCCGATAGGAAGTCTGAAAGAGGCCCCTTGGCAGTGAAGGGAAAAATAAAACGGCAAGTTATTGTTCCAATTAATCCATCTACTATTGATGCAGATCACATTCTTACTGTAAATTTCCAGACTAGGAGCAGATGAATTGATTGTGCAGGCTCTGCGGTATTCTTTCTAAATCGAAAACTCGCTTCCACAAACAAGACCCAAACAGGACAGTTGTACAGAATTGGGGCGGCATCGTTTAAGAAAATGTCTATAAAACTTGAGGGCAAGAAATATTTTATTTACACAATGCAGACATATTTTTAAACTATTCTGATCTATGGCTAACGGGAATGAACGGGCTGATCTTTGGTTTCAAGGAATCGAAAATGAAGAAGCACTAAAAACATCGAATAGGCGCCGCAGATACTATATGACGGTTAAATTAAAATGAATGCAGCTGTAAATTTTGCGTTATGAATCGCTTTTCCATACTTAGATTTTGAGTTGTTAAACGCGCATTGAGCCATACTTTCAAGGAGCATTAAAGACAGGATTGTCATGATGAACTAACTTTTTAATATGAATACTAACGTGTTAATTGATAATAGACACGAAGCAAAGTACAGCATTTCTGACAATCTCGTTAGAGTTTGACGTTCGTTCGCAACCCTAAATTAGCAGAGCTGATTGCGCACCCATATGATCACATTTCCCAAATATTACGAAAGAGTGATTCATCCATACAAATATCCCAGAAAGCAGGGCAGACGCTATATGGAATTTTAGTTTTAGTGTTGCCGCAAGATCGTTAAAGGTATTTTATTGCGGTGCGAAGATGAAGAACGTTTTCAAAAGAGGAAGTGAATACAAACTAGGGTTTCTTAATCCAAAAATAACGAAAGTACAATGTATCGATTGGAGGGTAGTCCTAACCAAATCTCCCGCTCGGCGGGCTTAAAACCTTATCAGCATTTTGATGAAATAAGAAAAACATGTTTGGGGGCGGAGGTGTAGAAGTCAACAGTTGACCTTGTGTCTAAAGATATTATTTTTTAATCTTCACATGTTAGGCTTGGTGATTATTTAGCAACAAAATACGGTTTATGGAATTGACCTTAAGGTCAACAGAGGATAATCAGGTGCATGGGAAGCGGAGAGAACTGGGAGAGACGTAAATAAACATTCAAATTGATAAAGAGAAGAAAGCCGGAATAAACGCTTATGTTCATTTGTTTTTAATATATGATGCGCAGCTGAATATTAAGATTAAAAAGATTAAAAGATGTAGTATACTAAATTATTTTTATTTTAAAAAAAAGCATGTCTGGTTCAGGTTTATCCAAATGTGGACTACAGCCGCCGAAGAGAAGAGATAGTAGAAAGCCCCTAAAGAAAAAACTTCAGATTAAACCAGCATTACACTATGGAACAAAAACTCGAGCAGACTTTCAAAATACCGAAAACCAAACACGAAGGTATTCTGCTTGCCTTTATTGCTGTTACATATGTTAATACTGGAAACATCGACTATAAGGCTCTATCAGCAGGAACGAGTGGTCGGTCTTTAGCAAGGGCATAGGCGCACCCGCAGCTTAACCTCTAGGAGGTTTGTCTTTAGCTCTCGGTCTGTGTATTATAGCTGTAAGGTGCTGCTAGCAAAAAATTAAAAAACTAAACTCAAAAGCACCACAGCTATGGTTCAAAACTAATATATGGCCTAAACTTAGTTCGTTTTAAAATGCAATAAATAAAGCGTTGTTGACTCAAACATCACGGATGAAGTATTTATCGTTTACAGGCCCCCCCGATTATTTTAATGACTAACAAAAAGACAAAAGTTTGTCTTCAAAGAAAGGCGAAAGGGCAAAGTTTTTTCTCAACAGCCAGGACCGCCGAGCAGATAAAAGGAATGCTAAAAAAAAGTAAACGAGACATTAAAACTCTGTTCTAAACGATCACAGTAACAAAATCGCAGGGTGTTTATACTTTAGTTTCGAGCTCAAGCCAAAACGACCGTTGATATTGATTTGATTATTTATTTTTTTTTAATTTAAATAATTTTGAGTTGAAAGAAGTCAACATGGCTAGATATATGAGGACCAGACGAATTGTTTGAAGGAATGCTTGAGAGAGAGCGTTTATCAAGAGCACTGAATGAAATTGATTTAGAGACAATGATCCAACAAAACGTACAGGCAAGCGTAGTTCATGCTATTCTCAAGTTCCAAGTTAAACTAAACATAGACGCCAGGTTAACGTAATGTTAGTGTTGTAATCGAACTATGTAACAAGAATTGAAGAAAATCTAGAGATGTATGGGTCAGACTAAACAACAGACTATTCTTTTCGTAATGACTTTAACCACCGGTTTGGGCAGACGACTGCTTGCACTGATTTGACGCTGCGGAGAAGAAGCCAAAATGGAGAGGCTTGGTTGGTCAGAGGGCGAAAAGTTTTGAGAGTAGATTTAAAACAGGTAAGTATTGCACGATTGTTGGCAGTCTTACATTCATGCCTCGAGCGTTGGTGCGAAAAGAGCAGTTCTAAACATAAAGAATTCGACAACAATGTTTTATGTGGTGTGTTCTCGAAGGCTGCATTTATATCCGCAAAAACGCAGAGAGAGTGCTCTTATATCGTCCTTACACTATGATCTCCCCTAACTTTAGTGGGGGTGTCCTTTCCTGTTTAGTGTTAGACCAATTGATCGGTTTTGAAGAACAAAAACTAACCAATAACTGTTAATGTAACACCTGGGATGAGGAACAATCTACTGCCGATTTAAAAGTGTCTAAGAACAGCCCAACAATTGGCGAACCAGGACAAAAATCATGTTGAACCTTTACTACTGATGTTTTCACCAGCGGGGCTACCGCTTACAATTAATACGAACAATGCGTAAACTAATGCAGCATACTTCAAAAGATGGGCACCACAAACAAGAATTCTGTAGAAAATGTTTAACAAGAATGCCATCTGTTCAAGCTGCGAGGAACATAAGATACATTGTCAAAGTTCTGTAGACTGATAATACGGAACTAAATTACACCTCCACCCGGATCTAAAGTTTGTTTTAGAACTGGTAAACGATGCAAATTCACCATATGTTGTTTACGCCAGGACTTTTGAATCATCATTGTTCCTTATGAAGGCAGGCCACAAAAACTTCGAAAAACAGTCTTAATGATTAATCATCAAGAATTTGTTCCATTTGCTTTCATCGGTTGTCAGGTCTGGATGGCGTTCATTCAGAGCCAGAATTATATAGAGGAGGGCCTAATGCTGCAGAATACTTCCTTAGAAGCATGGCAGAAAGTGCGTAATGGATGTTCTAATAATCTAAACTTATCCTGAAATCTTAATTGACACTGAAAGACCAACAACAGTAAGACTCAGGCCTCACATTGTTGGATTTGCGGTTTAGGTCTCTCATCAGACGCGAGAATCACCAGTAAGAGACCATGAATCACATTAGCGGAAAGTTAGAGGAGCAGCGCACAGGTAAATGCAATCTTCAACTAAAGTTTGTTCTAAGACTTGGAAGCTGCCTGTATTCTTTCATAAACTTGACGAGGTTACGACTCTAATCTTATAATGAATGCAGTGGGGACGATGCCTTCAGGGTGTCATGCATTGCACAGTCACTCAGCAAAGTACATTTGCTTTAATCTTATAACATGTCTTTTTATGACTCTAAGCAGCACAATGATGGGTTCTCTAGAGTCATCTGGCTATGTCCTTAAAGTTCCTGCCCAATAACGGAAGAACATTTTGACACAACTCCTCGTTAGAAAGGGCTTTACCCTTATGAGTACATGACAGTTGGGAATGTTGACAGAAGACAACTTCCTCATAAAAGGCCGCGTTCTTTCTAGTTTCGAGGAAGGACATCAGTGTCTCTGATTCCAGCATTGCTCAAGATGCGTGGCAGAAGTTACGAGTGTAAAACGATGGGAGACTATCATGATTCATACTTGATGGCTTATGTATGTTTGATGGCGGACGTCTTTGAAAATATAGAAAGACACTGCATGGAAACATTATAGCCTGGATCCCGCGCATTTCATTTCAGCGCCTGGGATGTGTTGGGCCGCTTTCTTAAAGTTTATGGAGTACAGATTGATTTATTGTCTGAATTTACCAATGTTTCAGCTGATTGAAAACGGATTGCGTGGAGGATTAGTATGGCGTCGCATCCATTACTTTAAAGCAAACCACAAATACCTTGGACGGCTATGATCCGCGTAAAAAGTTAACTAACTCATGTATTTAGATGCAAACAATCTGTATGGCATGGGGCCAAATGGCCGCAATCATTCATTTACGCAACTTTAAAATGTACACAGGCTGGTGATTCAAATATTATTAAAAGGCATTAAAGTGGTTGAGCAGTATAACGGCCTGATCAACAGCGTGGGTTTCATTCTAGAAGTTGATTTAGAATATCCTCATCGAACTCCTATGAACCTGCCATAATGACTATCCTTAGCAGCAGAAAGTCAAAAGATGGATCCAAGAGAGCCGCCTTAAACTTTGGCTAATCTTCGAGGCAAAAAAAATTATGTCTTGTCATTACAGCGACTTCTACAATTTATTTAAGCATGGTGTTGAAGTTGACGCAGTTCATCGGCATAATTGCTTTTGATCAAGAACAGTCTCTGAAACCATACATCATGAAGAAACTGATCTCAGAACTAATCCACAGATGCTTCAGAAAAACGAACTTTTTCAAGTGTGAAACAACAGCTGGTTTGGAAAGACTTATGGAGAATCCGCACAAGCAAAGATGTCGATTGGTCACAGAGAGAAGAAAGAATTAACTGACTTCAAAACCTAATTATCAGGCACTTCAGAAAAATTTCATGATCACCTTTTGGCAAAATGATGAAAAAAAGAAAGGTCAAATTAGACAAACCGTTTTTATTGGGTTTACTGGTTTTAGAATTATCAAAGCTTTTTGATGTTAGAATTTCTTTATGACTTACTTTAAGCCCCTGTATCCTGAAGTCCAGGGCGTTACTTTACCAGAAACAAGATAGGTTTGTTTAAAGATAATCCCTATGAAGACATTAATAAAGACATGGAATTAGAAGTAGCTAAAGGGCATGCTGGATGGTATGGACACGATTCCGATTACCCTAAAGACTCGCTTTACATTCATTACTAAAACAAGGAAGGTTTTAGGAAAGACTGAACGATGAATTATCTGGAAGGTGATCAAGGAGGTTTGGTGGTTTAGGTCAAAAAATGTACAGTATTCGAAGCCGGGAAAATCATTTGAAAAAAGCAAAGGGAATATCTCCGCAGCGTTGTGCAGTCAAACATATCACATGTCAACTACAAAAGATGGCATTGTTTGGCAATAAGACTTTCATCATGACAACGTTAAAACAGCGATCTAATCTACATGAGATCAACACAACTGTTGTAACAAGAAGTCGTTAGATAGAACAAAACACAAAACGAGTAATCTGTTAATCCAGAGTTTTCATATGCAATCGGGCATGGAGGACCGCATAAAAAAAGGGGGGTTTATATTTTTCATCAAACTTTTGTTATAAGATCAATCATAGCTTCATCCAATTCATTTAAATCTTTTCTCATGTTTGCTTGACGCGTTCGAATTTTTTTTTATTATTTTCAAGGATATTCTTTTTCCAATTTGGGGGGTTTAAGTTGTAGGCAATCTGGAAGATTTGCATGCATGTGATTATTCCTCGAAATGTTCCTTAGTAGCTTTACACGCATGAAATGATTCCCGTATCATTTTCAGGACTCTCCTTTGTCTTCTTGTTTCATTCTGCGCTTCCTTCTGAGCTTCCATTTTTAAACTCCAATATATTTACGTAATTAATAAGCAACTGGAATGAGTCTGGTGGGATTATCTGCGTTTTCTTTCTGCAAAAGATCTTTGAGGAGATGGTTGTTTTGTTGTGTCAGTTTCTCGTAAATAATACAAGGGCGGATTCATTTTTTACAATTCTTTTTATTTCTAACGGGTCAACACTCTCCAAAACTGGATCGGTTGCCCTGATGCGAGTGTCCTTTTGCTTCTCCCGGTAAATAAAAAAAAAAAAGGATAAAATAGGGGGTACTTACTTTTTTAACCAAACGGTAATAGTTTGCTGGGTGTACTGGGGCTTCAGCCACATTTATTTGTTTTTCTTTTGATTGCTTGACTGGTTTTAACCTTTAAATATTCTTCATTAGTAATTGCGGCAAACTGAGGGCCAGGTCTTCTATCATCTGTGTTGCGAGAATTGTCACTAGCTCTCTGTGATACTGGTAGGAAAAAAAGTTCTTTGGATAACTGTTTGTTAAAAGTTTTCGACTAAGCCTGTGACTGTGAAATCCTGGGAATGCCTCTTCTAAATGGTAACTCTATGTTTTATGACAACAATTGATTCATTGCCTGTTAAATGCATTTCATCATCAGCTTGAATCATGCCGCGGGTAAGTTGCGGGCCTCGTTGGTATATTAGTTGTTATGGCGACAGCAACAGCGATGAAGCACTCTTTTGTGTTAATGGACTCCGCGTCTTTGTATCTTGAAGCCATGTCATGGATGTGAGTGGCGTATTAAACTCTTTTCGTCAAATCGTATCAGTGGGTAAATCTAGAAGGTCCATTTGATGGGTTGTGTTTGGAGTTGTATTGGTCAAAGTGTGGTTCTGTATTCGCCTAGGCGCTGTAAATAAATTTGCCAAATCGCTTTTCTAGATAACCATTTTTTGCTGTTTGTTACTGACACAGCTGCTTGCTTAGCTTTTTTAATTGCTGTGATGCCTTCAATAACCTTTGGGCGAATAATAGATTTTGTTCATTTTTTATTCTGCAATAATATGGCGCAAACAAAATACACAACGGGCATACCAACGGCAATAAACGCAATGTCTTTGCATCTTTTGTTTTTCTGTTGGATGATAAAAGTCGCTCTAAATTTTTGGTGGGGCAATGTCTCGATGGTTTGCTGTTTACTAGATAATATTGTCTTTATTGCTTGATCAACATCTTTAAATGTGTAAGCTGCATGCCCTGTTTTTTCAGGGTGTTATAAATATACTCTAATGCTTCAATTCTCGCTTTTCATAGCGATCTTGTGGTGCCAGCTAGTTGCTCCACAGCTTGTTATGTCTGTTTCTTGCCTTCATCTCGCAGTTCACTAATATGGGTATTTACTTCCACTAAAAAGCAGAGCGCATTAACACTAGCGCCGCCTATTATCATTACGAGTGGAAGCCATTTTTATAAATGTATTTTTTTCTTACATATTTATATTGTCGGAATTATTCGTGCTTTAACTAGAAAATTCTTCGGTAGCAAAACGAAGACTGCAATGATAGCAATTAGCTATGTGGAATCTCAAAGTCTAGTTTGCCAAGATTGCTGGCTTTATTTTTAACAGGCTTTTACCAAGCATTGAGTATCTACATTAGACCTCCAATACAGCAGAAAGGTATACAGTTGGTAACAGTTTTTTTCGGTGCTCATTTTTCGAAAAATAAAATAATTTTAATTATTAAAAAATACATGAACAGTGATGATTACTTACAGCTACAAGGTGCTAAACCTTCCTGAACTTATGATGACCAACGTTTGATATGACCAAGCTATTATGCCCAAAAGGAGATGCTGATATTCTTTGGCAGCTTGTTGGAAAAACAACACAGGTTCCTCGGAAATGAATTCAGCATAGAACAGATTCAACAAGCCGCCGCAGACATTTTAAAGTTCATAACAGGTATGAGCGCAGTGGGTGTCTAGAATGGCGAAAAAGTTGGGGCAAACGGTTCTTAGTTTGTCACTAACTAGTCAGTAGATTGCCCCAATGATTTCTGAACAAGATCTTACGTATGATTTAACCAGGATCCAGTTTTAACAAAGTCATTGGCGTCTCTAGGATGTGATCTATACTACAGGATTTGGAACATTGTTATCGCATTAATCATGGGATTAATAACTTTTAAATCATATAGATTTTATTTCCCTTCAAAATGGACGAGCAGAAATCAAGCATGAATCAAGAAAACACTGAATCAGGTGGAGAAAGTACCAAGCCAGAATATCAGCAGAAAACTGGAATCAGGTGTGAGGACAGTGAAAAGCAACCTCATCCTGGGGTGATTAAAGCAGGAACGAAAATTAGCAGAGTGGTGGAACAGGACAAAAAAAAAAAGTAATGTTACACGATTATAATCATAATGAAAACATAAACACCGCCAACGCCAGAACAAGTTGATTCAATGCGGCTATAAAAACTCCATGTGATTCAAGGCTACAGCACCAAAGTCTTCATGGAATATGAACTTAAAATGTTGCCATTTTATTTTGGCGCCATTGCTGCTGGCTGGGTAGGGGCGGTTATTACGGTTATAAAATATATAATGAATGCAGCCAAAACAAAAGCAATCAAAAAAAATCTGAGCCACTAAATACAGAAAAAACCGCACGCCAGAAAACGTCAAACAAAAAGAATCATTTTGATCCATTTCAGATGGAATAATATTTTAAGAACTTACTTACCCCCAATTTTTTTAATAAAAATAGAATCATGGAGTATTAATAAAATGGATGAAGTCAATAAATAAAGACATGGAGTCTATAAAAGACATTTTCATAGACCAGAACTTGTAATCAATGCGGTTGCCTTAGGATGTAAAAACTCATTTAAGAACTTGCTGACGATATCGCGCAGAGAACGCCGAGCAAGTTATTCTTAGCGATGGACGGTTTTTTGAGGGTTGTGTGTACTATATAGACCCCCAAATTTACTATTTAAAATAAAAACATAAAAGTGTATTTTTTGATAATTATAAGATAACGTGAATAAGAACTTGGTTGTACATAAAAGGATGGCTTAATTAAATCTTGAGGTACCTTAATCAAGAAACTTAATCAAGAACTTCTTAAGAACTTGACGTACTTAATTAAAACTTAATTAAGTTTCTTAATGAAGGTTTTTAATTAAGAACTTGGGGTGGACATAATTAAAAATTAATTAAGAATTGGGGCAACTTGTGGGTTGGATGTGTGTGTGGTGTACACAGAGCTTTATTATTTGTCATGTGTAACACCTCTTGGGCAAGACGTCCTGCATAGACAGCCTTTGTTGTGAAGTGGAGCGTAGACAGCAAAGCGACGAGAGCAGCAAAAATAAAGTTCTAATCTTCTCACTGCTGATACCTTTGTACCGCTCTTGGCGTGGAGCGCTGGATTCTCAAACGGCTTGACCAACTGTAATTTGATGCGCTTAGGGTGGAGCGCTGGAACGGCTTGGCTACTGTGACCTTTGACGCTCTTGGGTGGAGCGCTGAAGCAACGGCTTGCCATGTGGACTTTGACCGCTCTAGGGTGGAGCGTTGAAGAAACGGCTTGCCACTGTGACCTTTGACGCTCTAGGGTGTGGAGCGCTTGAAGAAACGGCTTGCCACTTGACCTTTGGACCGTCTAGGGTGGAGCGCTTAGTTCTCTCTCACTGGCTGCGGACTTTGAGAGGGTGTTGTTTGGAGTTGCATTGGTTCTTGTTCGGGAGTAAGTAGTCAATAATTTCTATCTCCTCATGCTTATGAAAAACATTAAATACATATCCTTCTCATGAGTAGACTTCTATGAAAGAAAGACCAATGTAGAAAACCTTTGAGCATATGGATTCACAAACGAGCAATCTCTCTTAGTTTGGGAGAATATGAAGGGACGCCGCTTCTACTCATCCAAAGCACTAACTAATTGTGCATAGTATCAACATTGCTCGTCAAGTATTGTCAGCTTAGAATCTCCACTGTCTTTGTTCTGCCATGCTCAAAATATTATATACAACAAAACCAACCTGACAAACACCCGGTATATATCTTCTCACTACACCACACCTTCAATGGACAATACAACCGGTCTTGCTGCGTGGCGGCACAAAGTTGGGAGTGACAGTGAACACGTCACAGTCTAGAACATTCGCTAACGCGGCCGCCAGGTGTCGCTGTCAACCTGAAAGAATACACCCCCCCTCCCCCACCCTCACTGGCCAGCCCAGTCTCCGCGTTATGGATTTTTTGGTCGGCTTGCGTGGCGGTGAACGCAAGGTCGCTCGTCTGACTAAGGCGTAAATTAAGCGAATAGGTTTCGGGCCTCGAGTAGCCTATCTGTTACACTAGTTTTGTAGGTTAGAAATTAGTCCGAATAAGTGTGCGGATTTTTATGTAAAAAATCTAAAAAACTTTTCATTAGCTAGTTTGTGTGCTCCTCTTTTTAACCAGGCTTGAAATATTGGCAGAGTTTACAGCAATTACTGCCGTAGCCAAGCTTTTATGGCGGTCTATCGCTGTAGTAGTACATCGTCTTGTTATATTTGAAGCATTTATATGAAGATAGTTGTGGCCACACACTACTCTCTCCATACTGGTAGATGTACTAAGGTATGCTAAACCCTATCTAAGTTTGTTTGCCGAACATTCGGAAATCGCCATTCTGTTGATAAGGGCACACTGAAGGCAGATGATGGTTTGAATTAAAAAGTAGAAAAGTTATATCTTAATACACAGATCGCTTGCCACATAAACTGAATTGTAGTTAACATCAATCAAGTCTAATACAAACTGAGAACATTTTATACTGGGAGGAAACAGCAAATATGTTTCCCAATATAAGTTTTTTAGCATACGAATCAGCCGATGTTTACCTCGCTTAAGAAATGAACGCATGTTTTTTAAAACCTGCTCTTAAGCTGTCTCAAGCAGCTCCCAACAATCAACGCGCGATGTTTTGTTCTGCTTCGGCCCGACTTTCAAAACAATGCAGCGCATTTATTAGTTAGGAAACCATCTCATCAATAGTCAAACACGTATTAAAACTGGTACATCTTGTTTCATTTTCCTTGGACCAACAAACCTTTAAGATAGTCGTTCATTTCTAAAGCAGTTAGTTCACTTTTTTCGTTTTCTAGAAAAACATCTCCCCGGTTTTCACAACTGTTGCCTATTTCTTTCAACAACTTAACATGCAGTTAAAGTAAAATTTTGGTTCTCAAATATCACAAAACTGTTTTCCGTAAGTTTTAGCCATTTTAAAAATAACACAATTAAAACACAGTGGTCACACCAGAGCGCAGTCAAAACTTACCACAACCTTCTTTCCCGAGAGTCCAAAAGGCAAAGCAATGGCGACCGGTCGTGTCGCGTGACAGCCTCGATGCGGTGTTTTGTCGACGTGGCAATCTAGAATTTCCAAATCTTTTCTGATGCAATGTGGTGCAACCCAGGCGAGAGTGTGCTTCGTTTACAAGCGCAGGTAGGGCTTGGGTTGCAACTGCCGCGAGCCGAAATTAAGTGATCAGGTTTTAGCCCCCCGTGTTGCTGTCTGTGTACAAGTTTGTAGGAAAAATTAGTCAGAAGGAAGTGTGCGAATTTTATGTCATTTAATTGAGAAAAAGAGAGAAAGAGAAAGAAGTGTGATGTAGTGTGTGTGTGTGTTGTGTGGGTGTTGTGTGTGTGTGTGTGTGTGTGTGTGTGTGTGTGTGTGTGTGTGTGTGTGTGTTAGTGTGTCTGCCGCCTCTTGTCTGTCTGTTGTTCTCGCTCTTGTCTCTTCTTCTTGTTGTCTGGTCTGTCTCTCTTCTCTGTCTCTCTCTTTCCACCCCGGAAAAGGCGGCTTTTGGCCCCTTTGCCAAAAAACGCTCTGGTGGTGTGAAGCGAAGTGAGTTAGAATTGGTTAAATGCGTTCTCTACCCGGCTACAGTTTATTGTGTGTGTGTGTGTGTGTGTGTTGTGTGTGTGTGTGTGTGTGTGTGTGTGTGTGTGTGTGTTTGATGGGTTTTACAACAAAATAAGTTTGAATCTCAGGTAGTCTGAGGCTGAGTAAACCAAAGGCAGACACGCACGGCACGCATGCGTAGCCACACACACACACACACCACACACCACACACACATATACACACTCACACACAACACACACACACAACACAACACAACACACCACACGGGCACGGCGTGCGCACGCATGCACGAATGCACAGAGAGATAGAGAGAGAGATAGAGAGAGGATGAGAGAGAGAGAGGAGAGCAGGAGAGAGAGAGCGAGAGAATATCCTAGCAGACGAATGCAGAGAGAGAGAGAGGAGAGAAGAGAGTTGAGGAGAGGAGAGGGGAGAGGAGGAAGGAGAGAGGGAGAGAGAGAGAGAGAGAGAGGGGGGGGGGGGTGAGAGAGAGAGAGTGACTTTGTGACAGTGGACAAAATAATGGAAAATGCCGCAAGATTATTATCTGCAGCCGCAAATAGTCAACACAGCGCAGCATTAACAAGTGCAATTGAGCGTCCATTTGAGGGGAAAATAATCACCAATTCTCCGTGTAGGTATTCTGTTGACCTACTTGTCTCCCTTTGAAAGCGGCTCGTCCTCTTCATGGCACGGTTTTTTCGATTTTTTAGCCCTTATCAGATCATAGTCGATACTGAATTATATATGTGACTAAACGCCCACGTTTTGGAGAAACGGTATCTATGAGTCAAAAAGGTCTTGTTTAGGAGACCCGCTTGTTCAAGACCCTTTTTCCAGATTCGTATTTATTTTGCGATGGTTAATATTTTCAAATGGTATCACCCTTCTAAATAATTGATCTACTAGACGACTGAATGTTTTGGTTGAGGAACAATGACAAAACCAAAAAAGCTGTACGCTGCCTTCTGTTGTCCGCCATGACTTTCTAGTCCTGGTCGTAGTGCCTATTATTTTGCTTCTCTCTCTCTCTCTCTCTCCGCTCTCTCTCCTCTTCTCTTCTCTCTCTCTCTCTCTCTCTCTTCTCTCTCTCTCTGTCTCTCTACTCTCTGTGCGTGCGTGCGTGCCTCTGCGCGCGCGTTGTGTGATATTGTGTCTTACCATGGGTGAATGAGTTTACCTGTTCTAGCTTGCGGCTATACTGACTTGCATTGAAGGAAGTCACGCAAGCAATGTGTACTTTCATTACATTCTGCATCCTTTTCTTATTCATAAATGTTTCTGTTGACCTAATATACAAAATATAGCAGATGAGAGAGAGAGAGAGTGAGAGAGGGAGAGAGAGATAGAGAGAGAGTGAGAGATGGAGAGATGGTGAGGAGGGAGAAGAGAGAGAGGAGATAGAGAGAGAGTAGATCGTGTTTAAAACTCCTGGGACACGGCTCTTCAAGTTTATAAGGTCACAATTTGATGCAGGACTGTTAAGATAGCAATGATGAAAAAACCGGCCCTAGATGCTTTTAATTTCCTGGTTTGGAATCGCATACAAACCCGTCCTAGTTACACCAGAGGACTTTTAAATGACAGACAAGCCGTGTATGGAGGGGAGGATGGGAAGCATTCTTCTAAGTTGAGCGTTTTGGGTCTGTTTATGTACAACCAAAAAATGAGGCGGGCAGGGACCAGCCGCCGACACCTGTTCGTCAGTGCGAGTTCGTCAGATTGTTACAGGAACTGGGGCCGCGTGAAAATCGCTGCAACATGAGCGAAAAAAGAAAATCTCCAAAATGGAGTGAATCTCCTGCTGATCATAAAAGGGAGTCTTTAAAAAAATAAAAAAAAAAAAAAAAAAAAGCCAAAAAGAGCAGTCATTTCATGGCGGGAAACTAAAGTGGTCTATACATTAAAAAGGGAAAGAGAAGATAAGAGGCACAATCTACGGGAACATTAACCAAGGGGAAAATACACGAATGTTCAAATTACTTTTAGTAAAGCTCAATGTTTAAGACACTGGACACCACGCCAAAGTTGAATGGCTCACAGCTTGATAGTTGACTTCTGTTGGAAATGAAGGCCTCTGAGCCCATGGTTGGTTCTCGATTCACTTGATAGTAGACTCTCTGTTGGAAATGAAAGGCCTCTGAGCCCATGGTTGGTTATCGGATTCACTTGATAGTTGACTCTCTGTTGGAAATGAAAGGCCTCTGAGCCCATGGTTGGTTATCGGATTCACTTGATAGTTGACTCTCTGTTGGAAATGAAAGGCCTCTGAGCCCATGGTTGGTTATCGGATTCACTTTGCAGGTGGCGCATCATCCCGTGAGCCCGTCATGCTTTGTGAAGAGGCGACGAACTTGGGCTTTGGGTAATTTTTTTTTTTTTTTTTTTTAATCCTCGTCGATTTTTCGCATGGGTTGTGTCTTTTACATTTCCATCTTTTAATTCCTAAAGACGATTTAGTTTGTCATCTTACGTAAAATGGATGTTCATATCTGTTTGTTTTCTTTAGGCACTTTCCTTGGAAGCAGGAGGTTTTATAGAATAATGGAGTGAGACAGAGAGAGAGAGAGAGAGAGAGAGAGAGAGAGAGAGAGAGAGAGAGAGAGAGAGAGAGAGAGAGGGGAGGGGAGGAGGAGGAAGTGGAGGAAGTGGAGGAGGAGGAGACGAACAAGAAGAAGGAGAAAGAGAAGAAAGTGGAGTCATGTGCTTCTTGTAGAATCTGCAAGTTTATTGATTATTCAATATTTCACCTATCCCCGGTCGTCATCAAGTGCATGTGATCCGCTGTGCGAGAATAACTTCTGCTGATCTATATCAACTATATAAGCAGCAACAAACGATTCAAGCAATAAAACACAAGCATCAATATCATTCATACATGATCACCAGCCGTTGAATACATTCGAACTCCATGCAATGTCCAGATTAACCATGACCAGTATCATAAACTAAACTTTTATAAAACAGTGGACAAACTGTCAAAACAGGCTTATATTGATTTCATAAAACCCTGGATATAGTAGCGAAACATTGCGACAAGCACTACTAAGAATAAAAAGACCAAACAAGAAGTAAATCAATTAAACTGAATCCTCTGTCTTGCTTCTGTACACAATGCAATCAAAATGGAATAAAAAAAAAAAGTAAATCAATTAAACTGAATCCTCTGTCTTGCTTCTGTACACAATGCACTCAAAATGGAATGCTATATTGTTCCCGTATCGTACGAATTTATAAAACCACGAAACAAGATAATCAACCCACAATCGAGGTGACTATTCAAAGACATAACTGCACTTACTGACCAGCCAACTCGCTGGATACCTCGCTTGTTGCCTTACGACGACACATAATTAAACATTCCCCCTCATCTTAAACGTTTGGCTTGGCTAGGTTTTGCTGACTAAAGGGACAGTTCCGCTGACAGCAGATACTGGTAAAACATTCCAGATGAACAGTGAACATACGGGTAAGGGACACAACCCGACAAGCTCTAACAACTCTCTGCACTACTGAAAAATTCGTCCCTTACAGGATTCCATTCTGACTGTTCGTGAACGATTTCTTTCTTCAGGACTTCGTTAGTCGTTCACGTACACCTCAACATTAAATGACTTGCACATACTGACTGTAAAAGCG
>CM031605.1:47114720-47135116 GCA_018398815.1 Conus ventricosus
AAGATGAAGTCATGTGTGTGCTTGCAAGGGAAGTCTGCAAAAAGAAAATACATCAGTAAAACCTCTGCTGTCTCTCCTTTTAGTCAATTTATCCAATTTCCATCAGAAACGGTGATCCCTAGATAATGTAATATTCAACCATTCCTCAATGCAGATTACAGTTTAATAAACAACTATGACAACCGGCAGATTGCCAAAGCATCGTTCTACTTTCACAGTTACAACAAGATGCCGGAAAATGTTGGTTCCAATGCAACTATAGATTAGGTCTACTAGCTGTCAGCTCACAAGTGTGTTATGCATAAACGCTACGCATTCGCTATCACGCTTAAACTTATGAAGTAGGCCGACTCGCTTTTAGCCCACAAGTGTAGGCTATATACATAAACGCTCCGTTTAATTTAATTGTTTCTATTACACTGAAACTATAGATTAGGCCTGTCTCCTGTTAGTCCACAAATGCAGGTTATGCATAAACTCTGCGAATTCTCTGTCACATTCAAACTAAAGGTAGGCTTGCCTACTTGCTTTTAGCCCCTAAGAGTAAGTTATGCATAAACGCTACGTATTCTCTTTTCCTCTCAAACGTTGAAGGAAATCCCCCGCGTGCAACATCCGTTAAGAATGTCAGACAGGAAACAGAACGGACGAAGCACACACACTCAGTGAAGCACACACACTCAGTCTACCTGCATGAGACAAGGCCCTCAAGGACAGGCCCACAGTGATGACGACGACAGCCCATCTCCAGTCTTCCACGAAATACATGCCATTAAACAAAGTCCCTCCGTCAGGTGACCTACCAAATCATGGAAATACAAATCATTAGTGAAGCATTGCAAGTTCACTGATGGTGATCTGTTTTTTTCGGTTTGCACCACGCAAGACACTAAATGTGCGCATACCTTGAAAACAGACACTTTAGCTAATGGTTTTTTTTTTCCCACATTAGCATAATGGATTTTTTTTTTCCACAGGCAACTGATTGATCCTAATGAAAGTAAACCGTCCAAAAGATCTTTTTCGTAAAAAAGAAACTTCCGTTTTTAAAAATCTCGTTAAGGTTTCCAGGGACTCTGTTTTTTTGGGGATGGGCAGAATGCAGTTAAACAAAAGCATGTCACTTGTATGTACACTTTTGTCCCTGTTAAATTTTTCAATGCACCCAAGGGTTTATTTTTTTGGGCAGTTTAAGAAACAGAAAAAAAAACTTACTACATGACACATGCTTTGGGTCCAGTCCCCTTAAAGGTGGGGGGTTCAAGGTTTTTTTCGGGTGCAAAAATTCGAAATAAGACCACATATAAAAGCCCCCCCTGCCGACAGCCCCTTTGGGTTGGAGGGAGGCACCCATAAGGGGACGTTGCCCCCCCGGAGTTTTCACACATATTTTTAGAAAAAAAACAATCCAAAGAGGGTAAAAGTGAGAGGAGCAGACTTTGGACTCCCAGCAGTGAACATGTTTTTTCCGTGTGGCAGTGAGGGATAGTCCCAAATACACATTTTTGTCCATCCCCTCCTCCCAGCGGGGCAGAACAGGAACTCCCCACGAAAGGGGAGAGTGGTGAGCGGGACCCACCTGGCCACGGGGACAAAAAATGGGTTAAACATTCCCTTTGAAGGCCACACTGCTTATAACAAAAAAATGGATGTCCGCGTGGGGTTTTTTGGGACCCCGTCCCGTCTGTCAATGAGGACCATGGACAACTTTCATCGTTTTGATTTAACTTCAATCACCACACACCCCGCAGGGCCACCAAGCACGCACGCACCCCGCCGCACGCACAAACAGATGCAGGGCCCCGCTCCCACACCACACACACCACACACACACACACACACACACACCACACCCCACACACACACCCACCACCACCACCCCCCAACCACCACCACATCCCACAAATCACGTCACCCCCCCCAAAACGACCCCACCTTCACCGCCCCACCTACAACAGTTCAACCCCAAAAGCCACAGGGGGGGGAGAAATTTTGGGTTCCCCCCAAAAAAGCAAAACCCGAAATGTCATGTGACGTGGGCCTCACATCAAGGCATGTGACGCTCCATCACATGTATTTGTTGATATGAATCATTTCCCCCGTGCCCAAAAAATTAAAGGAAGAATTTCATTTGGCTTGATTTGGGGTAGCGGGCGCCCCCAAAAATTTAATTGTGAGTTGGATCATTCAAAAAACGAATGGGGGTCATTGGGTAAAAGTGACCACTGAGTGATAGTTTAACAAGGGCTGGTAAGGTAAGGTGCTGGTCATGTGTTTTAAAACCAGAGAATGCACTCAAAAAAAAAGGGGAGGAAAGGGCCCCCATTTTTAAAACCCAGCGGGATGGCCTAGAGACTCAAAACCTGTCGGGGAGGGGTGGTCCCCCTTTGGGGACCTTTATTACCAGGTGAGGTTTGATGGGGGGGGAAAAGCTACGGGGGGATAACTTAAAGAAAAGAAAAAAGGAAAAAATTTCATATGTTAAATTTGGGGAAACGGGTTACTTACACGAACCTTATTCTGTTTCACCCTTCCCCCTTCCCCCTTAAAACCCCTTTTAAACCTTCGCCCTTCCCCCTTAAATCTTTCCCCCCCGTGAGGTGGTTAAAGATGGCCATGGTGGGGGAACCACGGGTTTTAGTTAAAGCCCCCAAAAGTACCAACCCCAGGGAGGGGTTTGAAGCTGGGCTTTTCCTCGAGAGACAGAAAAACCCTCCGGGAAAGAAAAAAGTCGAGACTCGTATCCCCCGGGGACAGGAGAATTCAAAGGGGCGTATATTGTCCCCAGGGGGAAGGGGTTTTGAGAAAGCAGGGGATTTTTTTCTTGGGGCCGGGCCCGGGGCCCCTCAGTGTTTTTACGGGAGTTTTGTATTCTCCGGGCCCGGGTTTTTTTTGGGATAACGGAATGTAAGGCCATAGCTTTATAAAAGCGGAACTAGACTATTTCACTCCGGGTTTTAAAGAGAGTTTACAAGTGGGAAGACTATTTTTCTCTGGGTTTGTGGGGAAAGGAGATACATGTGTAAAAGTTTGGGTTTTGTCCTCGGAGAGAGGATGTTTACGTGTGGGGAAGATTGTTTGTCCCCGACGTGAGGGGGAGATACATGTGTGGATTTATTTGTCTTCAGTGGGAGAGAGAAAACAGGTGAAAAAATCTGTTTAAATTGTTTTTTGTGTTAGAAAAGTTTTTTTCCCGAAGGGGGGGGAAAGAAAACTTTCGGTAGTGCCCCTTTTTGGGGTGTTTGGGAAAAAGTTTGGGCGTTGCTTTAGGGAGTAAATGCGGTCATAAAAAGGGGGAAATGCAAGAGTGACATTTGTGACAGTGGTGCCCCCCACTCCGATTTCCCCGGCGTACGCCGTTTGTTTTTTTTTTCCCCCCAAAAAAAAAAAAAAAAAAAAGATTTCTATTTGTCCCCTTGGGGGAAAAAAAAAAAGATTTGTACCCTAAAGGGTTTGAGGGAAGAAAAAAAGGTTTTTATTTGTACCCTCAAGGGTTTGGGGAAAGGGAAAAAGAAAAAGGAAAGGTTTCAAATTTGAAACCTGGGAAAATTCTATTTTGTCCCCTCAAGGGTTTGGGGAAAAAGAAAAAAAAAAAGAAAAAAAAGTTTAATTATTTATTGTGTATAATATTTGCATTTGTTGTTGTTTTTTCTATTTCTAAAAGGTGTTGGGTTGGTTGACTTTTCTTTTGGTTGTTCTACTCTTTTGGGGGTTTTTTTTTTTTGGGGTTTGGGGTTTTTTTTTTTGACCCTTCCCCACCCTTCCCCCTCCTCAACCTTTCTTCCCTCAAAACCGGGCAGAAAGGGGGCAGGGCGTTGAGGAATGGGGCTGTCCTTCCCCTAGGGGTTTAAATTTTTGTCCCTTTCCGGGACGATAGCCCCAACCTTTTCTGCGTTTAGCGGGGACAGGGCGTTGGGGAAAAAATAGTTTTTCCCCTTCCCCTTGGAAAAATATCCTTTCTTGTTTCCTATTGTTTCAGTTTGTTTTTTCCCCCTTTGCCCCTCAGAGTTTTTGGGACAACTTCCCCTCCGTCACGCTAATAGGGGAGGTGGTGGGGGTTAAATTCCCGGGCTCTGCCCAAAAAAAACCACTTTATCTTTGTTTTTTTTTTTTTTGGGTTTTGGTGCGAGATTTTTTTTGGAGTTTGGGGGGAATGTGCATTTTTTGTTTGATTTTTTTAGTTTTTGTAAAATTACTGGTGTGTGTTATTGGGCAGTGATTTTTTTTCCCCTTTCCCCCAATTTTCCCGGGGAGACAGTGCCCCACTGGGGTGCTGTCTGTGGGCTTTTTTTTGCTTTTCTTGTTTTCTGCTCACTTTTCCCGGTCCTGTGTATCCTTTCATTTCCTTTTCACCCCCTTTTTAAAAAACCTAAAAAACCCTTTCTCCTAAAAAAGGCCCCTATCTAGTTTTTTTTTCAACTTTTTAAATCTTTTGGTAGGTTTTCCGGGGTTTGGGGGTTTTTCCCCCTTTTTTTTTAAAATTTTTTTGTATTCCTTTTGTTTTGAAAATTTATTTCTTTTTTTTGAAATAAGGCGCCCATTTGTTTTGTAAATTCGTTTGAAATTAAGAAAGAAGAAAGACGGGACAACAAGAACATTTAAAACAAAATTTTATAAAAGAATTTTTTTCCCCCCCCCAGAAAACTTTATTTTTGTTTATTTTTTTTTTTTTTTGGGGGGAAAACAGTTTTGTTTTAAACTTATTTTTTTTTCTTTTTTTCCAAATTGAAAACATTTGAAAAATTTTTTTTGGAAAAATAAAATTCCTTAAATTTCATATCACCCGTTTAAGTAAGCTGTTTTTTGTTTAAAAAAGGGAAAATTTTGAATTCTGTATTTGTAAATACAATAATTACGGTTTTTTTAAAAAACATAATAAATCATATATCGCCTTATTTTTTTCTACTTTGAGATTTTTGGTTTTTTTATATCTGACGATTTTTTAGGATGATTTTGTTTAAAAAATTTTAAAACCAAGGGGAACCCTTTTGGGTTTTGAGGGAGAAAAACTTACAAAACATGTGCAACAATGACAAAGGGCAGACGGGCCTAAGAAGAGAGAAGAAAATAAAAACAGGGGGGAAGTAAAGGAAGAAAATAAACTCCCAAGGGAAGGGGAAGAAAAAAACACAGGGGGGGAAAGCTAAAATTAAAGGGAAAAAAATTCCCGAGGGAAGGGAAGCTGAAGAAAAAAACTACAGGGGGAAAGCAAAATTTGGGAAGAAAAAAGATTCCCGGGGGAATTTTTTGGGAAAAGGTGAAAAAACGCCCAAATTTAAGTTGGGGCATTTTAAAATTAGAGACTGATGCGGGAAATTAGAAGAATAAAAGGCATCGAGAGAACCTCCCCCAGTGGGGTTCCGCAGCCATCCCTAAACCCAAAAGGGCATATATTAAATTTTGCCCCTTTTTGGGGAAAAAAAACGGATACATTGATAGTTTTCTTTTTTCCGTTTTGGGAAAGGGCACCCCAACGTCTGGGGGTTTTGGCCAAAGGAAAATTGGACATTGTATATTGCGTGTTTTTTAAAGGGTAGCGTTTTGACACTGTCCCATTTCACTCGAAAGCGAAAAAAAAAATTTTAATTTGGGATCGGGTTTAAAAAGAAGAACTCCTCAAAAAAATTTTCAATTTTCTCCCGATCTTTTTTAAACGAATTTTTCCCTTTCTTTTGCGCCCAAAAAAAGGAAAATCTTTTCCCAATGTTTTGACCCTTTGGGCCCCATTGTTTGGATCGAGGGAAATCGTTTGTCAAAAAGAAAAAAACTTTTCAATCACGGGCCGAGATCCCCTTTTTAAGGGGAAAAATTTTTCCAGGGGCGTGACCCAAAGTTTCGGGCCATTTTCCCTTAAAAAAAGGGCCCCCAATTTGAAAACGTGGGGGAAAAAGTTGCCCCGTTTGGCTGATCAGTATGAAACGCTCACCCAGAAAGGGGGCGTGGCTAGGAAAGGAGAAAATTTTCCTTTTTTTGGGGAGTCCTTCTTTCCATGTATTTCCCCATCGGGACAGGGAAGTTACAGGAAGGAAATCGGGGTCATTTTTGAGTCCTAAAGGGATATACCTATCCTGGGAAAACGGAAAAAGGATCTTTCGCGTTGCGGGGAAATTTCGTCAATACCGTACTCACCCCCCGGGGAAAAAACCCGTTACTCCCCCACAAACGTTCCGGGTCGTGGACAGCGACCCCAAATAGCCCTTTTTGGGGCCAGTTCGGGGGACAGAACAAAGTTCCAAAATCAGTCGGTTGCCGACAGAAAATGCGAGGGTTTCTTTTTGTTTGGCAATTTCCCCTTTTGGGGAAAAAATTCCCCTTTAAAACCAAATGATTAAAAAACCCGCATTAGTCTCCAGTTTGTGAAGAAGGCCTTTTTTGGCCCCCCAGACAATCTTTTGGGGGGGACGGGGTTGTTAAAAAAGGGGACCCCATCAATGGATTGCGGGGCTTGGGTTTTTTGCGGGGGCCCCGGGGGCACCACGGGCGGGTGTACGGAAATTTTTTCCGGGGGCTTCAAGCCCATATCTCAACACTGCCCAAAAGGTGGGTCGTTTGGAGGCAAGTTTAAAACTTTTTCCGCTGGCGAAATTTCAGCCCACAAAACCGTACTCCCCCCCGGTTTTTCCCCGGCTTGGGGTCTTTGAAAACCCCAGCCCTGCGACTTGATCTTGGGCAATTTGCCAGGGGTCGCTAAGTCATGGTGGTGCGGAGGATCGTTTTTTTCCTTGTCTTGTGGGGACTAGATCAAATGTAATAGAGCAGGGAAAGGTACAAAGCCGCTAAAAGTCTCAAAACGGGGATGAACTCCAAAATTCCCCCAGATGATTTAAAAAAGAAATGCGGGGAAAAAGACGAAAACGCTGCGAAATATTTTTTGCTGCAAAAACAGACGTCACTGACGTACAAACGGACAAACCAACGTACTTACGGGGCTTGCCCTTTCCCTTTTCAGGTGTGTACCGGGAAACAGGACAACAGACAAGTTGGGGTTCCCAAAACCACTTAGAAAAACCCAGTACTGCAAAAGGGGCTCAGGGATCCCTTGTTCGCTGCCCTTGGGAATCAAAAAAAACTTTTAAAGGGGAGTTTTTGGGTTCTTTTTTATTGGGGGGGTGCCCCAAAAAGGAAAGTTACAAAATTATGCCCTCATGTGACTTGCCAAAAACATCTCGAAAGGTCGCGTCCCATGTGCACCTTTGCACAAAATGCCTCTCTTTTTTTCCATTTGGGAAGGGTAGCTTTTGATCTTTTTTGGGCCCTTTACCACTGTCTTTTCGGGATATCGCTAAAATTTTGACTTTGGGGGATACGGCAACAAGGTACCCAGAACGTTTCCCACGAAAAAAGATTGATACGGGTTTCTGTCGTGAAGCCTTACTTGAAATTTTTTTTCCAGATGGGTCTTCCAGACGAAATTCCCTCGGATTGTGGAACGCAATTCATTTCTGATCTATGAGAGAAATTTTTCAGACTTTGTCAATTTTCTTTCCCTTTCAACCCCCCTATCATCCCCATTTGAAATTTGGATGGTTTAACGTTTCAATGGAAAGTTGAAGTCCCTGTTAGAAAGGGTTTCCAAGGGCCAAAAAGCCCCCGGAATGGGGTCGTTTCGTTACCGGCTTTGCTTTTTGCATACAGGGAAAAAGCCCCCAACCCCCAAACGCTGGGATTTCTCCCTTTTAAACTTTTTTTTGGGGCCTCACCAAGGGGTCCTTTTTGGGTTATTGATGACACAAAGGGCGGAAAAGGGCGGACATACCTGACAGTTTTAAAAATGTTTACCAAAACGTTTTTGAAATCCATAAACGGGTTTAAGGATCATGTGGCTTGCTCAACCCGTCAGCTGGGTAGGAAAAACAGAGGGGTACAAAAGGGCTTTGCAGACGAAAAGCAAAGGCCGTTCCTTCAGTGTAGGGGTTAAAATCTTGTACTACTCACTGATGAAAAATAACAATTCGGTTTTTGTGGAAAGGGGCCTTTTCAAATGGTCGAAAACTTTCTGAAGTAAAATTATAAACAAAAAGGGGAAACACGGGGAAGGAAATTTTATTTTGAACATGTTGAAGTATGTTTAAAAGTACAAATGTTTTCCATCAACCCGTCGGTTGAGTGGATTTGTCCTGTGTCAGAAAAATGATGGTTTAAAATGAAGACATTATCAGTGATGAATTTTTTACCCCCTGAAAAGACAGGGGCAGATCCCAAAAGGTTAAAGAAAACGCAAAAGTAGGAAAGTTAACATCTACCAGTGCAGATATTTTTGTTTCCCCCTTTCCCATTTGTCTATCAAAGGTTTAAACCTATGAGGATGTGGGTTTTGTCGAATGGGTTTGTCTACAAATCAAAAAAACAGTCCCAAAAACATTTTTGAAAAACTTTCAGGGTGTGGGGGGGCAGATACCCCAGGTACAGTGACTGGTAATTTAAACCCCCTTTGTATTTTTGTTAAAGGTCTGAAAAAACCCGTGCGGACCCCGACCATACCCCCTTTCCCCTTTGCCAAAAAAAAAGGGGGGTTTAGGGGAAAAAATCAAAGTAATGCGGATTTAAAAGGGAATAAACCCTTTTACTCTCCCTACAGCTCACCCGTTTTATTGGGGGACAAAAACCCGATGGGTCGGTGCGTTTTTTTGGGGGTTTGATTTCCCGAAAAGAAATTTAAATCATGTGTTTGATTTCCGAGCCCCATTTTCCCGACATTGAAAAAATTTGGTCAGCTCTCAGAGGAAACTTTTTTGTGAAAGAGAAATTAAAATAAAGGATTTCTGGGGAGATTCCAAAAGGCGGGAAACTTTACAAGAAAAAAAAGATTTTTTAAGATGGTCTTTGGCTTGCAGGAAAATTTCCCAATTTTTCTGTTGAACCCCCGGGCCCGGAACAAAAAAAAATTTTTATGGGCCCGATTTGTTTTTCACGTGTATGAAATTCAGGGGCAAATTAACTGGCTTCAAGGAAAGGGGCCCCCCATTTTTTTTTTTTTTTTCTTTAAAGAAAATTTCGGTGTGATCACATTTTACAGTGCGTTTTATGCTCGGACGAATTTTAAAAAAAAATGGTATTTTGGGAAATTTGCTTATTGAGGGGACTATAAGGGGGGCAAGGGGAAAA
Organism: Conus ventricosus; assembly: GCA_018398815.1. NCBI lineage: Eukaryota > Metazoa > Mollusca > Gastropoda > Neogastropoda > Conidae > Conus > Conus ventricosus. Next base: position 47,123,826 of record CM031605.1, read on the forward strand.
ATCTTGATGGGGGAGTAAAAACATATTTTTTCTTTTTGGGAAACAATGGGAAAAATCAAGTACTTTTATGTCTAATTTGCTTGTGAAAATTTAATATATATATATATATTTTTTGGTTTATGAGGGAAATAAAATCTTTTTGGGGGGTTATACCCCATGTTTTTTTATTGTTTCAATGAGACAAACCAAAATTTTTTTTTCAATTTTTTTCATTGTCAACAATGGGGAAACAGGTTTAATTTTTAATGGGCTATAACATTTTCATGGGGGAAAAAGAGACTATGGGTTTAAAAATATGTTTTTTTTTGTTTTAAAGGGTTTTTTGGGAAACATTCACACTTGGGAAATATTCTTTATTTTCATGGGGGTTTTTTTAAAAAAATGGGTGTGAGAAAAAAGACGATGGGAAAAAATGTGCTTCAATCTTAAAGTATAAAAAAAATTTTGTTTCTTTGAAAAGGGATTAAACCCTAATTGTTTTTATCCATGTTAAAAAGGAATTGTATTTTGTGAGATGTGGTGATCAATTATGAAAAGTTTTTTTTTAGGGAAAGGGCTGAAAATTTTTTAAATATGCTATTTAGGGGGGATCATGATGATTGATTCTATACGTTATTATTAAATTTGGGGAATTTAGGGGTGTGGTTACACAATTTTTAGATTCCCTGGTGAAGATTGTTTAAGTTGGAAAGGGTTTTATTTTACTTTAAAAAAAATTTTTTGGAGAAAATTTTTTTTAATCCCCGGAGGGGGGTGTCATGTGACGAGCCTCACATCAAGGCTTTTGACGCTCATCACATTTAGTTGTTGATATGAAACATTTTTCCCCTGCCACAATTTAAAAGGAAAAATTTTTCATATGGCTTGACTAGTGTTTGCGGGGTTCCCCAAAAAAATTGTGAGTAAAGACTCATTCAAGAAAAGAATTTTGGTCATTGGGGGGAAAAATGACCACCCGGGGTGATAGTTAAAAAAGGGCTGGAAGGTAAGGTGCTGGGCATGTGTTTTTTTTTTTTTTTTAAAACTAGATAAAGCACCACAAAGGGGAAGGGAAAGGGAAAAAGTCAGTTTTTTAAACCCCTGATGTGGGCCCCCGAGACTCGAACCTGTCAGGCGGTGGTCCCTTTGCGACCAGTTTTCCAGGTTTTGGGGATAGATAGTGGGGGAAACAAAAGGGGGAAAAACTTAAAGAAAAGAGAAAGAAAAAATTCAAAATGTTGAATTTGGGGAAAAAGGTTAATTTCCCCGAACCTTATTTTGTGTTTCACCCCTTCCCCCCCACCCTTCACCCTTTACCCTTCGCCCTTCCCCTTCACTTTCCCCCCGTGAGGGGGTTGAAAATGGCCATTTTGTGGGGAACACACTGGGAAATTAGCCCCAGCAAGTACCAAAATCCAGGGAGAGGAGTTTTAAGCTCGTGTTTCCGAGAGACAAAAAAGAACTCCAGGGAAGGAAAAAGTCGAGACTTTGTATCTCCAGGACAGGAGAATTCGGGGGGCAGTATATTGTCTCGAGAGACAGGGTATGAGGGAAAACGGGGGGGGCTTTTTCTTTAGGCAGGCAGGTCCTCATGATTTCGGGGGTTTTTGTATTTTCCGGGGCCGGGTTTTTTTTTGGGGTAAAAGGAAAGTGAAAGGGCCCTTCTTTATAGAAGCGGGAAATAGCTATTTCATCTCTCAGTGTAAAGAGAGATACAAGTTGAAGACTATTTTAAATTTTCGGTGTGAGGAGGTACATGTGTGAAATTTGGGTTTGGGCCTCCCGGGGGGGAGAGATAAAGGTGTGAAGATTGATTTTTTCTCCCGAGTGAGGAGAGATACATGGGGTGCGGATTTATTTTCCTCCGTGCGGAGGGGAGATACAGGTGTAAAAATCGTTTTCAAGTTGTTTTTTGTGATTTTTTTTTAAAATTTTTTTCCCCGAAAAGGGGAGGGGGGGGGAAGAAAAAAATTTGGTTGGGGGTCCTTTTGGGGGGATTGGAAAGATTGCTTTTGCCCTATGGAGTAAATGGGTGTCATGATGCGGGTTTTGCAAGAGTGACAGGTGGGAAACCCCCAATGAGTTTAAAAAACTATGTAAGATCTGCTTGGGGCCTTTCTCATTTAGCTACACATCCCCAATATTTTGTTTTACATATGATTAAAATAAACGATATTTTTTACCCTGCCCGTGAACGGGAAATGAAAATGATTCACAAACCCCCACAACTTTCCCCCCCTTTTCACCCCCCTTTAATTTCACCCCCCCCCCTTTTTTTTTAACCCCCTTTTCCCGGGTTTAAACCCTTTTTTCCCTTTTATCTATACCCTCGTCCCCCTTGTTTACCTTTTCCTCAATTTTTACCCCCCCCACTTCTGTTCCAATCCCAAAGGGACCTCCACCTGCTCCCAAACTTTTTTGTTTATTTCTCTCTCTCCTCTTCTCTCTCTCTCTCTCTCTCTTTTCTCTCTCTCTCTTGGGATGCTCCCGATTGTTTGCCTTTACGTCCTTTTTCCCCTCAACTCAAAACCTCCTTTTGGGATTTTTTCCTCTGAAAATTGTAGACATTGTAAACTCATTTTTCTAAGTTTGTGGGACACAAGCTTTTCGATTTTAGAGAGAAAAAAAAAAAACTTAAAAATGTAGGCCGTGTTGGTAAAACATGATTAAGCAGTTAATTTGGTTTTTTTTTGATGAAATTTTTTTTTGATAAATGGGCCCTTTTTTTTCATTTTTTAGTTTTTAGAAATTTTTAAATGTTTGCTGTATGTACGCTTCTTTTTTTACTCGCATTTCTATTGTTGGGAGAAATTTGGCAACCCTAATGTGGAAATTTCGCTGCACTCCCTTGGGATAAGGGGTTTTTCAACTTTGTCAAAAAAAGCATTGTCACTAATTGGGCATTTTCATTGTCTTATCTTTTTGGTATGCGCCTCTCCCCCAAGCCCCCCATGCGATCCCCCCCCCCTTGAGTTTCCCCTTCTTTTTTTGAGTCCCCCCCCCCCCCCAAATCCCGTTTTAATTTATAGCCAATTTTGATGGGTGAATGGTAAACAATAGTACGTTTTTTTCTGCAGTGTCCTGTCCCCGAAGGAATCTCCAGAAGGTCCGCAATATTTGACAATAATAGGGGCTAACATTTCGAAATAGTTTTGTGGTAAATTTTTGGTTTTTTGGGGTTTTGGGGGGCGTCCTTCAATACTGAAAAAAACAGATTCTTGTCAAAGCGGGGCGCTTTTTTATCTGTAGTTTTAATTTTCTCTCTCCCCCTCTCTTCTCTCTCTCCCCCCCTCCCCTCTCCTCTCTCTCTCTCCTCTCTCTTCTTCTCTCTCTCTCTCTGTGTGTGTGTGTGGGTGTGTGTGTGTGTGTGTGTGTGGGTGTGTGTGTAAAATTCACATTTATGTATGTTAAAAATATATATTAATTTTTTCAATCAAAGACATAAAAGCAAGGTTTGGGTTTTTAATTCAATTTTTTTCTTTCAGTTTGCAAACAAACCCAAATGCTCTGTAAATTGTGGAATGGTGCTCAGAAATTAACCCTTTGGGAAATTTTTTAGTTTTTTTTGGGAATTTTTGTCCCCTTGGGGGATTCTTTCCCAAAAAATGGCCCTCAGCACTTGTGTCTTAAGAGGTTTTTTTTATTTTTTAAAATTTTTCACAAGAAAATGTAGCTTGGTTTTTCTCTTTTATGTTTTTCTTCTGCTTCTTAGGTGGGACCTTTGGGGGGTTTTTTTGGGAAAAATTTAACAAAAAACTATGGTTTGTGCACACCACCTTTTTAGGGGCATTCTTCTTTAAAAACGAAAAGGCAGAGGGTAAATTACCACTTTTTTCCCCGGTTTATGAGGAGAAAACCCAAACCAAAGGGTTTTGGAAAAATCGTTTTATGACCAGGAGTTATAGTTAGTGAGTTTCCCTCCCCATTAGAGTTTTGTCTCCCCTTGGGGACTATTTCCCTTTCTGAAGGCCAATTTTTAGAAGCATTTATTTATTTTTTTTTTTTTTTTCCCCTCCACCCCCTTGGGGCACATATGTTTTGTTTTGCCGGGATTTTTACCACTGCAGAAATGAAAAGCTTATTCCCCCATTTCTTTAATCAAGACCTAAAAAGCCCAAACTTTGTTTATAATTTTTATATATATTTTATATATCTGTCGCACATGTATGTAAAGCATTATGCATGAATGTAAAATGTATACATGAACACCACAGCACCAACAAAAACGGGGAAAACTTTAACTTTAGTATTCAGACTATACCCAGCGACTTTCAAACGGCTATATTTTTTTGTTGAAAAAACATCTGGAAGTATGCCCCATGATCATCACCCCTCAAAGGCGAAGGGAAAAAAAGACGGGCTGAAATAGGGGAACGAAAAAAGAGACCAAAAGGCAGGGACAGCAAAAATGTGCCGCCATGGGGTTGGGGGGTGGTCTGAAAAGCCAAAACAACAACAACGTCCACTAAGGGGGCAGAAAATGTAACAAAGTCCTCTTGGGTTTTAAAATTTTAACCCGAAGAGGAATGGTTTATTTCTCTATGAAAGCGTGCGTCTAATTAAACAAAGTTTTTTCCGCCATGTGTTTAAAAAATGACTGTTTTATGTGGTTTGGGATGATGGTGTACCGGTTTTTAAAACCTAGTCCCAAAGGTTTTGAAAATTTATTCGCGGGTTTTAGTCTCCAGCCTCTGCTGCAAAGTTTACACATCTATTCCAATGTTTGAGCAGCTTTAGGAAAGGGGATTTAAAATCTCACAAAGATTTTCTTCCCACAAAATGAAATTTCGGGCCTCAAAAACCTTGAAAAGGTTTGCCTGCAACAGGAGATTAAGGTTGTCAAACAAAGATATCCAGCTTTGAGCTTTATTGTCACACAGATTGAGCTCGTGTATGTAGACCGTCAAAATAGTTCTGAAAGAGTTCTTTGTCGGTCAGCTCACATAAAAAAAGCTTTTGTTTTCAAAATTCAAGACTGACTTGAATGCTGACACAAATAAACATACGAACAGTTTCGTGTTCTGTCGAATGATGTTTATGGGGATCATGATTTGAAGTCGCTTCCACACGCATGGCAGAACACAGTCTTCAAACTTATACACTGATAAGTTGTTTGTACGATTGAGTTCCCTCTTACCGCCACTCCTGACGCTGCTTCTCCGTTAGAGAAAACTACCGTCACATCTATCCAACGACAGTTCCTATCTGCCATCAAGGAAGGCGTTAACATGACTCCAGCACAGGCAAGGGTGTAGGAGAAATGTTAAGACCGGGATCGCCATGAAAGTATGTGTCTGTGTGTGTGTGGGGGGGGGGGGGGGGTCGTGGAGGAGAGGGGCACGTGTGTCTTTATTATGATGCTGTTGTACAAATATAGGCTTGTCTTTTTACAGACCCTGGCACAGAACATTCTCAGAACACCTGCTTTCAAATTCTCCCAAGAGTTTCTGTCTACTATTCATGAATCTATTGAATTCTTTTGTTCGTTGTGTTGCATGAGGTGTGGCGTTTGAACAGAAATATAAATGTAAGTAATAATGATAATAATAGTGATAATAATGGCTATGATGATGTTGATAATATAATGATGATGATTATGATGATGATGATGATGATGATGATGATGATGATGATGATGATGATGGAGAGCACCAAAGGCTACCAGGTTCTCCAACCAAGGAGCATCCAACAGCTTCAGACAGAAGAACAAGCAAATGCGAAAGAAAATGAGACAGGCAGAAAAAAAAGGATAACAGACCAGTGCAAAGCCCTTGAACAGGACACGGAGCGTGGGAACACCGAAAGGCCTACAACGTCCTGAGGAAGCTCACCAAAACCAAGCAGAACAAGTCGTCAATGATTGAGGATGATGCTGGCAATGTACTGACTGAGAACACAGAGATCATGAAAAGATGGACAGCTATCGCCAGCAGTTATACAATGAACCATTCCGACCTGACACCAGCTTGACCGACCGACCAGCAGCCACAGAACTGGACCATCTTCCAATGTTGAGAGCAGAATTGGAGGAAGCAGTTCGCTGCTTGAAAGGAGGGAAAAGTCACCAGGAATTGACAACATCCCTGCAGAGCTACTACAGCATGGGGGCGAGGAGATGATCACAGTGCTGATTATGCTCTGTCAGAAGGTCTGGGAGGCCAAGTCCCGAGAGTGGCTGCAGTCTGTGATTATCCTCATCCCAAAGAAAGACAGCACCAGACTGTGTCGGAACCATAGAGCAATCAGTTTGATTTGTCATCCCAGCAAAGTCCTTCTGAGGATCATTCTGAACCGGCTCCACAAACAGGCGGTGGAACTACTCGCAGAAGAACAAGCGGACCTTCGACCAGGAAGGGGCACAGTCGAGTGAATCTACAACTGCTGCCTGATGGTTGAGAAACACCCTAACATTAGAGATACTTTAATCGGAAGAAAAAATGTTTCTTGCTCTCAGGAACTGAGAAAAATAGTCACACCACATGGCACATTTCTGAGGGTTACCGTGGCGTTGGCTGTGGTGTGTCTATGTCTGACATCACGTAGGTCCCAACACTCTATAAGAACATGCTTTATAGTGAGTAGTACATCGCATGGAATGCATCACGGGCTTCTTAACTTAGTGCATTATATGATTGGGTATAAAAGGCGTGAACTGTGTATAATCGGCATACAAACTATTTTCCTTTTGCAACCAGCCGTGGCACAGACAAAACACGACAATATAACAACAGAGGATTGCCCCTTACCCTCATTGTTCCCTGCATTTTCTCTCGATGCGCTTCGTGCAGCTGTCGCTCTGCCGCGGGCAGAGAGGGGTGGTCCCTAGGAGTGTTGTAAGCTACCCTGCACCACACCAGACTCCACACTGCTCCCAACACACCTGGAAGGTAAGGAGAGGGTACAACAGGAGGAAAAAAGACAGTGAAGGGTTGAAAAGGAGGAGAGGGGGTGAAACATGGATGTTTGCATGTACATGTGCACACACACACACACACACACACACACACACACACACCACGCACGCACGCAAACACACACACACACACACACACACACACACACACACACACACACACACACAAGTGGCTGTAATGAGAATCGGACCCACGACCTCCCAGCCGGAAGTCGGTAACACTAACCACTTCACCACAGATGCTGATCTGTTGATATCTAATATATATATATATTATATATATATATATATATATATATATATATATATATATATATATATATATATACAAAGAGAGAGAGAGAGAGAGAGGAAGAGAGATTTGCCAAGTCATTCATGTTATGATAGAAGAATTGTTAGCCTAGACTTGTTTCCCCCTTCTACTGAATTGTTCAGCATGATATTGTTTGGTCAATCACTGGGATATTGCACCTTGTAGGAGATCCAAGTAAAGGTTGTTCTGCACAGTTCTTAGCTGCTGACAATGCTTGGGTTATTAAACAGCAGAGCTGACCACTCGGACTGTCAGACATCTTTTTATCTCCCTTGCATCCTTGACTGGATCCTCAAGCGTACGCTCAAAGATTTCCCCAACATTTTGTACTGTTTTATGTAATAATTTCTTTTTTTTCAGCAACTTATTTCACCACCACTCCTTCTTCCCGTTTCACTTTTCTACCGTTTACTGGCTGCTTTGGGGTGCTATTGGATTTCTTTTTACCCTTGGCGGTGAGAAACACCACAGAATTATGGACTGGTGTGTCTCCATTGGATGCCAAGGGAACACAATCACAATCAACCGTGTCTCCTTCATGAGTCCAATCCAGTGGACGAAAGGCCCAGGAGCAGGCAATGTGAATAGATTTGTCTGTAAGAGAAATAATGATGGTTCCCAAAGGCCTAGGAGCAGGCAATATGAATAGATTTGTCTGTAAGAGAAATAATGATGGTTCCCATATGCTGCTAGTAAAGGGTTCATCTTTTATAACTTATCTCTCAAATTTTAGGGTTTGATTTTGTTCCTCCCGTTCTTCTCTATCCTTTAATTCTTTTAATGGAGTTATGGCCAAGTCAATTCCGTGTAATGACAGAAGAGTTGTTAGTTACCACTTTTTTCTCCCCTTTATATAATTGTTCATATATATATATAATAATTATTATAATAAATTGAATCCATAAATCAACAAGCTTGCTCCCAAGATGTTGCTACACCCAACGGGTTGAGCACCTTCAGATTTTTAAAGAACTTTATATGTTAAATAATTTTAATAATATATATATATATATATATATATATATATAAGAAGTCGTCCACTCAGTGTCTTCCCTCTTTATTTTCAATTTTTCGTCATTTCTTCAAGGCTTCACAGGAATCTGCATTATCGGAAAAAACACAACAAACACCATCAGAATCCTAAAAGTAAAGATAAAATCAGTTTACCTACTTGTAACATGTCTACACACACATCACACACACACACACACACATGGTACTATACATACACACACACACACACACATATACATACACACACATACATACGCATATATACACACATATATAAAAGAAGGGAAGACACTGAGTGGACGACTTCTTGATTTTATATTGATCCAGTAATGGTTTTATTGTTCAGACTTTTCAGCTGCTGGGAGCAGAGCCATTTTTAGCATTGGGTTTTCTTTTTTTTACATATATATATATATATTATATATATATATATATATATATATATATATATATCGAATCTTTGCATTATTATTATAGTGCTGGAGGAATTATTAGTCTTTACTTGTTTTCTCCAACTTCTAAATTGATCAACATATTATTGCTTTGTCAGTCAGTGGGAGATTGCATCTCTTACCAGATACAATTAAACACTTTCCTGCACAATTCTTACCTGCTGAAAATGCTTGGGTTATCTAACTGTGGGGCTTTTCACTCTGACTGTTAGCACTGCTTGATCTCCCTTGCATCCTTTAAATGGTCCGTGTAGGTTCAAAGATTTACCGTTATAGTTTATACGTGATAATAGTTTTCCAGAAACTTGTTTCTTTACCACGCTTTCTTTTCGTTTTACTTTTTTTACCTCCGCCTGTGCCGCTGGATTCCGTTTTTGAACCTTTGGTGGTGATGATACCATTTACTGTGGTATGTCTCTCTATATGATGCCAAGGAACCACAGACACAATCAGCAGCTGTGTCTCCCTAGTTGTGTCATCTTCGTTCACTGCTCACGTGCGCATTGTTCCTGAGCTATTTGCTACCACGGTATTGATTATTAATTATACTAAGCTACACACAAAAAGTTAAGGATCACTTTCACAAACATTCATAACTGTCAAAATAAGAAAGTCAATGCGTTGAAGTTTGGTCAACATTTAATTCCATACTTTAGTGATAACGATACACAATTGCCTTCAATTCTCGAGCAATCGTTTGGTGTGTACATTTGATTAAAGTGGGTACGTATCCAAATTTGATTTCCCAAAGTCATTGAAATCACAAGACAGGGCATACTGATGCTCCCAAAAGCTCAGTAATGCGTGTAACCACCATGGCTGTTCTGGCACTCGACGCAGTGAGTCCTCATCGAGTTGATCAGGTTGGTGAAGATCCTCTGTGGAAGCGCCTGCCACTCAGCCTGCAGCATCTGGTAGAGGTGTTGGGCATCCCTGGGAGGGGGGTGGCTCCTCACTTTGCGATCCAGCTCATCCCAGAGGTTCTCAATCGGGTTGAGATCGGGACTGCATGCTGGCCACTCCATTCTATTGACTCCAGACTGCTGCAGGAAGTCGTTGACCACCCTTGCCCTGTGGGGGCGAGCGTTGTCATCCTGGTAGACAGCCCTCGGTCCCATCTGCTGCAGTGTAGGCACAGCCAGCGGTCGAAGGATCTCATCCCGGTATCGGATGCCAGTCAGGTTACCCTGTACATGATACAAGGGTGTTCTGTGGTGAAGGCTGAAGGCCCCCCAGACCATTACAGAACCTCCACCAAATGCCACCTTTTCTTGGACAGTGGCGTCAATAAAGCGTTGCCCTGGGTGCCTCCAGACCATCAGTCGGCCGTCGTTGTGGTGAAGGGTGAAGCGTGATTCATCACTGAACAGGACCTGGGACCATTGCTGACGTGTCCACCTCACGTGACGTGCGCAGAAGGCGCGGCGTGCTGCCCTATGGGCTGGAGTTAAGCGTGGCCATACTGCTGGGTGACGAGAACGGAGATTAAACCCATGTAGGCGGTTCCGTATGGTCTGCTGGCTGATGTTGATGTTAGTAGCCACCCTGAACTGCCTTTGAATGATGCTGGAAGAGGCTGTTCTTGTCTGCAGGGCTCGTCGTTCAATGAGACGATAGTCACGTGGGGTTGTCTTCTTCGGTCGACCAGATCTGCGTCTTTCATGGACAATCCCAGTGGCTGTGAAGTGTTGAATCAATCGGACAATGACCGAGATGGACACATGAAGTCGCCTGGCCACTTCTCGCTTGGGAACACCATCTTGGAACCATGCAACAGCTCGTCCCATATCCAACTCGCTTAATTTTCGTCGTGGAGGCATTGCTAGATCAGGCCTACTACTGGTGGAATGTCTTCTTATAAAGCCAAGCGAGCGACAGTATCTCACACATAAACAGCAGTGCTTGCACGTGCATAATGGTTTTTCCATCTGGCAAGTGCAATGTGTTCAGGCAGAACGGTCCAAAACAAGGTCATTTTTCGCAAGTTTCCGCTTTTCCGTTTGCGGCCCAGCTCAGTAGTAGAGAATCCCGTGCAATTTTCGCACTAACACAACATCGCCCACTTACAGCTGAACAAGAATTCATGACAATTTGGCTGGACTAAGAAATAAATAACAGTAGCGAACTGAGTTTATTACGCACCTGTTTTCACATACCGATCTTTAACTTTTTGTGCGTAGTATATATTGGGAGGAAAGACAGATGTTTTTAACATAGCAGCCGTTCATTGGGCTGGTGAGCCAAGAAATGGAATTCGATCCTTGTCACGTTCGTGTCCAATAAGGAAAAAAAACCGTGAAGTTATAAAGTGGAAAAAGACTCTGAAGGAAAAACAAAACAACAGGTCTTTCGAAACGACCATTCTATCCTACCGCAAATTAAAGAGTGTCCCTTGAGAAAACACACTTGTTGTGGACAAACAGGAGATTAAAGACATAAAATAAGAAAATAAATCATCACAAACGATTTTTTTAAAACTGCATAGCAAGTTTAAATAGGGCCTCTCTAAAATCCGTGGACTGCTAAAATGGAAACCGACTGCGACTGCTCAGTACAAAACCCTTGCATGCAAACACATTGCACATGCACAAAATCCATGAGGGGGTGCAATATAAGAGGG
>CM031605.1:47135216-47169162 GCA_018398815.1 Conus ventricosus
AAGGTTTATGCCAAACTGTTTCTTTGTATTGTCATGTGATAGTTTGACACCCGCTGCGAGATTTCCCTTGCTCTTAATGATTTCTCCTGGCTCGAAATACTGTAAAATTTTTGCCCTTTAAAACCCAAACAAAACTCCTTAATCACCTTTCCAGATAATTCATCCTTCATCTTCCAAAAACCTTCTTGTTAGTAATTGAATGCAAAGGCGAATCTTTAGGGTAACAGATGTATCATACCATCCCGCATGCCCTTTAGCCACTTCGGTTTCCATGTCTTTATAGATTTTTCAGTAGGGATATCTATAACAAAACTATCGTATCTGTGTAAAGACTCTGGACTCAGGATACGAGGGCTTAAAGAGTCATAAAGAAACTCAAACTCAAAAGCTTTGATAATTCTAAAACAGTAAACCCAATAAATACGGGTTTGTCCAATTTGACTTTCTTTTTTTCATCATTATGCCAAAAAGCTGATCATGAAATCTTCTGAAGTCCTGATAATTAGGTTTTGAAGTCACTTAATTGCTTCGTTCTCTTTGTTGACTAATCTGACATTTTTTACGCTTGTGCCGGATTCTCCATAGTCTTTCCAAAACAGCTGTTGTTCATAAACTTGAAAAAGTCTTTTTCTGAAGCATCTGTGGATTTAGTTCTGAGACAGTGTTCTTCATGATGTATGGTTTCATGAACTGTTCTTGATCAAAAGCAATTAACGATGAACTGCTTCAATTTTCAAACCATGTCTTAAATAAAATTGTAGAAGTCTGTAATGACAAAACATAAATTTTTTTTGCCTCCGAAGATTGGGCACAAGTTTAGGCGGCTTTTCTTGGATCTCTTTAGACTTTCTGCTGCTAAGGATAGTCATTATGCAGGTCAGGGAGTTCCTGAGGAAAATTCTAAGTCAACTTCTAGAATGAAACCACGCTGCTGATCAGGCGTTAAACTGTTCAACCACTTTAATGCCTTTTTTAAAATTATTCGTAAACCCGTGTACATTTTAAAGTTGCGTAATGGAAGCGATTGCGCCATTGCCCAACCATACAGATTGTTTGCATCTAAATTAATAATAGTTAGACCTTTTACTCGGATCATAATGAACCAAGTATTGTTGTTTGCTTTACAGTAAAGGGTGCGGACGCCATACTAATTTCCCCCCGCAATCCGTTTTCAAATCATCTGTAATCATTGGTAGGTCAGACAATAAATCAATCGTCCCAGTAAACTTTAAAAAAAGCGTCCCAGCTCATCCGGGGCAGAAATTTTAATGCGCAGGATCCAACTGTAATGTTTCATGCAGGTCTTTCTATAATTTTCAAGACTCCGCCAACAAACATACATCGCCATTAAATAGGAATCATGATAGTCTCCCATCGTTTTACAATCTAACTTCTGCCACGCATCTTGAGCATGCTGGTAAATCAAACACTAGGTCCTTTCCCTCTAAGACTAGAAAAGAACGCGCCTTAGCGAAGTGAGTCTTCATCAAACCATTCCCAACTGTTTCATGTACTCATAAGGGTAAACACCCTTTCTAACGGAGTTTGAGTCAAAATATTTTTCCGTTATTGGGGCAGACTTTAAGGACATACCGTGCCTCTAATGAGCACATCATGTGTTGCATAGAGTCGTAAAGAACATGTTATTTTAAAGTGAAACACATGTACTTTTCTGATGACTGTGCAATGCATGCTACCCTGAAGGCGCTGGGTTACTGCTTGCAATATAAGATGAGAGTCCCGAAACCTCGGCAAGTTATGAAAGAAGATGGGCACTTCCCTGTCTGTGGTTCAAACATTATGTTGAAGATTGCATTTGTTTAATGCGCACTCCTCTGAACTTCCGCTAATGTGATCATGGTCTCTTATCTGTTGATCCGCTGCGTCTGATGAGAGGCCTAAAAACCGTCAAATCCAACAATGCGTGGCTGATTCATACTTGTTGTTGGTCTTCAGGAGACATTATGATTTCAGGATAAATTCAGATTATTAGAACAGTCTTTACGCACTATGCTGCATGCGTTTTTAAGAATGTTTTTCGGCAGCATCTGGTCCCTATATAATTCTGGTGCAGAATGAGCGCCACAGCGACCTGACAATAATGAAGGCAAATGAAACAATCAGATGATTACTCATTAATACTGTTTTTTTTCGCAGTTTTTGTGGCGCTGGCACCATCAAAAGGAAACAATAAGCACTCAAAGTCTGCGAAAAACTACGTATGGAGATTTTTGCATCCGTTTCAGTTCTTATACACTTTACTGCCGTCTGGGGGCGTAATTATTCTGTATTTACATCTACAGAACTTTTACAATGTTATAAAAGTTCACTCGCGGCTTGCCAGATGAATTCTTGTTAAACATTTTCTGCAGATTTCTTGTTTAGGTAAGCTTGAAGTATGCTCAGCAATAATCTCTCATTGTGCGTATAATGTGTAATGCGTTAGCCCCGCTGGGAAAACATCAGAAGTAAGTCAACATGATGAATTTTTGTCTTGGTTCGCCTATTGTTGGACTGTTTCTTTGACACTTTAATTCACCAAATCTGGTTCCTCCCTCCATGGTAAACATTAACAGTTATGGGTTTTGTTTTGTTCTTCCAAACAGATCAAAGAATCCACGCTTAACGGGAAAGGATATCCACTAAAGTTAAGAATCATTGATGTAAGGGCGATAAGTTAGAACACCTCTCTGCGTTTTTGCGGGCGAAAAGCAGCCCTTGCAAGAAACACACACATAAAAACATTTGTATGTCTGATTTTCCTTTAAAGTTTAGAACAGGTTTTTTTGCGATAATGCTGAGGAGTGGAAGTGAACTTGCCAACAATCCGGTGCATAACTAGACTGTTTGTAATCTATCTCTAGACTTCGCCCTCTGACCAACAGAGCCTCTTCATTTTGGCTTCTCAGCAGCAGCGATCAAACTGTGCAAGCAGTTCGTCATGCCTCAACCAGACGTTAATCATTTAGAGGAAGAATAGTCTGTGATTAGTGAGACCCAGACTTCTAGATTTTCTTCATTTTATTGATTACATATCAATTAAAACCGCTAGACAATACATTAAACTGGCGGGTCTATGTAAGTTTACTTGGAACTTGAGAAATAGCATGAACAACGCTTGCCCGTACGTTGCTGGATACTGACCTTCTAAATCAATATCTTTCAGTGCTCTTGACAAATATTCTTGGCATTGGCTTCAAAAATTTCGTCTTGTCTTCATAATATCTTAGCCATGTTGAGTCTCTTTTCATAACTCAAAATATTTATTTAAATTAAAAAAAAAAATACTTAATCAGAACCCAATATCAACGGTCTTTTTGATTTTTGCGCTTGGGAACTCATAAACTAAGTTAAAACGCCCTTTGGCATTGTTAAAGTGTCTGTTAGAACAGAGTTTAATGTTTCGTTTCACTTTTTTTAAGCATTCCTTTTTTATCTGCTCGTCGTCTGGCTGTTGAAAAAACTTGTCCTTGCCCTTCTTTGAAGATCAAACTTTTGTCTTTTGTAGTACAATCAAAATCGCCTGTAAACGATTAAATTCTTCATCCGTGATTGTTTGAGTGCACTAGCGCTTATTTATTGTCAGTTTGAACGAGCTAAGTTTAGTCGCCGTTATAGTTGAACCCTAGCTGTGTGCTTTGGAGTTTAGTTTTTTATTTTTTTGCTAGCAGCGCATACAGCTAATGAACACAGACCGAGACTAAAAGACCACGCCGCCTAAGGTAAAGCTGCGGTGCACCTAATTCCTGTTGCTAAGAGGCCCTCCACTCGTTCCTGCTGATAGAGCGCATTTTATAGTCGATGTTTCCAGTATAACATATGTAACAGCATTAAAGCGCAGCAGAATACTTCGTTGGTTTGCAGTATTTTGAAAGTCTGCTCTAGTTTTTGTTGCATTTGTGTTATGTTTGTTAATCTAAAGGTTTTACCTTCAGGGGTTTCTATAACAGCAGAAATTGCCTGCTATCTCTTCTTTTGCGTGCTGTAGGCACATTTGGATAAACCTAACAGACATGCTTTTTTATAAAATAAAAATAATTTAGTATTGTATATCTTGTCAAGTCTGCTACCTTCAATGTCAAGCCTCGCATCATATAGTAAAAAACAAATGTACATAAAGCGGTTATATCGGCTTCATCATCTTTTATCAATTTGAATGTTTATTACGTGTCTCAGAGTTCTCCACACCGCTCCATGTAAACTGATTATCCTCGTTGACCCTTAGGTCAATCCCTTAACCCGGATTTGGTTGTTAAATAATCATCAAGTCTTACACTGTGAAGGTGTAACTTTAGACGGCAAGGTCTGCTGTTGGACTTCTAACCCCTCCCACCGCCCCAAACCATTTTTCTTATTTCGTCAAAATGATGATAAGGGCAAGTCCGCTACATAGATTTGGTTAGGACAGCCCTCCACGAACATTGTACTTTCGATATTTTTGATTAAAAAACTTTTCACTTCCTCTTTTGAATGGGTCTTCATCTTCACACCAGCAATAAAATACCTTTTAAAGCGATCTTGCTTGAGACCGCTAAAACTACAATTCCATATATGTCTGCCCGCTTCTGGATCGGTTGCATGATGACGCACGTATTCGTAATATATAAATAGTTGGGACTTTATTTGATTCCAATCAGCTTTTGCTAAATCAGGGTTGCTAACAACGTCCAAACTCTAAACGATCTGTCAAAATGACTGTACTTGGCATCGTGTCTGTTGATTTGATAACACGTTTGTATTCATTAAAAGTTAGTTCAATATATGACCAATCTTCTTTAATCTCCTTGAAGTATGGGCATGCCCTTTTTAACTACTCACAATCTAGGGGAAATGGAAAAGCGTTACCGATACGCATACTAACAGCTAAAGACTTTTTTTTTGCTGATTTTTAGCACCTGAGGCGAGTTCGGCGCTCTATTCTAAGATTTAGTGCCTCTTCATTGCCGATTCCTTGAAACGCAAGATCTTCCCTTTCATTCGCGGTTAGCCATAGATCAGATAGTTAAAAATATGTCTGCATGGTTACAAAAATACTTCTTGCCCCTCAAGTTTTTACAGAAATTTTTCTTAACGATAGCCCGTCGCCCAAAATTCTGGACATAACTGATTCCTGGTTTGTCTGTTGGTTGAAGCGAGTTCAATTTAAAAGTAACCGTGCAGAGCCTGGCACGAACGAAATCAACCGCTCCTAGTCTGGAAATCTAACAGTAAGAATATGATCTGCAATCAATAGTAGATGATATTTGGAACAGTAATAATCCCGTTATTTCCCTTCACGCCAAGGGTTTCTTTCCTGCTTTCTATACGGGCCAAGAATCAGCCATATGCTAGTGACATTTTTTTATAAACAAAATAAAAAGTTAATTATTTAAAAAACATGGCGGGAATTGAAGGCGAAGAAAGATATTATGTTTGAGATCCTGGAGACAACATGATGAAATGATCCCTTGACACGGCATCGCTCAGCGCTCTCAATGCGACGTGAATTACAGAAAGTACGGTCGGAGCATTTTACAAAAGTTTAGCCAAGATCCTCCCGAATTTAAGACCCCGAATGATTTTGAAATTAGAAGATGGGCATTTGTTTGTAAAGGAGCGATCAAGGAGAAAGCTGTTCGGCTCAACTAAACAAACCCATCAAGTTTTTA
Organism: Conus ventricosus; assembly: GCA_018398815.1. NCBI lineage: Eukaryota > Metazoa > Mollusca > Gastropoda > Neogastropoda > Conidae > Conus > Conus ventricosus. The sequence continues at coordinate 47,140,865 of CM031605.1, forward strand.
GCCAGAGTAAATTATATACAAAGACTCAGTGTGACAGATCAAAATCGCCTTGGCTTGGCTAGACCAAAATTAAGATAGGGAGGCAGTTTCTTCTAAAACTTCAAACACACTACAAGAACTCCCCAACAGCTAACCAAATACAAAACATGGAACTTCAAAGAATTAAATCAATCGGCAAAGAAGGAAATAATAAATGCAAAAGAAGCAGAATCAGTTTTTCAGAATAAAACAGCGTTAAAGACTATACACGAACCCGCCGTTACCCATGCGAGAATAAGAGGCCCTTGATCATGCTTAAAAGGATCAGAGGCGAATTTACAAAACAAAATTAGCAAAACTAGGTGAACTAGAATGAAGCATATAAAAAGAGAAAAGAAAACCTTCGTTGAGGCTGAGACGCAAACTTAGGGCCTATATTAACGAAAAATAAGAACAAAGACAAAAGATCTTGAACAAGAAAGATCAGCAAGACTAAAGTGCTGACACATAACCGAGACCATTTTACGAACTCAAGTAAATAGAATAAGAGAAATATCGAAAAAATTTTCTATGAAGACACAACACTAGCTAGAACGCATACAACACTGTTTAGAGAGCAGGAGTCACATTAGTAACGTTATAACAGCTTTAGGATTTGCAATAAGTACACTGGTGATGGCTATTACAGGCGGCGTGGTCAAAGTTCATTACCTCCGCCGCCATCCGCCTCCGCCTGATAAATCATGGTAAAAAAACAGCTTGATCATCTTGCGAATTTATTAAAAAAATTAGCTGTAAAGCCGTGGAATGCTTTACCAGAACATTGGGGAGATATTGTCAGCTGGCTTTTAGATCTACAGCAAGCCAAGTCGTTGGCTTTATGGCCGAGCACTTATGGACATTATGTTCTTTATAGTTGGGTTACTATTTAGTAAGATAAAGAACCAAAGTAATCCTATGCCAGTTAATAATCCAAGACCAAGCGCTGTCTTTCACTATTCCATGGTTCTGATTCTTCAATGACTTTGGGGGGTTGGACTTCGGGGATTAGCTGACTTACTCTTGGGTGTACTTTTAATTTTTGGATGTAATATTACTGGCTCAAATTTATGTCGTTTTTCTCCCACCTTACTGTTTCAATGCCTGCTATAAGAATTTCATTATTATAGTTTATTAATATTCCTACCTGGAGTCTGAGGTCAGAAGGCAGCATGAATAAACCCGTGCCAACAGCAAAGTCCTACTTTCTGATCTTTGCGTATTGTAAAACATTTAGGTATCTTTTCAATACATGAAGGTAAATCACTGTAGAAATTAATGGCGTCCTCTAAATTTGCTAAGAATTGTTTTTTTGCGCGTACAAAGCCAGTAGAAGGATCAGTTATGCTCGATCTCGCCTGTGCTTGCGAACCTAGTCAAACACCATACGAAAGTGCGAATAGAGTGTTTATTTCGTTCTAATTCCCGCCTAGTTAGGCCCTTAGAAGTGTCTAAGATAAATGTTTGTCCATGCTGTTTTATGCTCTTGCTGTAGGGACCACGGCTCAACATTTTGCCAAAAACGAAAGATTTGAAAAGGAGGATGCCAATCCAAGTTATACTTTCTGTTGTGCGTGCCCGACAATAAAGGACCCTAGGGGCCCGTAGATTATGACCAACTTTTGTCTAAACCTGTCTTGATGTTAATATTGAATTCGTTACAGATCCTTCAAAAGCCTTCATGTCTATTATGTTGCTAAGTGGATTAAATGTTTGTCATTTGGTAATGGTGCCACGCAGTTCATCAAAATAAACGTTCTGAAGTGTAATAAACATGAAATCTGTACACTGACCTCACCAAAGGATCATGGTGATTTAAGTAGATCAAGCATACGACACTCCACACCCAGTTGATGCGCAAAACACAGCAAAGTTTAACTGGTTCTGATAAAACTGCATCGGATGACTAAACCAACGCTTTCTTGGATGTGGTCGTTTTTCAATAGAGGTGGTTAAGATATCTGCTTATGGAGTAAACTCACCTTTTTATGAAAAGAGCATTCTGTGTACAGCAATGTCAATAGAATAATCATTGCTAATTTTTAAGATTGTAGTGGCGGCCCAACAAAATATTTGCATCAGTATAATTTGAATGCACTCATTTTTATTTGTTCAAAAAATGTTTGTAACAATAACAAATCAAGACCGTCCCTTTCGTTTTAGAACAGCTATTAATAACGAATGCGGGGGCCAAAATGGTTGCTCTTCATGAAGTATTTTACAAAAAGTCGTATGTTTAAATAAGTGAAGCCAAGGGAGAATAAATAGGTCTAAAAGTTAACAGAGCAGGGACCAAAATGAGCCATTAACAATAACCTATGGTATAAACGGGTTTTGCTCACTAAAAGAAGCAATGAGTAACTTTTGACATTACTCTCAAACTTAACAATGCAAATCGAAAACAATGTTAACATATAAAGCTTGAAGAAGAAGAAACATCTTACTTTGATAGAGAAAGCTAGCTAAAAATGTTAGGCTTTACAACCTAGCAATTTACACCACATCATAGTTTTGATTGGCTGCCCGATGACAAAACTACTTATGAGGGGAAAATCCCCGCTTCGATCTGCATTACATTCATTACTCTATGTTTCATTTGGATGAGCTGAGCACTGATGAAACCTTATATGATGGAAGGCCCTCAACATGTTTTAAAGAGCTCTTCCGTCAGGGAAAGCTGCATAATGCGATATGAAATTATACAATTCCCCTAATTAACAGTTTAAAAAGAATTATTTGTGGGAGGGTCGGATCATTTAAATATAAAAATCAAAGACAAAGCGGGGAAAGATGGTGAATGTATAACCTGCACATTGTTTTGGGGAATAAAATAATGCGTTGTACTAAAACAGTCGCGTGGCCCGAAAGAATCAGGAGTTACAATTAGCGCCTGTGAGGTGTACTAACTTTGTAGAATTAAAAGACCTTGCAGCGTTGCGGACCTTTGAACGAACGGTGCGATAGGCGCTTTGTATGGTTTTTGAAGTAACACAAAAGATGGCGATTATAAACGCAAAGTGAGGTTGGCGACAGCAAAAAGTTTCCTAAACAGAACAACTGCGCCATCTAGAGGCAAATAATGTTGGCCAATATAATATAAACTAGTTCGAAACCTGACCCTTAAGGCACTTAGAACCATATTTAGAATGGGAAATAAATGTTGAATTCAGAAGCCCATTTACAATTTTAGCCGTCAAAAAATTCAGAAAAGCATTCAAACACCTGGCCCTTTACAATGTAATCTATGCCGGACGACAATATCGGAAGAATTGAAATAAAGCCTGTATGGGAAAAAACGTACATCCTCCACAGAAGAGAAGCGTTTAAAAAAAGATGCTTCTACAAAATTACAGTTCATCTTTCCGCCCATGAAATTAGGAGACCACGATTCACAATAATAGTTGAAAATTTCTTGTCGTTAAAAGATAAGGAGAGGATGGTGTATTGTGGGCTTAGTGACGTCCCTTTTAAGGAATTCTTAATTAGCTGGCAAAACTTAGACGATGACAGTCTTAAAGTTCTGTCGTCATTCTTCACAATGGTGAGGATATTAAGGTTATAACAACCAGCAAAACAAAATCAATATAGTCTAAATAGAAACAATCTTTACAGCACTAAATTGGATAAATCTTACCACATTTTGACCTATAGGATTTTATTATACTGAACAAGTTTTGACAGAGAGCATGATAAAACAATAACTGGATTAGATTAAATTTCTAGTATAAAACTATGGAGCATTAAACTTTATGACAAAAACCCTCATTGTTCATAATTTGAGGACAGACTGTTGGGAAAAACAATATTTGTCCCTCGCCTGTTACAACCATTTTATCGTTATAAATTTTAATCATGATGTGGTTTTCCATGTCCAACACTTGAAATGGAACAAAGCATATCAATGATAGAAGTTTCTAAAGGACAATAACATGACATATTAAGTTAATCCTAGCAATAAACTGAGTGAGTGTTTAGAACATTTTTATAGACTTTTAAGGAACGCAGACACTATTTATTATAATTGACTGTACGGCAGAAAGAGCCATAGTAAAAAAGAGAAGACACTTTGTCGAAACTAGCTTTCATCAGCGGAAGACCTGCTGGGATAAGTGTGTGATTTTATGCAGAAATATAACTCGTTTTTAAAAGACTGTATAAAGAGAACAGTTATAGACTGTAGTTTTTATTTCACATGAAAGACAGAGACTCATTTGAAGAATGTTTGCGCGAAAATGAATGTTATTTTGAAAATGACCAGGAACACATAGGATTAAACAAAAACGAAAATCTGAAAAGTAGTCAATTAGTATTGAAAACCGGATAACCCTGCACAGTATGTTTGTTTTAGGGTCGTTATTTTTTGTTACTTGTCAGCGAACAGGAATAGGCGGCTTTTAGGGCACTTTCGCGCCCAAAAACGTGTGGAGTAGCAAAGTGAGTCCTGAGCGGCATATACTGTTCTCTGAGAGAGAGGAGAGCGTTTCAAGCGTTACTCATGAAGTCCGTGGGGTTCACCTAGGAAAGGACCCTGTAAGTTAGTGAAATGAATCATTTTAGGGGAACAAAATCCAGCGACTGACGTCGTTATATCTCTGAGAGAGGAGAGAGAGAGAGAGGGGGGGGGGGGGGGGGAGGGGGGGGGGGGGGCGGGGGAAGGGGGGGGGGAGTAGGAGAAGGGAGTCGCGCGAGAGAGAATGTTGTGTTGCGTGCGCGCGCACGTGTGGTGTATGGTGTGCGTGTGCGCACGCGCCTCGTGGCCTTAGTGCACCGCTCGTGCGTGGGCGTGCGCGCATTGAGCGTGTATGCGTGCATGCATATTTTGTGCGCGCGCGCGTGCTGTGTGTACGTGTGTGTGTGTCTGTGTGTGGGTGTGTGATGAAATGATACACGACGTTCACCTGACCTGTTTTACCTGCACGCTCACCAACAGTCGAGTCAACGACCGCGTTTACACACACCACCACTTCTTCTTCACGACAATTTATCAGATGAGACAACAGAAGGGGTCACCGAGGTGTACGTAACAACACCAAAGGAAGGTTGCCCCCATCAACACTGTGGAAAAGAGAACAAAATCCATGGCCATACTCCACAGTTACCCAGTACCAAAAGCTCAATTTGGTGGACGGAAAGACAATTCCAGAGTAGGGTAATTGCCCAATTCCCATATGATCTTATCCGTCAGAGAATTGTCTTTGGTTGCACGGCGATAGGTTGCAGTACTCGCTAAATAAATAAAACGATACACAGAGGCAAAAAGGGAAATGAAAGAGAAAAAAAAAAGTATGTTGGTGCTCGATTATTGTAACGCGCTTTCATAGGAGGGCGCTTTCCGATAGAATTATCACCGCCAGAGCAGTCTGTCGTGGCGATGGAGTTGAAGGATGAAATAGTTCTACACCAGTCTGCACAGCCCTACTCCGCATCCGTACTGTAGTAGCTGTACTCGGCACCGAAATACACCCAGCTTCTCTACACTACCCGTCGCTGCGCTAACGCCTATACTACGCTACAATGGAATGCGCGACTCAAAACGCCACTGCCCAAGCCTATGTGTGTGTGTGTGTAATATATAAAAATATTTATATATAATCTATATATATATATATAAATATATATATAGTTTAAATATATATAAAATATATATATATATATATATACAATGCAATACAATAAATGTGGTACAGCAGTTATATCCTGCGGATCAGCATATACAATACAAGGCAGACAATATCAGCTAACGCAATTAAAAAAAAAAATACAGCATTATACGATGCAGTTCAGGAATATGACTTCTTTTTTTTTTTTTTTCCATTTCTCTGCGATGAGAACACCAAACACACGCAGAGCGCCCACGCACAGTGCATTCACAGACACGAGGCTGTGTGCTTTTAGATTCTGTCATTGCATCAGAACTTCCATGTCAACACAGAAAGAGAACCGGAAATAAAGGAAGACTCCGGTTGAGTCATTGTGCCATTTTAATTGGTTAGGTTTGTCAGGCTGGCCTATGGTCACAACGGGTTTAGATGTAATGCGAAAAAAATTTCCGGGTACACTATCTCACACAAGAGGCAGGCGCGGCGCGCGAACTCACCACCACACACACAGAGACAACACGCGCGCGCGCGCGCGCCACACACACACACACACACACACACACACACCGGAACACACACACACCACACAGCACACGCACACACACACACTCACACTCACACACACACACCAGACACACCTCACCACACACCACGGCAAGCGAGGGGGAGGTGTGATGCGGCGCTGCGCGCTCGCGCGCGTGTGCATGTTTTTGTGCATTGTGTATGTTAGGGGGATGGCCAGGGGGAGTGTGTGTATGTGTGAGTGTGTGTACGCATGTGTATATGTGTGTACGTGTGTGTGTGTTTGTTGTGTGTGTGTTGCCGGTGCGCATATGTGTGTGTGGGTGGTATAATTTTGGAACCCGAATGGTTTCATGATAAGTATATGCTACCGCCCCCCCCCTATCTCTGTCAAAGTGGGGTAAGGAGGGCCCAATGTAACGCTTGTAAACAACTGCTTTCAGCAAGTCCACTCAATACCGGCACATCACGACCACACAACATGAATGAAGACTTAGGCCTGCACCACAAATGAATGTGGTGAAGAGAGAGGGGGGGGGGGGGGGGGGGGGGAGGGAGGGGGGGAGAGACAGAGACAGGGAGAAACAGAGACAGAGGAGAGTCGATTGTGTGTCCCATCCGTCGGGTTTTACATCGTTGCAGAACTGCAGAACATGTATGTTAGTTGTCCAGTTTTACTTGGACACCTAAATCAGACGGTCATGAAGCCTTCTAGTGGTAGTCTATTATCCTCTGTCCTATACCGATACGCGATGTCTTATCACGGACAATGATCCGAGCTTTAATGGGTATGAATCAGGGTCGCTCATTTATATGAGAAGGGTGGGGGGGGGGGGGGGGGGGGTGGGGGGGGGGGGAGGGGGGGGGGGGGGGGGGGGAGGGGGGGGGGGCGGGGGGGGGGGGGGATTCCGAAATAGGGATTGGGGAACTTCCTCCCCAATGGCGGTGGAACGGTGCCAAAAACAAACCTTGGGTAGTGGATGAGAGGGGGGGTCGCCGGGAGTGGGGGTGGGGGGTTAGACCACCCGAAATTTCCTTTTCGCGGGCGCGTTCGGGTATGTGGTAGAATCATGTTTGGCTTTTCGTTTCCGGCAAGTGGAAAGTCTACCTAGCTCCTGCGCCATGACCGTTGAGTGCCGCGAGCACCACCACCTATCACAGATGTCACATAAAACATCGCCGTATAAAACCTTAAAAATAGCTGTTACCGTGCGTATGAATCCACTCGATAAATGATATAGAGGACCAATCATCGGATATTACTATCTAACATTGATTTTATGGAACTGTCTGTCTCTCTTGTCGTCTATCTCTCCTCTCCTCATCTCACTCCTCTCCTTCCCATCCTAGCCTCACAAACCCCCCTCCCACCTCTCTTGGTCTGTCTCTCCCTCTCCTCCATCTCTCTCATCATCTCTCCCTCTCCTACTCACCTCCTCTTCCTCGCCTCCTCAATTTCATCCCCTGCTCGCTTCTCACCTACTCCTCCTACTCCGTCCTATCCTCTCCCTCTCCCCCCCCTACCCTCCTCTCTTCTCTCAACGCTGTCCCCTCTGTACGGAGATAATGAAGAATATAAAGATTTTAAATCCCTTTAAAAGTGTTCTTCCCCAGCAAAAGAATTCAAATATTCATTCATGTATTACTTTATAATTGGTTACCGAGACAGCCATTTTAGGAAAGCTTTCGACTCAGAGTCTGTGACCTCAGGGGGAAAAAAACTGTACACTCAGTGTTCCCCAAATGAACCAAACATTCAGTTTGCCCTCAAAAGCAAAAGGCCTTGAAGAAACTGAAAAACGCATTTCTTATCTTTTTCGTACTGCCGTAATAATATATGAAAGTAACTGTCCATTCTCGATTCCTCCTTCGCCAATGTTCCCGATAGCACAGGGGTGAGTTACCAATGGGAGGGAGAGGGGGGGGTGGGTCGCCGGGCGTGGGTGGTGGGCGTGAAAGACCCCCGGAAAGATTATTTCCTCTTTCGTCGTTCGTCGGGTATGTGGGTAGAATCGCATGTTGGAACTTCGTTTTCCGTCAATTGTGACAGTCAAAACCAGCTTCCTGCTCCAGGCCGTTGGAGTGCCGCGAGAACCACCTAACACTAGTCACCCATATCGCCGTAAAAAAACCTTTTAAAAATAAGCTTTACACCTGCTATGACCACTGCGTATAAATGATTATAGAGGACCATCAAGCGGGATAAGTAACTAAACATTGAATTATGGAAACGTTCTGTCTCTTCTCTCTGCTGTCTATCCTCTCTCTCTCTCTCTCTCTCATCTCCACTTCGTCTCCTCCCCTCATTCACTCTGACACTCTCCTCTCTCCCCTCCACGTCTCTCCGAATCATATCCTCATCCTCTCTCTCTCTCTCTTTGGGGGGGTGGGGGGTCTGGTCCTCCTCTCTTTCTTCTCTCTCTCAACTCTCTCTCTCTCTCTCTCTCCTCGACTCTGACCTCTGTACCTCTGGAGAGTAATGATGAATATAAAGATTTTATCCCTTTAAAAAGTGGTTTCCAGCAAAAGATCAAATATTCAATCATGTATTACTTATAATTGGTAACCGAACCAAAGCATTTTAGAACTTTCGCGCCTCAAGTCTTGTGACCATCAGGGGGGAAAAAACTAAAAAAAACTGTTACTCAGTGGTTCCCAAATGACCCAAACATGGTCAGTTGCCCTTCAAAAGAAAAAGGGCATGGAAACTGAAACGCATTTCTTATTCATCCGTACATTGCCCCCCATGTAATAAATATGTAATACTCTCTAGGCCATTCTCGAATCCATTACCCTTCGCCAATGTTATTTACCGATGAGCACAGGACAGAACAGACCTTTCCCCAGTACCAGTGAACATGTCCCACAAGCCTTGTTGGTTAAATTCACAGCACAAGCAATTAAAAATCTGAGGTAAGTAAACTTAGAATCAATGTGCGATAAACGATTAAAACGATCGTGTGCCGAGATGTGTGTGTTTGTGTGTTGTGTGTGTGTGGTGTGTGTGGTGTGTGTGTGTGTGTGTGTGTGTCTGAGTGTGTAGTCTGTCTGTCCTGTCTGTTCTGTCCTGTCTGCCTTTCTGACTGTCTGTCTGTCTTCTGTCTGTCTGTCTGTCTGTCTGAGAGTGAGTGAGTGAAGAGAAGAGAGTATGCGCGCGCGCGCGCGCTGTGTGTGGTGTGTGTGTGTTCTGTGTGTGAGTGCGTGAGTGAAGAGTGAGCGAGTGGAAGAGAGAGAGTGTTGCGTGCGTCGCGCGCGCGCGCGCGCGCGTGTGTGTGTGTGTGTGTGAAATCAATGGCATGAACTTCGATATGATTACAGTTGTTTACTGCAACCCGTATTCTGAAAGGCTGTAACATGCTGTGGCCAGAATCATATGAGTTCATTGTCCTCCCTCCCCGATCTTCTGGCCTCTCTCTCTGTCTCTCTCTCTGATGTCCTCTCACGAACTCCTCCTCTCACCTCTAATCTCTCATCTCTTCGTTTCCTCTCTTCTCTTCTCCTCACTCACCTGCTTTCCTACACACTTCACTCTCTTTCTCTCACGTCCTCTCTCTCTCTCTCTCTCACTCATCACCTCTCTTCACTCCTCTCACGTCACAACTCTCATCCCCTCCTCCACTACCATCTCCTCCTCTCTCCCCCTCCTCATCCCTCCCCGAATCCCTCTCCCGCGTCCCCCCTCTTCCCCTTCCTCTCTCTCTCTATGTCCTCCGTCCATCGTCTTCCATCTCTCAGAAACGGGAATAGAAACATGTGAGCTGCGTTTTACTAGTCTTGTATTAAGAGAGCGAGTGTAAGCGAGATTGAAGGGAAAAGGGAATCAGTTATATCCTGCGGATCAGCATAGTACAATACAAGGCATACAATATATGCTACGCAATTAAAAAAAAAAAATACAGCATTATACGATGCAGTTCAGGAATATGGACTTCTTTTTTTTTTTTTTCATTTCTCTTGCGAGAGAACACGCAAACACACGCAGAGCGCCCACGCACAGTGCATTCACAGACACGAGGCTGTGTGCTTTAGATTCGTCATTGCATCAGAACTTCCTTGTCAAAACAGAAAGAGACCGGAAATAATGGAATGACTCCGGTGAGGTCATTGTGCCATTTTAATTGTTAGGTTTGTCAGGCTGCCTATGTCACACGGGTTTAGATGTATTGCGGAAAAAAATTTCCGGGTACACTATCTCACACAGAGAGGCAGGCGCGGGCGCGCGAACTCACCACACACACACACAGATACAACACGCGCGCGCGCGCGCGCACACACACACACACCCACACACACACACACACACACACACACACACACACACAGCACACACACACACACACACTCACACTCAACACACACACACACACACTCACTCACACACGCAGAGCGAGGGGGAGGGTGTGATGCGCGCTCGCGCGCGTGTGCATGTTTGTGCATGTGTATGTGAGGGGGGATGGCCAGGGGGAGTGTGTGTATGTGTGTGTGTGTGTACGCATGTGTATATGTGTGTACGTGTGTGTGTGTGTGTGTGTGTGTGTGTGTGCGCGTGCGCATGTGTGTGTGTGTGTGTGGTATGATTTGGAACCCGAATGGTTTCATGATTAGTACTATGCTAGCTCTGTCAAAGTGGGTAGGCCCAATGTAACGCTTGTAACAACTGATTTCAGAAAGTCACTCAATACCGGCACAAAAATAATGAAGACTAGGCCTGCACCCAAATGAATGTGGTGAGAGAGAGAGGGGGGGGGGGGGGGGGGGGGGGGGGGAGGAGATAGAGACAGGGAGAAAAAGAGACAGAGAGAGTCGATTGTGTGTCCCATCCGTCGGTTTACATCGTTGCAGAACTGCAGAACATGGTATGTTAGTTGTCCAGTTACTTGGACACCTAAATCATACGGTCATGAAGCCTTCTAGTGGGTAGTCTATAATCCTCTGTCTATACCATACGCGATGTCTTTTCACGGACAATGTTCCCGAGCTTTATGGGTATGAATCAGGGTCGACTCATTTATATGAGAAGGGGGTGGGGGGGGGGGGGGGGGGGGGATCCGAAAGAGGGATTGGGGAAACTTCCCCAATGGCGGTGGGAACGTGCCAAAAACTTGGGGTAGTGGATGGGAGAGGGGGGTCGCGGGAGTGGGGGGGTGGGGAGGTTAGACACCCGGAAATTCCTCTTTCGTTCGGGTATGTGGGTAGAATCATGTTGGACTTCGTTTCCGTCAAGTGTGAAAGTCTACCAGCTCCTGCTCCAGCCGTTGGAGTGCCGCGAGAACCACCTATCACTGATGTCACACATCGCCGTATAAAACCTTAAAAATAGCTGTTACCTGCGTATGAACACTGCGTATAAATGATTAGAGGACCAATCATCGGATATTACTAACATTGATTTTATGGAAAACTGTCTGTCTCTCTGTCTGTCTATTCTCTCTCTCTCTCTCTCTCTCTCTCTCTCTCTCTCTCTCTCTCTCTCTCTCTCTCTCCATCTCTCTCTCTCTCTCTCTCTCTCTCACTCTGTCTCTGTACTGGAGAGTAATGATGAATATAAAGATTTTATCCCTTTAAAAGTGGTTTCCAGCAAAAGAATCAAATATTCATCATGTATTACTTATAATTGGTACCGAGACAGCATTTTAGAAGCTTTCGATCAGAGTCGTGACCTCAGGGGGGAAAAACTGTATCGTGGTCCAATGACCAAATGTCAGTTGCCTTCAAAAGAAAGGCTGGAACTGAACGATTTCTTATTTTCCGTACTGCCTGTAATAATATATGTAAGTACGTGCCATTCTCGATTCCTTCGCCATGTTACGATGGCACAGGACTGAACACCTTCCACCATACCAGGCCCCCGTTTTTTTTTTTGGAATTTTTTTTTTAGCGGGTGGGGGTTTATGGTTTTTTAGCTTTAGGGAAAAGGGGGGATTTTTTAATTAATAAACGGGAAAGGTTTTTTGGGGAAACCTGTTCTCCCCGTGTGGGTTAAAAAATTTTTAAAAATTTATCCGTACCTTTTAATTTTTTTGAGGTTTTGTAAACCCAAATTTACTTCCTAAAATTTTTGTTAATTTTTTTCATTATTTATCTTCCTTTTTACTTTGTTTTCATGATTTTTCAGGAATAATGTTTTAAAGTCGTTATGGGTCCCCCCCTTCCCTTTTAATGGCTTTTTTTAAAGCTAAAGGCAATAAATCGAAAAAGGGCGCCCAAAACGTCCTTTTCTCTCTTCTCTCTCTCTCTCTCTCTTTCTCTCTTTTTCTCTCTCCTCTCTCTCTTTCTCTCTCCTTTTCCTCTCGCTCTTCCGCCCCCCCCCCAAAGCCAGGGGGAAAAAAAAAATGAGACAAAAAAACCCCGGAAATAAATCTTATGTCTCTCTCTTTTCTCTCTCTCCCCTCACACCACACACTCCACCCCACCTAACCCCAAAAAAAACCACACAACACACACCCCCACACGTGCCGCGCACTTTCACACAAAACACAAAACACCCCCCAAACACACCCCCACACACAAACACACACACACACCAAAACCCCCCCAAAAACAACCCCAACACACACACACACGAAACGCACCCCCGCACGCACCCCACACACCACACCCGCACGCGCCAAAACACCACACACACCACACACCACACACACACACAAAACACAAAAAATTAACTACACCCCCTCCCCGGTTAGGGCCGGGGAAATGGGGGTTTGAGGGGGTGTTTTTAAAAAAATAGAGAAGGGGGAAAAAAAAATGGAATGAAAACACTTGTGCCCAGTCCCTGTTCATGCTGGGTTTTTCCCCCTTTTTTTCTTTCGGTTTTTTTTTTTTTTTTAAAACCCTTTTGGCCTGGAGAATGCCCGTTTATTGTGCCCATGGGCTTGGGTGTGTGTTTGTGTGTTGGGGGTGTGTGTGTGTTGGTGTGTTTTGTGTTTTTGTTTTTGGGGTTTTTGTGTTTGGGTTTTGTGTGTGGTTGTTGTCTGTTGTCTGTTTTTGTCTGTCTGTTTTTCTGTCTGTTGCCCGTCCGTCCGCCCGTCGCCCGTCGTCCGTCCGTCCGTCCGTCCGTTTTGTGTGAGGGGAGGGAAAAGGGGGAAAGAGAGAAAAGAGAGAGGGGGAGAAAAGAAAAGGGGGGAGAGAGAGAGAGGAGTAGGCCTTTTGCGGTTAGTGGGGTAGAATATTGTTTACAATTTAAAACGAGAGGGGATTTGGTGGGGAAAGATTTTTGTCCGTCATATATGGTGTAAGTGTTTTTGTAAATTTTTCACGTGTGGGGTTCTTTTGGGGTGCGATCGCGCCCCCTTTTTTTTGTGGTATGTGTGTTGTGTGTGGGTGTGTGTGTGTGGGGGTGTGTGTGTGTGGGTGTGTGCAAGGGGATTTTTGGGTAATTCTGTGATTGTGTAGGGCGGTGTTTGTTGAGAGAGTTGTTTTGGGGTTTTTGGGCATAAAGGGGTTATGAAACCTAACAAACGCTTTCTAGATAGTATCGGGACCTTTTAAACCCCAAACAGCATGAGTGATATTTTATCTTCTTTTTTTCTTTCTTTTTTTCTTTTTTTTTTTTTCTTTTTGGGGGGAGTTTTGTTTGGTTTTTTTTTTTCTTGTACCATAATTTTTTTTTTTTTTTTTGGTTTGTTTTGTGTGTGTGTGTGTGGTGGGGCGTGCGGGGCGTGGGGTTGTATTCTGTTTTGCGTGTTTTGTGTTTGAGAGAGGAGAGGGGAGGGGAAGGGGAGGGCGGAGGAAGAGAGAGCGAAAAGAAAAAGGGGAGGGGAGATTTTTTGTTTTATTTTTAGGGTTTTTTTCAATTTGGTTTGTTTCTCTTTTTTGGGGGAGGGGGCCCGGTTTTTAGGGGGATAAGGGGGGGTTGGGGTGGAGGAGGAAAGGCCAGCCAACCGTGAAGTTTGACCACACTTGCAGTGAAAAAATAAATCCCAAACGTTGTTCCCGTTTTTTGTCGGCCCTTTTTTAGCCTTTTGGCCCTTTCCCAACCCGGGTTAGGGAAATGAAAATTTTTGTGTGTGTGTGTGTGTTTTGTTTTTGTGTGTGTGTGTGTGGTGTTTTGGGGGTGTGTGTGGTTTTTGTGTGGGGGGCCCTGGTGGTTTGGGGGGGTTGGGGGGGTGCGTGCGGGGGGCGGGGGGCGTGGGGGTGTGTGTTTTGTGTTGTTGGGGTTTCAAACAAGGGAAAAGACCCTGTTGGGGGGTGGCTTGTTTTTTTTTTTGGGAAATCCGATGTGGATTTTTCTGGGGGGGTTTTGGAAAATTGTTTAACTTTCCAAAAGTCGGTTTCTGTGTGATGGTTTCCCCTTATTGCATGTGGTTTTGGGGCGTTTTTTTAGTGTTTGTTTTGGGCGTAGTATTAAGTTTGTGTTTTTGTTGTGTTGGCATGTTTTTGTGTTTTTGTTCGTTTTGTCATGTTGGGGTGATTGTGTCACATTGTAATTTTGGTGGGTCGTATTGTGTAAAATTGGGATTGTGGTGTTCCCTTTCAAAAATTTTTTTGTATTTTTGTTTGATTTCCTTGTTTTTTGTTGGGGTTTTTTTTTTTTTTTAAAAGCGTTTTTTTTGGGGTTTTTTTTACTGCATTGTGCCCGGGCTCTTTTGGAAATTGTTTTTCTGGTACTGTCTTTTTGCCCCCGGCCCCCTTGGGGCTGGTTCTTTGAAAGTGTTGTGTTTTTTACGGCCTTAAATTTTCTTGCGGGTGTTTTTTTGGCTGTGTTCCCGGTTGTTGTATAAAACTGTATGTCGTGTTCGGGTTTTATTAAAATTTTTTTATTTTTTCATTTAAGTTAATCTTTTGCCTCGTGTTTGTGGCCCAAAACATCATTTTTTATTGTCTGTTACTGTATTGAAAAAACCTCATTCCCCGTAAAAGATTTTATTGTCTGTGTCAATTTCCCATCTCTCCCCGGGGAAAAAAGGTTCCCTCAACTTAGGGTGCTTCCCCGGGAAAAGAGTTCCCCTTTTAACCCCAGGGGGTTTCCCCCCCTGGGGGAGTTTTTGTCAACTTGGGGCTGTTCTGACCCCGGGGGGGAGTGTGTCAACTTTTGGCTTTTTCCCGGGATGGGCCTTCAATGTGGCTGCTCTCCGGGGGAGTGGTCAACTTTGGAGCTGCTTTTCCCCGGGGGGAGGTTGGGGTTAACTTGGGGTGCTCTCCCCCGGGGGTTTTTGGGCCCGTTCAAATTTGGGCTTTTCCCGGGGAGAGTGCGGGCAAAATTGGGCTGTTCTCCCCGGGGGGGGGGGGAGTTTGTGTCAACTGGGATGCTCCCCCGCCGGGGGAGTGTGTTAACTTGGGGCTGTTTCCCCTGGGGAAAAAGTCCGTCAACTCAGGGTTTTCCTTTTCCCCGGGGGGAGTGCGTCAACTTCGAGCTGCTTTTTCCCCCGGGGGGGGGGGGGAGTGTTTTTTAACTTTGAGCTGCTCTCCCCGGGGGAGTGTTTGGGGGGTTTTAACTTGGGGCGCTTCCCCCGGGGAAAAGTTGGGGGTCAACCCTTTGGGGCCCCGCTTTCCCCCCGGGGGAAATGCCCTCAGCTTGGGAGCTGCTCTCCCCCGGGGGGGTGGTCAACCCTTTGGGGTTTTCTCTCCCGAGGGGGAGTGCGTCGCTTGGGGGTGTTGTTTTACGGTCCCAAAAATTTAACCCCCAACCCCAAAATTGTGGTTTAATCGCCACCCCCCCCGTTGGGGCCTTTTAAGCCCTAAAGCAAAATTTTTCTGGGGCGTCAGGCGGACGGCCCCTGGTTTGGATTCCCGCCGGGGTTTTAGCAGGGGGGAGGTTTCCTCTTTCCTTTTACAGAGACAGTCCCCACCCTTCCAGACGGACTAAAAAGCCCGAAGAACCCCTTTTCCCGTCGCCTCAGCCAAAATTAAAAGGCATTTTTAGCTTTTTGGGTGGAGACGCCCCTGTCCTTTCCCTACGGACTAAAGCTGTCTGGCAGAATGTCTGGGTGGTCTTCAGCCGCGTCTTGGGGGCCTACCCGACTCATTAGCAAATTTACACTGAAACCCTGTCTACGACTTGAGCCACACGGGCCAGTCAAGTAAGGGGAAAGGGGGGGGAAAGGTAGTGGTGGTGGGGGGGTGAAAAAATTTGCTAATCAATTAAAATGCCCAAAATTTCCCCCCACAGAGAGTTAAAGGGTTTGGGGGGTTTTAGACGGGACTGGGCGTGATGTAATTTTCCAAAGGAATTAGAGGGGGAAAAACTTCGGGGATCAAAGGGGAAAAATTTCTGACCAATGGTACTGGGGCCCCTTTGGAAAACGGGGGTTGGGGGGGCATAAAGGAAAGTGTTAGTGGAGGAGAGGGGAGGGAAAACGAACAGACCAGGAGAGTAGAGGGGAAGTTCGGGAAGGGGAGTGGCCCCTTTGCCTACAGGGGAAAGGGGGAGTTTAGAACGAACAGAGGGCAGGAGATGAGGAGGGTTTTTTGGTGTAGTCTTTTGCACGAGGGGGAAAAAGGCAGAGAGTGAAGAGAGGAGGGGAACCCCAGGGGGAAAAAAACGAAAGGAGAGAGGGGGGGGAAAAAGGGGGAGAGGTTTTTGGTGGAGCTCTGCGGGAGGGGAAGGGCAGAAAAGAGAGAGAGGTTTAGGAGAGGAAAAAAACCCAAATTGGAGATTAGCATGGAAGGGCTGCAGAGGAAGGACTGAGGGAGATGTGGGTGGGGGAGAGTAAAAAGAGTTTTTCTAATTCTGAAGAAAAAAGAAAGAAAAAAAAAAAAGGAAAAAAAAAGAAAACCCTTTCCATTTGATAAGAGCGCTAGAAAGAGGGTTGGGGGAGAGGGAGAGGAGAGGGTTTTCAAAAGCGTTAAAGCAGGAGGGAAAAAAAGGAGAACAGATCGATGTTTATAGTCACTGTTTTCCCTAACCCGGGGGGTTTGACCTTCATACCCCGGCAGCGTCACTTCGCCAAGCAGGGAAACCCCCGGGCCCAAAAGCCAACAGGGCCACCTACCAAAGGGGCCAAAAAGACCCAAAACCAGTGGGCCCGGGGGTTTGTGGGGTGTTGTGGAAATGGGGACAGTTTAAAAAAAAGAAAGAAAAGAAAAGGGCAGTTTATTCGTGAATAGTTAAAATCAACCCGGGGGTTAAGGTAAAGTAGAAAAACTGTTTATACCGGGGGTTTTTTAAAGATGTTTTTTTGAAAATGATTTTGTGGGAAAATTAAAGGGAAAAAGAGAATGTTTTATTTTTTTTATTTTTATATGCATTAAAGTTCTTTCTATGATCATGTTTTAGTAAAGTTATAGACCCTTTTCTAGTGGTTTTAGTGACGGGGCATGATATAGGGTTTAGATTGTAAGCAAGCTTTTGAGTGGGTTTGGGGTGTGCGTTGTCTTCCCCCACTGAAAATTAAAAACCCCAAGGGTTTACCTGCTCTCTCCGGGGGGGGGTGCGTTTAAAATTGGAGTGCTCTCTTGGGGGGGGGTCCGGGAACTAAGGGGCTGCTCTCCCCAGGGAAAATGTGTGTTAAAATTGGGGCCCGCTTTTCCCGGGGAGGGGGGGTTTTTCCCACAGTAACTGCCATCCAGAGGGGGGGGGGAGGGGATGGGGAAAGGGGGAGGGGAAAAGGGGGCTTTGGTGTGCAGGGGAGGGTGGGGTACCCTTTCTTGAAAAATCCCAAAGGGTGGTGGGGTCACCCCTGAAGTGGTTTGTTTTTTTTTAAACTCTTTGGTTTTAGGCTGGGGCTTGTGGGGGGCTACATACCCGATGTCCAAAAAACACACAACCACACACACACACACAAAAACACACACACACAGAAATACAATCATGATACACACACACACACCACACCCCCACACCCAAAACACACACACAACACACCACACACACCCCAAACACCCCACACACACACCAAAAACCACAACCACAAACAAAACACACAACATTCCACACACAGAACTACAAACATGCATACACCCAAACAACACACGCACGCAGCTCGAACGCAAAGAACCACGCCCCAAAAGCACAGGGACACGCACACACACACAACACACGGAGGGGTTTCGAATTACGCGCGCGGGGCAAGCAAGCACGCAAGCAAGGGATGCAAGCTTTCAAAAGAGAGAAGAGAGAGAGAGAGGATGAGAAGGGGAGTGAGGGGGGGGGGGGAAAATGAAGGGAGGAATTTAGAGGAGGGGAAAAGGGGAGGAAGGGGAAAAGAGGGAGAGAGGGGAAGGGGGGAGAGAGGGTTCACAGTTTTGAAAGGGCCGGGGTTTCGAACAAACACACATTCGCACAGGCACAAAACACACACACACACAACACACCACACACACACACACACACCACAAAACACACACACACTTTGTTTCACAAACCCCCGCGTGGCAGCTTTTTCACACACACACATCACCCCCAAAACCACACACAAAACCCCCACAACACCAAAACACAACACACACCCAAAAATCGCACGCCGCGCACATAGTTTTGATTTGAAACCCCGGGGTGTGTAAAACGGGGCCCCGGGGGCCCCCGGCTTATCGGGGCCGAAACCCCTTGGGCCCCATAGCCGTCGTTAAACGTTAGCGGTTTTAAAAATTTGGGAAAAACAAAAATCTATTTGCTGGGCGGGTGAGAGAAAAAAGAAACAGGGGGTGTGTGTGTGGGGGTGTTGGGGTGTGTGTGTTGTTTTTTGGGGGTGTTTTGCGTTGCGTGCGTGCGTTTCGTGCGTGCGTTGCGTGCCGGGGTTTTGGGTGGGGGTGTTTTGTGTTGTGTGTGTGGGTGTTTTTGTGTGAGGGGTGTAATGTGTGTGTGTGTTGGGTGTTCTTTTGTGTGTGTGTGGTGTGCGTGTGTGTGGGTGTGTGTGTTTGTGTGTTTTTGTTTTGTTTATGTTTTGGGGGGGTGTGATTTGTGTGTGTGTGTGGGGGTGTGTGTGTGGGTGTGTGTGTGTGGGGGAGTTACCCGTGTTGTGTGTGTGTGTCTGTCGGTTGCTTCATGTATCAGTGTATGTAGGGGGGCATGTACACATGTATGTATATATGTGTGTATTTATATGTATTTATGTATGTATGCATGAATGTATGTGTGTATGTATGTATGTTTGTCTGTCTCTCGGTAGTATTTTGACAGCGAGGTCATGGTTGTGCGTTTGTTGGACTTTCTCCTTCTCTCTCTCTCTCTCTCTCTCTCTCTCTCTCTCTCTCTCTCTTCTTCTCTCTCTCTCTCTCTCTCTCTCTCTCTCTCTCTCTCTCTCTCTCTCTCTCTCTCTTCATCTCTCTCTCTCTTTCTTCTCACTTTACCATGACAAATAGTATACATATCTCACGTACAGGAAAGAACCGTTTCATCATTATAGATCCAAATCGTCAACATGTATATACTTAGTACAAATAACATAGCGCATTCTGCAAGTGAGAGAGAGAGAGAGAGAGAGAGAGAGAGAGAGAGAGAGAGAGAGGAGAGAGAGAGGAGAGAGAGAGGAGAGAGAGAGCGAGAGAGAGAGAGAGAGAGAGAGAGAGAGAGAGAGAGAGAGAGAGAGGGAGAGAGAGAGAGAGAGAGGAATGACAAGGTTGGTAGGAGGCAGAAGGAGGAGGAGGGGAAATACGCACACAACGTGATCTACAAGAGAAAAGCAGTGAAAGGGGGTGAGGGGGTTAGGGGAGGGAGCAGAGGAAGGGGGAAAGAACGGGATGTGGGGGGTGGGTAAGGGGAAGCATGTTCAAAAATACCCTAAAAAACGCCCATTAGCGAAGTCAGAAAACACACACACACGCACGCACGCAGCACGCACGCCACGCACGCACACACACAAAAACAAAAACCAACAAACACCACCACACACACCCAACTACGCACGCATGCACACACGCACCCCACATTCATACACATACGCGCGCGCAACCACCAAATGCCGCACGACACAACGCGGCGCACGCACGCCCCCGCACGCACCCGCCAGCACACAACACACCACACACACACCTTTACGTCGTGTTGAAAACCCGGTCAGGAAAAAACCAAAAAACTTTTAAATTCATTTAGTTTTTAGCGGTAGCTTCAGATTGGTCCCATGCAAATTCCCCCAAGATTGCATGTCCCTCAAGGGGGGAAAAACACCCGTTGTTGTCTACAGGAAACGGGTCATAATGATCGTTTACAATTCGGTTTGCCTTTAAAGAGCCAGAGGCTTTTGGTTTTTTTTTCCGTGTACCAAATCACTGGGAATTAAAAACGTGTGTGTGTTGTGTGTGTGTGTGTATCGTGGTGTGTGTGTGTGTTGTGGTGTGTGTGCGTTTGTGTCGTGAGTGTGTGTGTCTGGTGTGTGTGTGGTGTGTGTGTGTGGTTGTGTGGGGTGTGTGTGTGTGGGGTGTGTTGTGTGCAGTTTTTTTTTGACTGACTTGACCCCTGGTTCGTCTTTCGTAGCGGCTGAGTTAAGCTCATGCCTTGACGTGCATACAGCGCGCCATTAATAACAAAACCCATGACCACACACACAACCAAAAACCACACCAACCAGTAGTGCTGGTTTTTTGGTCGTATTGGTAAAAGTCCCGGTAGAGGTGGGGGAATTGTTCAGGCAGAAAAGAGGAGGGAAAGGGGGGTGGAGGGGGAGGAAGGGACAGGGAGGGGGGGGGGGGGGGGGGGGGGGGGCCGAGACAGATAGGAAAGCAAGGAACGTCACTGCCCCGAAAACCCAAAGTCCTTGCGCCCCCTTTTTTGGTGGGGAGTTAAGGGCCCAATGGGGATGTCATGGTATTGTCACGCCTCGTCAGGCGGTTTGAAGAGTCAGGCAAGAAGAAGAAAAAAAAAACAATAACAACAATACAACAACGCAACAACAACAACAACAAAAAACGAGTGGTGTGTGCGTTGTGCATGGTGTGCAGGGGGGGGTGCATTTTTGTGGTCCCCGTACCGTGGGCCCTTCGGTCGTGGGGCCCACGCGTCGCGCATTGGGTATTAGTTCGTTCTCTGTCCCCGTTCAGTGGAGTGTTGAATGCAGAGATGGGAACTGGGGGTGTCAGGGACAAAAAAGGGGAAAAGGGGGGGTGGGGATCTGCAGGTGCGTGGGGGGAAGTGATAAAGAATACGCTTGTGTCAGTGAAAATTGGTGGTGTTTTGGGGTGTGTTGTGTGTGTGTGTGTGTGGTGTGTGTGGTGTTGTGTTTGTGTGTGTTTGTGTGTGTGTGTGTGAGTGGTGAGTGTGGTGAGTGAGGAGTGAGTGAGTGAGTGAGGGAGTGAGTGAGTGAGTGGGAGTGGTGAGTGGGTTGTGTGTGTGTGTGTGTGTTGTGTGGGGTGTGGTGTGTGTGTGGTGTGTGTGTGTTTGGTGTTTTTTTGTGTGTGGCCGCGCGCGGCGGTGCGGTGTTGTGGTTGTTTTTATTTCAAGCTAGCTTCGGCGCCACGCTCCTTTTTCATGACCCACCCCCCCCCCCCCCCCCCCCCCCCCCCCCCCCCCCCCCCCCCCCCCCCCCCATCCCCCCCCCCCCCCCACCCCCCACCCCCCCCCCCCCCCCCCCCCCCCACACTCCCCCCTCCCCCCACCCCCCCACCCCCCCCCCCCCCCCCCCCCCCCCCCCCCCCCCCCCCCCCCCCCCCCCCCCCCCCCCCCGAAAAAAAAAAAAAAAAAAAAAACCCCCCCAACCCCCCCCCCCCCCCCCCCCCCCCCCCCCCCCCCCCCCCCCCCCCCCCCCCCCCCCCCCCCCCCCCCCCCCCCCCCCCCCCCCCCCCCCCCCCCCCCCCCCCCCCCCCCCCCCAAACCCCACCACCCTTTTCCTTTTTTTTCTTTTGGCAAAAAGGTCCAGATGTGTTCAGCGTCACCCAGAAATGAAAACTAACAAATTCAAGCGCGCTGCCCCCATGGGGGAGGCGGGGGGGGGGCGGAGGGGAGGGGTGGTGGGGAAAAGGGAGAGGTCCCCCGGGGGGACAGGAATGTCGGTATCGACGGATTACCCCCTCGCTTCATTCTTCCCCCTCACTCCAGCCCTCCCCCCCCCTTTGAGGCGCGCGCCCAAAACACACAACAAACAACCCCCAAAACCATCCTTTTCCCCCATTCCCTGTTTTCGACGAGAGGTAGCGGAGGGTTCATGGAGGGAGGATGAGGTGCGAAGGTGACTTTTTGAAGTGACCCCTGGACCCGTTGTCTGTTGTTGTCTCTCTCCCCTCTCTCTCTTTTCTCTTCTCTTCTCTCTCTCTCTTCTCTTCTCTCTTTTTCTCTCTCTTCTCGTCGTTGTGTCTCTCTTTTTCGTCTGTCTTGTGTTGTCTGTCTGTTTTCCTGTGTGTGGTGTTTTTCTGTGTTTTTGTTGCTTGCGTGTGCTTTTTTTCTTTGTTATTTATCTGTTCTTTTGTATGTCCCTCGTCTCGTCCGGAAAAAAAAAACAAAAAAAAGTTCAACCCACCAGCCGGGACATAAACTTAATAAAATTTTGGGGATCAGGCAGGGCCCCCTTGGCGGATAGCCAATTAGCATAGGGGGAGGTTCCGGAGCGGTCTGTCGAGCCGGGCGGATAAGTAGTGACGACCCTCGTGTTTGGCAAACGAGTTCCGACGCCCGGATCAACTCATCCCCAATTTAACCCGGAGGGTATCCCAAATCTTCCGTAGGGGCAGTGGAATGGCACAACTTCAACTTGGGGATATTTTCCCCTTTACATAAAAGGGAAAGGGGGGGAAAATATATTTTTTAAATCAAAAACATTAATCCAATTTTTTTTTCCACCAAAAAATTTTTTTTTTTGGGGTTTTTGGGGGGTTTTTTGGGGGGAAAAAATAAAAAAGGGGGGGGGGGATAATTCGGGTAGAGGTGGTAAAAATACTGCCCAAAAAGGGATCGCCTTGGCCCCGGGGTTTGGTGATAAAGTAATGCGTGAGTGAGAGAAGGAAAAAAAAACGAACAGACAGGGAGAGAGAGGAAGAAAAATTGGGGGTAGGCTCGCTACAGGAAGGAGGGAGATGAGAACGAACAGAGAGAAGAGGAGGGGGGTTTTTGGGTGTAGCTGTCGAGCGAAAAAACAGAGGATGAGAGGTGGAGGAAGAGAACCCCAAATTGAAGCATTAAACGAGTAGTTGCGGGGGAAGGATAAAAAGAGATGTGGAGAGGAGAGAGTGCTAATAAGGGAAAAGAAAAAAAAAAAAAAGGGAAAGAAAAACAACCCTGTCCCTTTGTAGGCAGACTGAAGAGAGGGGAGTGCAATGGTTTAAAAGCAGGAAGAAAAAAAGAACAGATCGATGTTGATAGTCAGTTCCATCGAAAACCCGGGGGGTTTGACCTCTATTGGCGCGCCCCTTTCATCGGAGTCCAACCCGACCCCGCCCGCGGTCGCAAGCCCGCAGTTGTGTCTTTGTGGGGAAATAAAAAAAAAGGAAAAGAAAAAGGGGTGTCGTGAATAGTTAAGAACCCGGCCCGGTTAGTAGAAATTATTTTTTACCGGGTTAGTTAATGATGTTTTAGATAAATGATTTGTGAAGTTCAGGAAAGAGAGAATGTTTATTTTGTTTGATTCCATATGCATTGATGTTCTTCTATGATCATGTGTAGTAAAGTTATAGACTTTACTAGTGGTTTGATGTGACGAATGCATGATATATGAATGAGATTGTAAGCAAGCTGTGAGTGTGTTTGGGCTGTGCGCTAGTCCTTCCTCCACTGACATCACCGAGGTTGACAATTTATTGGCGAGCTGCCAGGATATTCCGGCCCATTTATTATAATTGTTCAACTTCTCAGAGAGGAAGTGGGTGGGATTCAAATGTTGTAATCCTAAGACAAGGTGTTGTCTTACTGTATGTCCCAAGATTAGTTAAATACTAGGCTTGGCATTGCTTCCAAGATAGTTAAAAACTAGGCTTGGCATTTCAGCCCCAGAGTACTTATTTCGCACAGATTGCTATAATTCGCTCTCATAGTTGGGTCAGGTGCTGGGCGTCTTATAAAAACTAACTACGTTGTCCAAGCTAATATTATCATTCATAGGATTGTGCTATTACGTCACTCGTGTCGGTAACACCAGTTTGGCTGTCGTAGTAGTAAAATCTTGTTCAAAAAAAAAAAAAAAAGGGAGATATAATGGCGGACGAAAAGAACACCCCTATTGAACAACTTGTGAGCGTCGCTCGTGATTTAGGCTATTCGGGAGAAGAGTTGCGTGCATTCGTTGAAAACCAACAAAGATGGAAAGAGATGAACGCACGGAAAGACGCCGTGTTGCAGTAGAAATAGCAGAGCAGGAAAGGGTTTAAAGCTAGCGAAACGCAGGAAACGGAAAGAATGAAGCAGGAAACAGAAAGAATAGGGAAGCGCAGGAAACAGAAAGATTAAAGGTTCAATTAGAGTTAGAGAAAGTGAGAATACAAAGGGAGACCACCGAGGATGGGAGTTCAGTTTCAGTGACTCTGTGCGCAGTTACGCTCCCGACCCAAGTTGCCAAAATTCTCTGAGGAACCGATTCGATTGATGCATACATCAGTCGTTTCGAAACGTTTGCGACCAGTCAGGGTTGGCCTCAGAAGAGTGGGCAGTCATTTTGTCAGCGCTATTGACGGGTAAGGCATTGCAGATTTTCACTGCGTTACCAGCAGAACAACAGTCTGATTTTGGTGCTGTGAAGGAGTCTTTAATGAAGGGATTTGACTCACAGAGGAAGGATTCAGAAAGAAATTTCGTTCAGCTAGATTGCAAGCAGGGGAAACGTACACTCAGTTTGGTGCACGTCTAGTTCACTATTTTGAGAAATGGTTAGAGTTGAGTGGTACGAAGAAGGAGTTCGCTGAATTGAAAGAGCTAGTTATGAAAGAACAGATTTTGTCAGGTTGCGGCCCTGAGTTAACCATACATTTGAAAGAGAGACAGCCAGAGACAGCAGGAGAGTTGCTGAAGTTCGCAGAGGTGTATAGAGAGGCACGTCTGGGCACTAAGGTGCAAGAGAAACAGGTGCTAGGCACAGGTGAGAAGAGTGCAGGAGACTAGGGGAGTTTTCTGCACAGTCTGCAAACCCAGTGGTGGGGCAGAAAGGAGGACAAAGGGACAATAGGTGTTTCATTTGTCACAAGAAGGGACATGTGGCGAGGGATTGTCGCATGAGGTTCCAGAAGGCAGCAGCCTTGCAAGAGGTGGATAAGGGTCCCCAGGGGAAACGACCTGCAGTGGAACCAAAAGGGATCCAATCTGAAGAGGGTAGAGTGCAGCTATGGCTAGCACTGGACAGCAGTCAGTGTCAGGGATAGAGGGCACTAGGCTGAGTGGTTCTTTTACCAGTGGAAGAAGGGTGGATTGGCCAGCAGGGGGTTTGAAAGTTTTTTACGAGACACTGGTTGTTCATGTGGTGTTGTTGAACAACGCTGGTCGAGAAAGGGATTTGACAGGGCAATCCAGACCTGTACTCTAATCGATGGCACTGTGAGGGAGTTTCCAGTTGCTAAGATAGAAGTACGTACCCTTACTTCTCAGGCGAGTTGTCTGCGTTGGTGATGGAGAAACCCTTCATGATTTGATCATTGGAAATATTCCAGGTGCAAGGGATCCAGGGGACCCTGAGTTGTTGACTGTACAGGGGCAGCAGTTCAAACAAGGAGCAAGAAGGAGGAAAAGGTTGATAAACCGTTAGTCGTTCCAGCAAGGAAGTCGGGCATAGATGTGTCGCCTGATGAGTTTAGGGCAGCGCAGGAACAAGACCCTTCGCTCGTGAAGTCTTGGGAGTTGGCAAGAGGTGGAGAGAAACAGGAGGTTAGAGGAGGTGAGACTCAGCACATAGGCGCAGCAGCAATCATTGATGAGGTGAAGGGAGACCAGCAGAAGAAGGGGAGATTTTGTTGCCTAAGTTTCCAGAAGAGTCATACAGGGATGTGTCACTGTATGAAGGGCTAGACAGTAGGAGTTCCTAGTTTTGTTGTCGGAGGCGACACAAAGCAGCCAGAAAGGGAAAGGTGGAGAAGATGATGAACTCAGTGGAAGTCAGTCATATCGGGTGCTTTGTTGATAAAATGTGTTGATTACAGTTATGTTGATTGGGTATGGGTTCATTCCAGTTGGCTATGGTTCATATTCTTTGTGTGTGAGACTTGTTCATATTTTCTTTGTGAGACTTGCTCATGTGAATGTAGTTTTTGCTTGGAGCATACAGTCGCTTGGGTAGTGATGCATTATTTGCAATAAGTGAGGATGGAGATTCCTCGGTGAAGTGTCATGGATCGTGATCATTTATATTGTGCTTTTCATAGAAATTGTGAAGAGAAGATGTGGCAAATCCGCAGGTAGGGGAATTGCATAAGTGCGCACAGAGGTTGTTATAAAATGAGTTGAAATAACGCAAGAGCGCACGTCAGTGATAACTCAGTGGAGTGGTATTCACTAATGATATTTTTATAATTTATAAACCGTTGGTTGTAAAGTATTTTTCAAACTTTGCACGTGTAGCTGTGTGTCAGCAAATTCGGTTGTTGTCTTTTTTTTGTACCGTTGTTTTGAGAAATGCGGTGCATAGTCTTTTGCAAGGGGGAAATTGTCACGGTCAAAATAAACACAACAAATTTGTGGTCAATTTGCCACCAGCCCAGTCGGACATAAGCTCTAACTCAAATATTCTGGGCATCAGGCAGACGGCCATATGGCGGATCCAGCAATTAAGCATAGGGGAGAGGTTCCACGGAGACGGTCTGTCGAGCCGGACGGACTAAGTAGCTGACCGACGCCTCGATGTCTGGTCAAACGAGTCTCGCGCCCGGATCAGACTCATCCGGCCAATTTGAGCACAGCGAGAGGCTAATCCTAATCTTCCTCGTAGACAGTCGGAATGGACTGACCAACATCTCGAACGTCTGGGCCAGGCTGATCTAGCCAATTTACGACGTCGCCGGAAAGGGAGAGGGATAAGGTAGTATGTGGTGGGGGTGAAATCAAGCTAATCAATTAAATGACCAATTGACCACCACAGAGAGGAAGGCGTGTAGGCGTGACTGTCATGATTGAATATCCAATGGAATTAGAGGGAGATAACTTCGGGTACGAGGTGGTAAAAATACTGACCAATGGTACTCACCCTTGGACACGGAGTTAGGTGATAAAGTAATGGTGAGTGAGAGAATGGGAAAGAAACGAACAGACAGAGAGAGAGAGGAAGAAGTTCGGGGAGTAGGCTCTTGCCTACAGGAAGGCAGGGAGATGAGAACGAACAGAGAGACAGAGAGAGGGAGGTTCTGGGTGTAGCTCTGCTCGAGCGAAAGAGAGATGAGAGGTGGAGAGAAGAGAACCAAGTTGAAGCATTAGCACGAGATAGTCTGCAGAGGAAGGACTAAAGAGAGATGAGGAGAGAGGAGAGAAACCAAGTTGTAGCATTTAGCACCAGAGATAGTCTGCAGAGGAGGGACTAAAGAGAGATGTGGAGAGAGAGAGTTGCTAACTAATGAAGAGAAAAAGAAAGAAAAGAAAAGGGAAAGAAAAGCAACCATGTCCATTTGATAGAGCAGACTAGGGAGAGAGAGAGAGAGTGCAATGCAGGAAGAAAGAAAGGAGAACAGATCGATGTTGATAGTCACTGTTCCATCTGAACGGGGGGTTCGACCTCATACTTGGCCAGCGCACTTTCATCGGCAGTCCAACCTGACCCACGCCAGCGGTCCAGCCTGACCAATGCCAGCAGTTGTGTCGTGTTGTGAAAGTGACAGTGAAGAAAAAAAAAAAGGAAAAGAAAAGACAGTGATTCGTGAATAGTTAAGATCACCTGGCCAGGTAAAGTAGAAATCTATTTATACCCGGGTTAGTTAATGATGTTTTAGATAAATGATTTTGTGAAGTTCAGGGAAAGAGAGAATGTTTTATTTTGTTTGATTCCATAATCCATTGATGTTTCGTTCTATGATCATGTGTAGTAAAGTTATAGACTTTACTAGTGGTTTGATGTGACAAATGCATGATATATGAATGAGATTGTAAGCAAGCTGTGAGTGTGTTTGGGCTGTGCGACTAGTCCTTCCTCACTGACATCACCGAGGTTGACAGTCTCTCTGTCTGTCTCTCTCTCTCTCTCTCTCTCTCTCTACTCTCTCTCTCTCTTCTCTCTCTCTCTTCTCTCTCCCACAGCCTATTCTCCTTCCTGTCTCCTGATCTGCCACGTTAGAAGTTCGGCATGTCACACAGATAATCTGAGTCACTGAGAAGCGATTCGCCCCTTTTGTTTGCGTCAGTGTCCCGCTATCTCTCTCTCTCTCTCTCTCTCTTCTCGCTCTCTCTCTCTCCCA
>CM031605.1:47170162-47172662 GCA_018398815.1 Conus ventricosus
CCTTCTCCCCCCCCCCTCATCCTGCCTTTCTCTTTCCCTCTTCCGCCTCTAGCTCCTCCCTCAACCCCCCCCCCCCCCCTTCCTCCTCTCTCACCCCTTCCGGTCCTTCCCACCTTTTTTTTTCATAACAACATCAGACAACTGGATTGAGACGCGGGGCTCATGGATCGACGTGTGTGTGTGTTGTGTGTGTTGTGTTCATAAACAGCATCTGAAAAGTGACTTGGCTTCTCCGTCCCGTTTCCGTTTACCATTTGGATTCTTGGGGAAGAAGAGAGAGGGGGAGGGGGTGTCACAAACATAAGCGTGGGTGTGTTCGTCAACAAGAACGTCATTATCACTACCACCACTACCATCACTATTATCGACACCAGCAACAAAAACAATGACACAACTGGCAAAGAAAAAAAAAGGGAAAAAAAGAAAAAAAAACCCGGACCATCGGAAACTGAACACAGGCACGCCGCATTCGTTCCCGCCTGTGATTGTTATCAGTTCTGGGTTTCAGTTTCATCAAGTATGCGTCACCGCGTGCGGACCATCCCATGCTCACTACACACACACCAAAGCTGTGACACCACAGCACGCACTGTTCACAGCTAGGTGACGGAGGAAAGTGAATGAATGCAGAGGCAAGATTTGGGAAGAGGTGTCATACCTGACCTGCGGATTGACCCAACGAGCTGACCAAACGTTGTTCGTCATCATTTCAGTTTTTGACTGTTCTTCGGAAGATTTCCGTTCAAACCATTGTTCCTGCAAAACTGTTGAATGTTAATGGACGTTAGATGTAAAGGCGCGCCTGCATATGAACTGCACAGTGTCAGTTTCATCAAGGAGGAGTCACTGCGTGCGGACTAGTCCATATACGCTACACCACATCCGCTGAGTTTTGAGATCACACTGCGCATGATTTAAAGTTGATGGATAAATGAATTAATGACTAGGGTGAGAAAAATCTACGAACTACGACCGTGCTCGATGACGTTATATTTTTCTTTTCTTTTTTTTTTTTCCCCAGGATCCTCTCTGGAGCTCGCTCCTTCGCTGCTGAACATCTACGACAGCCTCGCGGCCACCACCACTACCGCCGCCGCCACAACACCCCCCGCCGACGGAGATCCGCATCCCCAGCCTGAAGAAGGCGTCCACACCCACTCCTCTGACTCCCCCTCCCGCCTCCTTCAGCCTCCGCCAACCCGCCAAGGTCATGGGGTTACCCTGGGTCAAGGTCAAGGTCAAGGTCAGTCGCGCGTGACGGTGACCTCCTCGTCGTCGGGCGGCGGGTTTTGGGTCACGGACCCTGAGCGTCAGCAGCGCGTGTTCATCAGGGCCTGTGTGGGTGGGCCGGTGTGGGCTTCTCCGCGGGCCTCTGTGGAGGAGGCCTCCCCCCGGATCTCCCGGCCTCCCTTCGTCCGGGCGGCCTCTGTCCATGATGGAGGCTTCTGCTGCGGGCCTCTCACCTGCCGCGGAGGCCGCCACGGATAAAGAGAACGTGAGTGTGGTGTGTGTGGGTGTGGGTGTGGGTATGTGTGTGTGGAAGGAGGAGTGAAGGGGAAGAGAAGTGTATGTGTGGGAGGGGGGGGGGGAGAAGAGAAGGGGTGGGGGGGGGGAGTCATTTTGGTCTCTGTTCATTCTTGTCATTCGTTTGACCTTTTCGTTCTTCTGTTCTTCTCCATTCAGTTGATGTTCTATTTTGTCTCATCGTCTTCTTGTTCCCCCTCCCTTTGTCTCCCCCCCCCCCCCCTTCCTTTATTATTTCTTTGTCTTCTTCTTCCAGTGTGTGTGTGTGTGTGTGTGTGTGTGTGTTATTCGTTCTTTGGTCTTTAATTTTGTTGCATGGCTTTTTCCGTCCAGGGCCATCTTTTCCATTGGCTCTGTGGTCTACCTTTTGTTCTTCGCCCTCTTTTCGTTCGCTGTTTTGTTAGTGGCCGTTTTAACCCCCAATTTTTTTTTTCTTTTGTCTTTGCTTTTGTCCAGCATCCTTTGGTCTTCTTCTGTGCTTCATTCACCATCTTTTTTTTTTTCTTGATGAACTGGCGTGACGGGCCGTGTGTGGTGTGTGTGTGTGTGTGTGTGTGTGTGTGTGTGTGCAGGTGAAGAAGCGACCGCTGAGCATCAGCTCCCTGTCCTCCGTGTCCTCCCCGCCTCTCGGGGCCGCCCACAGCACAAGCGACCCAACCTCAGCCAGGACCCCGAGGGCAGCGGCTCGGATCACACCTCCAGCGACTCCAACCTCACCGGCACCATGTCCGACCGCCTGTCCCTCACCTCCGACCGCGTGTCCTTGACCTCCGACCTGGTGTCCATGACCTCGGAGCCCGTGTCCGTGCCCTCGGACGCCGTGTCGATGACCTCGACGGAGGACTCCGGGGTGGGCTCCAGGTCCGCCACAGTGTGCGGTGACCAGGAGCAGGGGGAGTCTTCCGTGGATCCGGATGGGTTCAGCGACCGCCAGGCGGGGCTCCCCGTCTCGGAGAAGCTTGTGCAGGGGTTGACG
>CM031605.1:47180162-47187662 GCA_018398815.1 Conus ventricosus
TTCTATTTTCCAAGCAAACTCACAAGCTTTATTTTCTTTGGATACTTCTAAAATATCCATTGTGTGTCCTCTATCCAACAGGGCTACCTGGAGCCCCTGAGAGCCATACAGTTTAACGTCCCCTACCGGGGAAGAGACCTGCCTGTCTCTTCTGGCAACATCGCTGACATCAACAGCTTTGGACAGTGAGTATCATGTTCAGCACTATCGGTGTCCTCCCCCCTCCTTCCTCCCCAGCCACCACCGTCGCCCACAACCCCTACCCCTACCCACACCTCCCCTTCCTTCTCCCTGCCTCTCCTCTCTCTCGCTCTCTCCTCTCTCTGTCTCTCTCTCTCTGTCTCTCTCTACTCTCACCTCTCTCTCGACTCTCTCATCTCTCTCCCTCTCTCTCTCTGTCTCTCTCTCAGGTCTCTCTCTCTCCTCCTCTCTCTCTCAATCTCTCTCTCATCTCTCTTTCTCTCTCTCTCATCTGTCCTCTCTCTGTCTCTCTTTTCCTCTCTCGTCACTCACTGTCCCTCTCCTCAACTCCACTCTCTCTTCTCTCTCTCTCTCTCTGATAATGATGAACGGAGAGAACAACTGGTTACACTGAAGTACGGTCTTTGTTTGAATACATGTTTGGATTCGCATGGCTTAATCAGGTGAATGGAAACGCAGATACATTTAAACGCCATTTTTCGTCAATCGCCTGACTGATTGTTGATGTGAAAAAGGTTGTCGTCCGCATCTGATAATACGAAAAGTTTTGATTTTACTAAAGCTGATTATAATTTTCAAGTATAAGAAACTTTACCTAGCTGACCAAATAGATAGACATTGACCAGAAAATTCAGACTTGGGTGTCACCGAAATTGCAGTTTGCATCGTACTCATAAGATTTTGCTGATTTGCAGTTATCGGTTATGTCCTCTGTGCAAAAGAATCATCAGGAGAATGAAATAAAGTTTTGTCTCTATGATGCACCTCTTACAAGAATATTCCAGTGACCTTATCAGGCCTAGATATTATAGGTCACATCCTTGTTTGAATTGTATGTTGAGTTCGTGCATCTGTCTGCTGAAGATGTAAAAATTTTCGCTTAAATATTTATACAAGGCAATTAAGCTGAAAGATTCAGCTGTTTCCTGATCAGAATGTGTATGCTCATATCAATTTTATTGTTGTCATATTGAATTGGGAAATCAGTCTTTTTGTGTTTTTTTTTGCTACGATGGTATGTATAAAATGTACACACCCCATCACAATGGACAAGGCTTATGATGAATAGCACCAACCGAATCTCCTCTCACGCTCCTCTCTCTCTCTCTCACTCTCTCTCTCTGTTCTGTATCAGAACTGTCCCTACAACTTCTTCACTTTCGTTTCTGCACTGCATATCCGCCCTGATTGTCGACCAGGTGAGAGGTGGGAGTGGGGGGAAGTGTTGGTGTTAGTGGTGGTTGGGGAGGGAAGGGGGGGGGGGGGGGCATTATTTTATGCAAATACTAACGTGTGCTGTTTGTGAACGCCTGCACGAACCGTTTGCAGAATAAATCACTGCTCCATTTCTGTGTTGTGTAGTTCAAACAGCTTGCCTTGCGTACTTGAGTTGCGCGTTGACTGTAGTTGCCCAACTGCATGTATTCTTACAACTAATGAACTGCATGTAGAGGGTGAGGCCTCGCTCGTTGGTTTGGTTTGCTTGCTTTAAATGATTGCAAGTAGGTCAGAGGGGTTCGTGATGGTGGATGGATTGTCGGTTCGGTGACCTGGCATGAAAAATGGCTGCTATACAAGCGGGTCGGACGGTCGAGTTAGTTTGGCGAATGAATTGTTGGCTAGAATTGCCAACGGGTGATGGATCGTTAGGTGATTATGGGTGGGTGTGTGTAAAATTGGGTGTTTGGGTTAGTTTGAAGGTGGTGTGGTGGGTGAGTTTTGTTTCCAGATGGCCGATTGATCGCGCGCGGGCGCACGCTTGCTTGTGTGTGGTTTGGGATGGGGTAATCTGTGTTGTTTGCTGTTGTTGTGTGTGTGTGTGTGCGTGCGCGCGCACACACACACATCTCACATAACACACACACATACACACACACACACGCACACACACACACGTCGCTCTCTCTTTCCGCATAACCTTATTCTTCTAGTTTCTCCAAACTTTTGTTTATCAATCTGTTTATTTCTATGTTACATCTCATGTTTTATGTTGCGTTTATTATTTGTTTGTTTTTTTTCATTGGGGGGGGGGAGTTCGTGTCATTGTTTGATGTGAGTGATAGATAACCCACCCCGAAGATTCTCCCTTTCCGTTCCGCCCTCACCCACCCCCCCCCCCCCCCCACTTCCCTCTCAAAGCCCCTCCCACCCCCCCCTGCCCCACGCTCACGGATCGCGCCATGAACCCCTCAAAGAATTTGCTCAGCACCCCCCCCCCCCCCCCCCCAAACCCCCTGAAAAAATCCACATAGCTAGAACTGAGGTCCGCTGGTCGCCCCGGCAAAGTCACAGACAAGTACGCTCTTAAACACAACCCGACACCACGACAAACACTCTTATAAAACGGTGAATCGAGCTCTAGTGGACACCCTCTAAACCTCACCCCCCCCCCCCCCCCCCAGCGCTAACAAGAAACGCGGGGAAAAAAAAAAGCGAGTTAGATTTAAGGATGTGTGTCGTGTAACATTTGGTGTGCCTCGTTGGCCCATTGCACAGCACCAAGTTTCGGGCCTTATGTGGTGTTCGAGTTCGAACCGCGATTGTGCCTATTGTGAAAATCTGCAATCTACTCCGCTTGCCCCATCTTAAATGTTGTTCGTTTCTTGTGGTATTAGTGCAATGTAGATGCATGTCCCCTATCCCCCTCCCCCACCTTCCTAACCTGGACCGTTATGCCCCTGTCCTGCCATGTCATCTTGGAGTGTGGAGGGGGGTGGTTGGACTTGAAATTCTGAATGGCACAACCCAAAGCTAGTGCCTCCATTTCATTGGCAGTCACTGGATCTGTTTGTCTGTGCCCCAATTTCATTGGCTGTCAATGATCTGTTTTTCTGAGCCTCTCCACTTTGCCCGATGACAAATCATTTTCTGCTCTGTGGGTGCGCCTGGGGCGTCTTGCAGATTATTAAAGCCCAGAATACCAGCCCCCCCCCCCACCCGCACCCCCCCCCCGCCGCTTCCCTACCCACTCTATCCCCCTCACAACCCATACCCATCCACACCCCCCTCTCCCTCTCTCTTTCTGTCTCCATACACACACACATCACACATGCCCACAGCCACACTCACACACACACACCACACACACACACACACACACACACACACACACGCGCGCGTCGCACGCACACACAAAATTTCAAACGAACGCACGCACGACTACACTGACTGAAACCAATTTTATTGTCAGATTAACTCAAGATTGTACTGACTACTCTACACTCACACACACACATGCCACACACACACACACACACACACAAGCGCGCGCACGCACTCACGCACTCCCACACACACACACACCACACACACACACAACACACAACACACACACACACACACACACGAAATCTTGCATCTCTCTCTCTCCTACTCACTATCTCTCGTCTCTCTCATTTACACCCACACACACACACCCACACACCCACACACACACACACACACATTAAAGAATGTTTCATTAAGCAACAACTAAAAAACAAAAACAAAAAAAAACGAATAACACCTCACCTCCCTGCCTAAATTGTCAAGGCACAAGCGAAATGAGAAGTGACCGGTGAGTGACGGAGGGACGGGGGCTGGATGGGGGAAGAGAGGGTGGGGTGGGGGCTAATCTGTATCCATTTGACCGTTTGACCCTGAATGAAGTGAAACAAAAGTATCACGTGGCCTGAGCATGCATCTGTTGATGACATGGGAGGCGGTGGATGACACCCAGCCGGCACAAACAAAGTTGACCTTTTGTGTCTTCCCATCAGAGAGAGAGAGAGAGAGAGAGAGCGTTATCAAGCGAAACTCAAGAAGTCCGTTGGTCACCTAGGAAATGACTTGTAAGTTTAGTGAAATGAATCATTTTAAGTGAACCAAATCCAGCGACTGTACGTCATTAATTCTCTGAGTGAGGAGAGAAGAGAGAGAGAGGGGGGGGGGGAGAGGGGGGGCGTGCGGAAGGGAGGGAGTAGGGAGGAAAGGGACGCGCGAGAGAGAAATGTGTGAGTGCGTGCGCGCGCACGTGTGTGTATGTTGCGTGTGCGCACTGCGCTACGAGCCTAGTGTGCACGCGCTCGTGCGTGGGCGTGCGCGGCATGTGCGAGTAAGCGGTGCATGCAAAATGTGGTGTGCGGCGCGCGCGGTGCGTGTGAGTAAGAGTGGTTTGTGTGTGGTGTGTGTGATGAAAAGATACACGACGTTCCATCCGGACCTTTTACCTGCACGCTCACCAC
Source organism: Conus ventricosus (assembly GCA_018398815.1). Lineage (NCBI taxonomy): Eukaryota > Metazoa > Mollusca > Gastropoda > Neogastropoda > Conidae > Conus > Conus ventricosus. Next base: position 47,184,587 of record CM031605.1, read on the forward strand.
AGTCGAGTCAACGACCACGTTCACCACACTTCTTCAACGACAAATTTATCAGATGAGACCACAAAGGAGGTCACCGTGTGTACGTAACAACACCAAAGGAAGTTGCCACCCATCAACACTGGTGAAAAGATAAAAAAATCCATGGCCAGACTCCACATTACCCCAGAACCAAAAGCCAATTTGTGGACGGAAAGACAAGTTCGAAGAGTTAGGGTAATTGCCCAATTCCATATGTTCTTTCCGTCAGAGAATTGACTATGTTCACTTGCGATAAGGTGGCAGTACGTCGCTATAATAAAACGATACACAGATGCAAAAAGTTAAATGAAAGAGCACAAAAAAAGTATTGTAATGGGCTCGATAATTGTAACGCGCTTTCCATAGGGAGGTGCGCTCGATTGAATTTCACCCAGATCAGTCTGACCGTGGCGATGGAGTTAAGGATGAAATAGTCCTACACAGTCTGCACTGCCCTACACCGCACGCGTACAGTAGTATCTGTAACACGTCACCTAAACACCCAGCTGCTCTACACTACACGGTCGCTGCGCTACTCTATACTACCTACAATTGAGATGCGCATACTCAAACGAAACTGAGTGCACACACAATGTGTGTGTGTGTATAAATATATATATATCATATATAAATAAAATATATATAAAATCTAATATAATAAAAAATATTATAAAACAAAGCAATACAATATAATGTGGTACAGTTATATCCTGCTATCAGCATAGTACAATACAATCATTACAAATACAAGCAACGCCATTTAAAAAAAAAAAAAAATACACACATTATACGATGCAGTTCAGAATATGGACTTCTATATTTTTTGGGGGAAATGTTCTCTTGCGAGAGAACACGCAAAACACACGCAGAGCGCCCACTCACATAGCAATCACAGACACATGCTGGTGTTCTTTTAGATACGTCCATTGCATCAGAAACTTCCTTGTCAAAACAGAAAAAGAGAACCGGAAATAATGGAATGACATCCGGTGAGGTCATTGTGCCAATTTAATTGTTATGTTTGTCAGGTGCTGCCTAAGTCACACGGGATTAGATGATTGCGGAAAAAAATTTCCGGTACACTATCTCTCACACAGAGAGCAGCGCGGGCGCGCGAACTCACACACACACACAGCAGATACAACACAGCGCGCCGCGCGCGCGCGCACACACACACACACACACCACACACACAACACACACACACAAACACACACAGCACACTACAACACACACACTCACACACACACACAACCCACACACACACACACACACTCACTCACACACGCAGAAGCGAGGGGAGGGTGTGATCGCGCACCTGCGCGCGTGTGCATGTATGTGCATAGTAAAGTGAGGGGATGGGGAGTGTGTGTAAGTGTGTGTGTGAGTACGCATTTGTAAATGTGTGGTACGTGTGTGTGTGTGTGTGCGCGTGCGCATGTGATGTGAGAGTGGTATGATTTGGTACCCGAATGGTTTCATGATAGTACAATGCTAAGCCTGTCAAAGTTGGTAGTCTAAACCAATGTACCGCTGTAACAACTGATTATCAGAAAGTCCACTCAAAACCTGCACAAAAAAAATGAAACTAGGCCCTGCACCCAAAAGAATGTGGTAGAGAAGAGAGGGGGGGGGGGGGGGGGGGGGGGGGGGGGGGGGGGGGGGGGGGGGGGGGGGGTGGGGGGGGGGGGGGGGGGGGAGGGATGTTAGGGAGAGATAGAGACATGGAGAAAAAGAGAACAGAGTAGTCGATTGGAGTCCCATCCGTCGTAACACATCGTTGCAGAACTGCAGAGCATTGTTATTTAGTTTGTCCATTACTTGGACACCTAAAACATACACTTTCATTGAAGCCTTCTAGTGGGTAAGTCTATAAATCCCTGTCTATACCATACGGTCAAGAACCTTCTAGTGGGATTCTATAATCCTCTGTCCTATACATATAACGGTCAAGAAGCCTTTCTAGTGTTTTAGTCTATAATCCTCTTCTATACCATACTGTCATGAAGCCTTCTAGTTGGATCTATAATCCTCTGTCTATACCATACGCGATGTCTTTTCACGGACAATGTACCCGAGCTTTATGTATGATCAGGGTCGACTCATTCATATGAGAAGGTGTGGGGGGGGGGGGGGTTGGGTTGGGGGGGGGGTGGGTATCCTAAAGAGGGATAGGGGAACTTCCCCAATGGCGGTGGAACTGCCAAAAACTAGGGGAATTGATGGGAGAGTGGGGATCGCCGGAGTGTGGGAGGTGGGTGGGGAGGTTAGACACCCGAAAGTCTCTTTCGTACGGGTAAGTGGGTAGAATCATGTTTGATATCGTTTCGATCAAGTGTAAAGCACCCAGCACCTGACCCCCCTCCCCCCCCCGCCCCCCTCCTCCCCCCCCCCCCCCCCCCCCCCCCCCCCCCCCCCCCCCCCCCCCCCCCCCCCCCCCCCCCCCCCCCCCCCGTCAATTTTTTTTTCAAACTGTGCGAAACTTTCCTGTTGATGAAATGTTCCCATAGGTAAATAGCCAGCCGTTGGAGTGCCGCGAGAACCACCTATCACTGATGTCACACAAATCGCCGTAGAAAACCTTAAAAATAGCTGTTACCTGCGTATGAACACTGCGTATAAATGATTAGAGGACCAATCATCGGATATTACTAACATTGATTTTATGGAAACTGTCTGTCTCACTGTCTGTCTATCTGTCTGTCTATCTGTCTGTCTTATCTCTCTCTCTCTCTCTCTCTCCTCTCTCTCTCTCTCTCTCTCTCTCTCTGTCTCTCTCACACACACACTCTCCTCTCTCTCTCCTCTCTCTCTCTCTCTCTCTCTCTCACTCTCTCTCTCTCTCTCTCTCTCTGTACTGGAGAGTAATGATGAATATAAAGATTTTACCCTTTAAAGTGGTTTCCAGCAAGAGAATCAAATGCATTATTTATAACTGGTACCGAGACAGCATTTTAGAAGCTTTCGACTCACAGTCTGTGACCTCCGGAAAAACAAAAACCACCTGTATTCAGTGGTTCCCAGATGACCAAACACACGTCAGTTGCCCTTCAAAAGA
>CM031605.1:47197662-47207662 GCA_018398815.1 Conus ventricosus
TCCAGATGTGTTCAGCGTCAGCCAGAAATGCAAACTAACAACATTCAAGCTGCAGCTGACGCCTAGGGGAGGCGGGGCTGGGGACGGAGGGGAGGGGTGGTGGGCGACAAAGGGGAGAGGTCACCCCGGTGGACCAGGAATGTCGGTCACTCGACGGTCATTATCCCCCTCGCTCTCATCTCTTCCTCCCTCCACTCCCACGCCATCCCACCCCCCTTCTGAGGCGCGCGCACACACACACACACACACACCAACACACAGAGAGAAAGAAGAAGTGGTTTGACAGAGACTGTCATTCCCAAAGAAGAGGGGATAAGATCACTACTGAACGCAGTCAACAGAAACCCCAAAATAAACAACTAAGGCAAAAATACTTTTCACAATGTAAAATTATAAACGACTTTTAAAGAAAACCAGAAAATATATCGGAACAAACTCCTTAATTCCCTAAACGAAAGCCTAGAAAACTGATCCCAATTCAATATGGAAAACCGTTCGGGAACTGCAAACATACGATCATGAAATTTATGGTCAAGAAAATTGTCTCAGCGCGAACAAATGGTTTGAACATCTAAAAACACTAATAGGTGAGAAACAGAAGATCGCAGATAAACGAAAACAAACAGTTGATGACATGTTAGTAGCATTTAAGAGGTCAAATAATTCCTTCTGGGAATTCAGAGTTAGATTATGAAATATTAGAAACGGAGGTAAGGAACGCGGTCAGAAAGCTGAAAAATAAAACATCCCCAGGCAAAGATGGAATCAGAAACGAAATGCTTAAAGCAATGTTACCTGAAATCGCTCCTCTTCTGAAAGACGCGTTTAACTTAATCTTAAAATCAGAAAAAATACCCTGACCTCTGGAAACAGGAATCACAGTCCCAGTCTATAAGTCAGGCGGCCAGCCCAAAACCCCAACAATTACAGAGGCATAACTTTGAATAGTTCGCTGGGAAAAGTGTTTTGCAACATAATAAATGAAAGGATAATGAATTATCTTGAGGCAAACCACCTTTTGGCAAAGGAGCAAGCAGGGTTCAGAAAGGGATCACGGACCACTGATCAAATATTCATATTGTCAAACTAGTTGATAAGGTACTAAAAGACAGAAGTAAAAGGCTTTACTGCTGTTTTGTTGACTTCAGCAAAGCATTTGATCATATATGGCACGAAGCCCTACTGATGAAAATGATGCAAGCGGGAATAACAGGTAAATGCTACCAAATCATACAGGACATGTACAACGGGGGCTACGGTTTGTACAAGAAGCCAATCTGGTTTCACATAAGGAAATATTAATACAAAAGGTGTCCTCCAAGGTAATCCCTTAGCCCAACCTTATTTAACATATTCATAATTGACATTGTCGGATATCTCAGAGACCATGATTCCCCAAGAATTTCCGATCTAAAACAGTCGAAATTTTCCCGTGTCTTTTGTATGCAGATGATTTGCTATCCTCTCGACTTCAAAACAGGGACTTCAGCGTAAATTAAACCAGTTACACAACTACTGTTTAGACTGGGGAATGAAAATCAACACAGAGAAAACAAAGGTCGTTGTATTCACCAATCAGATCCAAAGGTACCACTATTCTTCATTGCGGTGAAAACATAATTGAAACAGTAGATCAATATAAATATCTTGGAGTCATTTTCCATTAAAAACGGACATTTTACAGAAGCCCAAGAACACTTAGCAAGACAGGGGAATAAAGCCGCACATACCTTGAAGAGAACGTTTTATGGTCAAAATGTAAATATGAGAACAATTACAACCCTATTTGACTCGTTAGTCTCTCCCATCTTCACTTTATGGGTCGGAGGTGTGGTTCCCATCCTCTTACCAATACAAAGATGAAATATGTCAAGAAAAGAAATGCAGCATTTGTTCAAAACCTGTCTTGCAAACAAATTCCCGCATGAAAACTGCACTCATTAAATTCTGCAGGCAATTATTAAGAGTTCATAGAAAAGCAATGGCATTACCGGTTTTGGGCGAACTGGGGAGATTCCCGATTACTTTTAAAGCGATAACCCAGACTATCGCATTCTGGATACACATATTAGAGTCAGACCAAGACTCTTACCAACAACAGATTTATCAGTCAATGATCTCTCAAGGCACCGAAGAAAGCAAATGGACGAAGTTTATACGACAAACCTTGTCAACGATAGGATTACAGCATGTCTGGGGAAAATCAGGGTACATTTAGTGTGACTCGCCTGAAGTTTCTGATCAATGCGAAGCTGGAAACGTTTTATATTGAGTTTTGGAAGAAACAAAAAGAATGAAACACATCCAAGCTCAAATTTTATGCCACAGTTACTACCGAATACAAACAGGCGGCTTATTTGGAGCAAACACTGACACAGATTGCAGACGAGCACTAACTAGATTACGAATAAGTGCCCATGACCTCCAAATTGAGAGGGGCCGTTATACCAACACTGACAGAGAAAACAGATTATGCACGACATGCCACGTCGTTGAGGACGAACTACATTTTCTCGACGACTGCAAATTATTTGACCAACAACGTTAGACCCGATGACGAGGATAATAAAAACTGATTTTCCACCACAGACTAACATGACAAAACCCTCGGAGCTTATGTTATTGGACTGCTTCCAACCTGTACTTGCCCAGTATATCCTGTTGTGTTTTTCTCTTCGGAGACAGAAAATTTAATTCAGACTCTGATACACCCCTATGCTTTTCTTTCTGCTACTAATGATTTATGTTGCAAGATGTGACAACGCTAGGATTAGTTTAGTTTAGTTGAATGTCTGAACTTGATCATCTGTGCCCCACAAAACCTCTGGTTTTCATATGGCAATAAAATATGTTCTTGTTCTTGTTCTTGTTCTTGTTCACACACACTCCATGCCCTTTTCTCCCCTCATTCCCCTGCTTACGACAGAGCAGGTCAGCGGAAGGTTCACTGGATGGTAGGATGAGTGTAGCTGAAGGCTGACTCTTTTGAAGTGACCCCTCTGGCCCTGTCTGTCTCTCTCTCTCTCTCTCTCTCTCTCTCTCTCTCTCCCCCTCTCTCTCTCTCTCTCTCCTCTCTCTCTTGTCCGTCTGTCCGTCTCTCTTTTTTCTGTCTGTCTCTGTGTCTGTCTGTCTGCCTGCCTGTGGTGTGTGGGTTGTGTGTCTGTGTCTGTGGTTATGCTTGCGTGTGCTCTCTCTGTCTCTGTCTCTTAGTCTATTTATCTGTCTCCTCTGTGTATGTCCGTCTGTCTGTCTCTCTCTTCTCTCTCTCTCTCTCTCTCTCTCTTCTCTCTCTCTCTCTCTCTCTCTCTCTCTCTCTTCTCTCTCTCTCTCTCTCCCACAGCCTATTCTCCTTCCTGCTCCTCCTGATCTGCCATGTTAGAAGTTCGGCATGTCACACAGATAATCTGAGTCACTGAGAAGCGATTCGCCCCTTTTGTTTGCGTCAGTGTCCCCACTATTCTCTCTCTCTCTCTCTCTCTCTCTCTCTCTCTCTCTCTCTCTCTCTCTCTCTCTCTCCCTTTTGCTGACCCACTTGCTCAAGCCGCCAAAAATAATCTGCGCAACATTCTAAAACAACACACACACACACTCGCACGCGTGCGCGCGCTCACTCACTCACTCACTCTCAAACACACGCACTCACTGTCTCTCTATTTCTCTTTCTCACTCACTCACACACACACACACACACACGCGCGCGCAACGCACACACGCACTCACACACGACACACACTCACTCACACAAAACACACACACACACAACACACACACACACCCTCTGTGCGCAGTCTCCAAGACACATAGATAAACAAACTTCTGAGGGGGTTAGTGGCGGACAGGTAGATTGGTAAACCAGGAGACAGACAGACAGACAGAGAGGCAGACACGCAGACAGAACGACTGTTCCACTCCTGCAGCCCCGTGCGTTGAATAAAGATGAATAAACAAGGCGATAAAGAAAAAAGTCAAGGGTGACGAACACAGTGTTGTAGTTGTCTTCTGGAGGCACAGCCTTTCATTGCAGTATCATGCTGAACTGAGGGTGAACAGTGTTGCACATACAGAACAGCCATGCACGTGCGTCATGTACTGTGCCACTGTCGTTAGTTTGGCGGGTTGGCTACAACACTGGTTTTGGGAAAACGGGTAAAAATTCCGAGATTTTCCTGGATTTTTTTTTCTCTCCCTCTGATCTGTGCAGCGATCTGCTCAGGTGAATAGATTAAGATACGCATGTTGACATGCGCTGCGTTTTAATTCAGAGTCTTCTGTTTCCTTTGCTGTTGGAACAGCCGGAAATCACAGTCTGTGACTGTTTATCCGCATTTTAGCGTAGCAGTGGGTCAGAGGTTAGCCAGCGAGCTGTGCGTTTTGTTAAAGCACCCACTGAAGTTTGACAAAGCACAATGCTGTAGAACAAGTAGTAAAGAGAGTGTCAGTGGTTTGCTAGCGCGCGCGCGTGTGTGTGTCTGTGTTCGAGTGTGTTGTTCGTGCGTGGGTTTATGTTGTGTGTGTGTGTGTGTGTGTGTGCCGTTTTCGTGTGTGTGTGTGTGTGTGTGTGTGTGTGTGTGTGTGTGTGTGTGTGTGTGTGTGTGGGTGCGTGCGTGTTGTGTGTGTGTGTGTGTGTTCTTTAGTTTGACGTCTATTCACTATAAGTGTTATTAGACAAAAAAAAAAAAAAAAGCAACGTATGATTGTGTGTGCGTGTGTGTGTGTGTGTGTGTAATCCACATTGTTCTGGTTTTACTATAGAATGCGGTAGGCACTTTTTTTTTCGTTGTTGGTTTGTTTCATTTTATTTTGGAAAATGGGACGCAGGGTTAAGAGAGGGACAGGAGGGGGGGGGGGGTAGGAGGGGGGGGGCTTGTTCTTAGATCCGAGAAGTGTGCCCCTCCCTGCCCTTACCAGTTTGCAGTATAAGCTGAGGCGTGTCGTGCATGCATGTCTAAACTCCCATGCATGCAGCCGACATAGCGGTGGTAACCTTGCATGCACGTGCGTGTTTCAGGGTGTTCCTGGCCGACCTGGAGCAGTGCGGCCTTGACCCCGTGAAGGTGGCCGAGTGTTTTGTCAAACACAACAACGGCTTCGTCATCTACACCGACTACTGCACCAACTACCCGCGGTAAGTGGTCACTAACTCCAGCCTGTAGTCTGTCGGCGTCAGATGGACAGAGAAGTTGTATTTCCAAAGATGAAGACCGGAGGGGATCAGTATCTCTGGTAGCTTTCGCCTTGATCGGAGTCCTGTTCGCTTCTGCTGGTAACTTACTTCTTTTTTTTTTTCTTTTTTTTCTTTTTTAGGCGAGAGAACTGTTCAGCTAGTTGGCCTTTCTCAGGTGACCACATTTCCCAGCTTCTTGCTGTTTGCCGTTCAGCGAGGTGGGCTTAATGCGTGCACAAAGCTTGTGACCGCACGCGATGCAACATGTGTGTATGTGTGTGTGTGTGTGCGTGTGATTCAAACTAGACGGTTTTACACTGTCAGCTGTGAACTGTTGTGAACAGACAGCCAATCCGCTCACCAGAAAGTGGTGCACATCTTCCGTGTCCGCGGTGGGACTCCAGCTAACGGAATACGAAGATACTGGTCTTGTCCCATGCAGCTTTGGTATTTCCAAAGGCAGTTGTTTTTTTAAACGCTGTCTGCAAAACGTTCTATCAGTCTGAGCTCTTGCCTCTTTGTGAATGTGTGTGTGTGTGTGTGTGTGTGTGTGTGTGTTGTGTGTGTGCGCGCGCGCGCGCGCGCGCGTTGTATTTGTGTGTGCGTCTCTCTCTCTCTCTCTGTCTCTCTTCTCTCTCTCTCTCTCTCTCTCTCTCTCTCTCTCCTCTCTCTCTCTCTCTCTCTCTCTCGTCATCCCTTTTCCTTTGTCATCCACAAATCTGTTCGTTTATTTACATCTACAAAAAAAACATGAATTAATTATTTGTTTCACAAATTCCTAGATACTGGAATAAATAAACAAACTACGAAACAAACAAACAACACAAGTAACAACACAAACGACTGGAAATACAACAACAACAGCAACAACAACAACAACAAACTGAGACGCCTGTGACGCCTGTGACGACGGTTGAGTAATAAACCCGTAGACTCCAAAGCAGCAGTAAAGATCAGATCTTGAGTGGTTCGTTCAAGCAGACAACATGTAATGTATTGCGGGTTTGTGTAAGTAACGACGGCAAACATAAAAAGATAGGAGTAAAAAGGAGGCCATAAACATGACAGTAAAGACCGAAAGAGAGAACAATTTTGTTGGCCAATTAGAAGCTAAAAAAAAAAAAGAAAGAAAAAGCCAAGTGAGGTACCACTCGCGCGCACACACACACACACACACACACGCACATGCACGCACGCACGCACACGCAACTCACACCCACACATACACGCACGCACGCACGCACATCAAAAAGCTTGATGATCCATGGACTTGCATGCAACGCAAGCCCCTAGCAAAAGAAAAAAAGAAAGAAAGAAAAGGCTATTTGAATGCAACGACGGGGGCGGGGGTGGGGGTGGTGGGGGGTAAAGGTAGTGGGTTATCACGTGCATTGGCAATCAACGTGGTTCCCTCAACTAGCTCTCTACTCCATTATTGACAGTTGTGGGAAAACTTGACCCGAGTTCATCATCCATAGATCATTTCACCCAGGTTTTCGTTCGCCAACAGTAACGTCTTTTCGTGTTTTCATGACGCTCGATAAACGACTTGCGTGTGTTAGTGATGCATAAAAAGGAAGCCATTCTTCTTCTTCGTCGTCGTCGTCGTCGTCGTCATCGTCTTCTTCTACTACTACTGCTACTGCTACTACTACTACTACTACTACTACTATTTCTTCTTCTTCCTTTTCTTCTTCTTCTTCATTCTTCTCTTTTAAAAGGTGAGGAGGTTCCGTGTGCATTCCATGTCATGTACCACTCACAGTGAAACATATTCTTTTAAAGTGTTGGAACGTGCATGATATGAGACACAAACACTTTACAGCAGACTCCATGAAAACCTTGTTCAGAGATGTCCCACCTGACATTATCTTTGAATATCTGAAAGAGATCGACATTTATCATCTGATCTGAGATTTTACGAAAGAAAGATTTTTAACGAACTTTCTGGTGCGTTTTTAGAAGGTGTATTTTAAAGACGTGTGAATGTTGTTGTTTTTTGTTTGTTTTTGTTTTTGTTTTTTTTTACTTGTCAGCTGACTTCAACGTGGTGACAGCCCTGATATGGCCCTTTGCGGTCGGCTGGGCTATAAGCAACATTACCTTACCTGACTTCTTCTTCTTCTTCTTCTTAAATACATGTTTTTATTCTTTCCTCATTCTGTCTTCCATTCCACAGTTCCTTCTTTCTCTCTTCTCCATTCTTTCATCAACATGATCTTTCTCTTTGCTGTACATTTCCGGATGCAAATTACCACATATTTTTTTTGTTATTAATCATATTTGTACATGTTTGACAATATTGTAGTGAATAATCCGTGAAACATATTAGAAATGAGTTATCTTTTTTTTCGGTTTGAATGGATTTGAGTGAGAGTTCATGTATGCGAGGAAAGGTTTCTTTTTGTTGTTGTTGTTGTTGGATATACACACATACACAAGCAAACAAAAAATCACTAAGCACAATCCTCTGAGTTCTTACAAACTACAAGCACATAATGGCAAACAAACACCCCCGCTCACTCCACTTACACCCCCTCCCCTCCCCACCCACCCACACCCCCACTTTCTCTCATCTCTTGATTTAATGATACGCATACACATGCACATATTAAATCCAGGTATCTTATGATTTTGATTATCAATTTTCAAATAATACTTCATAATTGATCCAGTTAGTGTTAAATTCTTCTCAACTGCCATCATGGACACAAACACGTGCACAAAAAGGAGAAAAGGAAATGGGCGTGGAGTTGTTCTGACGCCACAGAATTTGGTAAAAGTTTACTATGTGTGTGTGGAGGGGTGGGTGGGGAGGGGTAGGGATAGGGGGCTCAGGTGGGTCGGTTCGGTCGGTCGGTCGTTGATTGTTCATTTGTTTAGGCCTATATTCTCTTCGTTTGTGTAGACGATTTGAGACTCTGAAATTTGAATATCATCGGGCCACTCACTGGATCAATGCTTAAGTAAAGCAGACACACGGAAAGTGTGTGTGTGTGTGTGTGTGTGTGTGTGTGTGGTGTGTGTGTGTGTGTGTGTGTGTGTGTGTGTGTGGGGATGGGTGCGTGCGTATGTGTGTGTTCGTTCGTTCGTTCTTCTGTTTAACGTCTGTTCACTTTGAGTGATATTAGACGTGAATGAATGAAGAGAATGACTGAAGAAATGAATGATTAAGTGAATAATCCTATATGTTATATAAGCGTGTATGTATGCCTTTATATGTGAGTGTATACGTGTATGTGTCTGTATATGTATCTAAAGAAACAAAAACAAAAAACAACAACAACAAAAAACAAGGAATCTTAAATACAACAATTAATGGGTAAAATGAACAGAAGATATGGATCTAACATATAGCAATAAAAGTATGTGTGTGTGTGTGTCCGTGCGTGTGTGTGTGTATGTGTGCTTGCGAGCGTGTGTGTGTGCATGCGCACGCGAGCGTGTGTGTGTCTGAGTATGTGTGTGTGTTAGAGTGTGTGCGTGCGTGCGTGCGTGTTTCTGAGTGTGTTTTTGTCTGTCTGTCTGTCTATGTCTGTCTGTGTGTCTGTCTGTCTATCTATGTCTGTCTGTCTACTTCTGTCTGTCTGCATGTCAACGAGGGTCTGTGTGTGTGTGTGTGTGTGTGTGTGTGTGTGTGTGTGTGTGTGTGTGTGTGTGTGTGTGTGTCTGTCTGTCTGTCTGTCTGTCTGTGTGACTGACCCTAACTGTGGGGTGTGTTTCCCACAGGGCGGTGGAGGTGTTGACCCGCTTCATGAAGGACGGGGAATTGAACGAGGTGTGCAGGGCCTGCCAGGCCTCGCTGGGCCACGGGCTGCCCCTGGGGGCCTTCCTCCTGCGCCCCGTGCAGCGCATCCTCAAGTACCACCTCCTCCTGCAGGTACACCTGTCTGCCTGGCTCCCCTCCGGCCGTGTGTGTGTGTGTGTGTGTGTGTGTGTGTGTGTGTGTGTGTGTGTGTGCGTGTATGTGTGTGTGTGTGTGGGGGGGGGGGGGGAGTGCCGGGGTGATGGGATGGGTCAGTTGGGGAATTCTCATATGTACACCCATGTGGATAGTGCGTCCTACTGCTGCACGTAAACCTGTCTGTCTGTCTGTCTGTCTGTCCGTCCGTCCGTCCGTCCGTCCGTCCGTCCGTCCGTCCGTCCGTCTGTCTGTCTGTCTGTCTGTCTGTCTGTCTGTCTGTCTGTCTGTCTGTCTGTCTGTCTGTCTGTCTGTCCGTCCGTCCGTCCGTCCGTCTCTCTGGAAATATGTCTATCGATGGGGGGAATGGATTATGGAGGTCTAACGTTCAGTCATTCATGTTTTTTTTTTTAATATTCAGTATTCGATGCGCTGGTCTCAAACGTTTAACTACATTTCCACTGTCTGCAAGATCTTATCTCTGCGCCCCAGAGTTTAAAGACAGCCTTCAGACCTACCTGTTTGGACTATATTTCTGTTGATCTGTGTTGGAGTCTGTGTTGGGTGTGGGTGGGGAGGGTGGGGATGCGGGGCGGGAGGGGGAGAGGGAAGTTTAGGGGGGGGGGGGGTTGTGTGTGGGGTCGGTGGTGGTGGAAGAGGGGAGGAAGTGATTAACATGTGCGTTTCGCTTCAGTGAATGGCGGGTTGGCTTTGCACTGAGTTGCTAATGCAAAATATTGCACTTTATATATATATATATACTGTTCCTCATTCTTATTATGGATTCTCTTTCGTAGGGTAATCATATTATTTTGATGAAAGCGCTCCTTTGTGGCTAGTATAAGAGAAAATCTTAATAACAAAAAAAAATTGTAAAACGTTTTATTTTAAAAAAAAACCTCTGTGACACTGAGGACCCCCCCCCCCCCACACAC
>CM031605.1:47212662-47295162 GCA_018398815.1 Conus ventricosus
GTGCCATTGTGTGATGGCCATTCAATGTGGAGACAAACCGCTCCCTTTCAGGTGCCATTGTGTGATGGCCATTCAGGTGTGGAGAGACAAACCGGCTCCCTTTCAGGTGCCATTGTGTGATGGCCATTCAGGGGTGGAGAGACAAACCGGCTCCCTTTCTGGTGCCATTGTGTGATGGCCATTCAGGTGTGGAGAGACAAAACCGGCTCCCTTTCAGGTGCCATTGTGTGATGCCATTCAGATGTGGAGAGACAAACCGGCTCCCTTTCAGGTGCCATTGTGTGATGGCCATTCAGGTGTGGAGAGACAAACAGGCTCCCTTTCAGGTGCCATTGTGTGATGGCCATTCAGGTGTGGAGAGACAAACCGGCTCCCTTTCAGTGCCATTGTGTGATGGCCATCAGGTGTGGAGAGACAAACCGGCTCCCTTTCAGGTGCCATTGTGTGAGGCCATTCAGGTGTGGAGAGACAAACCGGCTCCCTTTCAGGTGCCATTGTGTGATGGCCATTCAGGTGTGGAGAGACAAACCGGCTCCCTTTCAGGTGCCATTGTGTGATGGCCATTCAGATGTGGAGAGACAAACCGGCTCCCTTTCAGGTGCCATTGTGTGATGGCCATTCAGGTGTGGAGAGACAAACCGGCTCCCTTCAGGTGCTATTGTTTGATGGCCAATTCAGGTGTGGAGAGACAAACCGGCTCCCTTTCAGGTGCCATTGTGTGATGGCCATTCAGGTGTGGAGAGACAAACCGGCTCCCTTTCAGGTGCCATTGTGGATGGCCATTCAGATGTGGAAGACAAACCGGCTCCCTTTCAGGTGCCATTGTATGATGGCCATTCAGGTGTGGAGAGACAAACCGCTCCCTTTCAGGTGCCATTGTGTGATGGCCATTCAGGTGTGGAGAGACAAACCGGCTCCCTTTCAGGTGCCAATGTGTGATGGCCATTCAGTGTGGAGAGACAAACCGGCTCCCTTTCAGGTGCCATTGTGTGATGCCATTCAGGTGTGGAGAGACAAACCGGCTCCCTTTCAGGTGCCATTGTGTGATGGCCATTCAAATGTGGAGAGACAAACCGGCTCCCTTCAGGTGCCATTGTGTGATGGCCATTCAATGTCGAGAGACAAACCGGCTCCCTTTCAGGTGCCATTGTGTGATGGCCATTCAGGTGTGGAGAGACAAACCGGCTCCCTTTCAGGTGCCATTGTGTGATGGCCATTCAGGTGTGGAGAGACAAACCGCTCCCTTTCCAGGTGCCATTGTGTGATGGCCATTCAGGTGTGGAGAAACAAACCGGCTCCCTTTCAGGTGCCATTGTGTGATGGCCATTCAGGTGTGGAGAGACAAACCGCTCCCTTTCAGGTGCCATTGTGTGATGGCCATTCAGATGTGGAGAGACAAACCGGCTCCCTTTCAGGTGCCATTGTGTGATGGCCATTCAGGTGTGGAGAGACAAACCGGCTCCCTTCAGGTGCCATTGTGTGATGGCCATTCAGGTGTGGAGAGACAAACCGGCTCCCTTTCAGGTGCCATTGTGTGATGGCCATTCAAGTGTGGAGAGACAAACCGCTCCCTTTCAGGTGCCATTGTGTGATGGCCATTCAGGTGTGGAGAGACAAACCGCTCCCTTTCAGGTGCCATTGTGTGATGGCCATTCAGATGTGGAGAGACAAACCGGCTCCCTTTCAGGTGCCATTGTGTGATGGCCATTCAGATGTCGAGAGACAAACCGCTCCCTTTCAGGTGCCATTGTGTGATGGCCATTCAGGTGTGGAGAGACAAACCGGCTCCCTTTCAGGTGCCATGTGTGATGGCCATTCAGGTGTGGAGAGACAAACCGGCTCCCTTTCAGGTGCCATTGTGTGATGGCCATTTAGGTGTGGAGAGACAAACCGGCTCACTTTCAGGTGCTATTGTGTGATGGCCACTCATTGGAGAGACAAACCGGCTCCCTTTCAGGTGCCATTGTGTGATGGCCATTCAGATGTGGAGAGACAAACCGGCTTCCCTTTCAGGTGCCATTGTGTGATGGCCACTGGACGCCTCACAACAGAACCTCAAGGGAAACATCCCCCGTGGGTGTACCGGCCCGTGTTTTCATGACTGCAGACACCACTGGTAAAAAAGACACCACCACCAACCAGTACTGCTGCACATATCTCGGCCCCCGCGCTCGCTGTTTCGCTGACAGGTGAAGCCAGTACAATTCCAGACACAGCCATGCTTTGGCCACATGAGAATCCCGAACGTTAGTTGAAATGCTTAGATGTTTTAATCAATACGTGCTCAAAATCAACTGAAATGTCCAAAATCCTCTGAAATGCCCAAGCACTCGCATAGTTGACATGGGGTATTCTTCATTAATTTGTGGCTGCATTGATCTTTTTTTTTCCCCCTCAGGCTCGCAGTATGGAGCAGAAAACGTCACTGGTGCCAGGAGATCAAACGCTCATCCTGGAGAGCTACAAAGGTCGTATCCCTGACAACGTCAAGAGTCTGGTCATGGAGCTAGGGCGTAACCATGATAACGGTAGGTGGCCGCTGCTCACAGAGAAATGCATCTTTAGAAAAAAAAGAAATAATACTACTACCTCAGAAAAGTTTTTGTGATGCTGCAGATTCTTTTTGCGCTAACACGTCTTCACCATATCACAATTATTATACACAGACAGAAAACACAATGTAAAAAAAAAATGCTAGAAACAATAGTTTACCAAGTCAGCAAATGAATTATTCAATTAAACGAAATAGAATGATGGTAAATAACCAATGGATCATCATGAAACAAGAAAATAACATAAGACCATGTAACGCATTTTGACCAATAGATCTAAAGCCGTGTCATACCAAACATTCTGAACTCAGCTTGTCTTGAAAACATGAACTGCTACAGCTGCCTGTTGACAAAACCTTTAGTCTGGACTTTTTGGAATAAATCGAATGGAAACACTTTCCCCTCATAAGCGATTTCACATGCTTGTTTGATATTTGAAGCAGATTTTGGACATTGTTTTTCAGACTGTGTTGACTATTTATGTAATAATGAACAGTAAACAAGTGGGTATGTTTTGCTCCCATAAGGAAACCTAACACAGAGTAACTTTTATTCAAGACTGGCACAGCCTTTTAAACTTGAATAAAGTCAGACAAATACATAGACGAACAATCTAATAGTGGGGGAAAAACAAGCCCAGGCTAACAACTGAACTGTCTTCATTGTAATGACCTGGCAAAGATTTGGACTTAAGGAGGGAGGGGAGAGGGGAGTTTGAAGATGGAGAAACTGGGAAAATGAAATAAAAAATAAAAAAAATTGTTACAGATATGAAAACTCTTCACTAGCTGCATAAGGGAACCATCGCAATCCCTTTTGAAGGCAGATATATTTGTATTGCCTGCTCCGAGGCCTTTCGCCCGCTGGGTCGGGACTCATCAGGGAGACACGCTGGTTGTGTCTGCGCTCCCGGCGTCAAATAGAGACACACCACAGTCCATAATACTGTGGTGTTCTCACCACCATGGGTGCAAAAAAGAATCCAATAGCACCCCCAAAGCAGCCAGCGAAGATAAAAATGCAACCAAACGAAAGTGTGGGGAGGAAAAAAGTTGCTGTAAAACTAAAGACATTATGCAAATAATATAAAATGTAGGGACAGTCTTTGAGCCTACGCCTGATGATCCACCCAAAGATGCAAGGGCGATCAAAAGACAAACACACAGACGGACAGAAACAAATACAAATAACCTCAATTTAATCAAAGCAAAATCGGAAATGAAATGAGGTAGGGAACAGTAAACGATAAACAGTAAACAAGTGGGTATGTTTTGCTCCCATAAGAAAACCTAACACAGAGTAACTTTTATTCAAGACTGGCACAGCCTTTTAAACTTGAATAAATTCAGACAAATACATAGACGAACAATCTAATAGTGGGGGGAAAAACATTTCCGATTTTATTTATGTAATGATGAAAGCATAATGGCCAAGTTTATTCAGAGCCTAAAATGATGAAGATAAACAAACCACTCTAAATCAGGAAATTCAATAATCGAACGTTCTTGAGAAGGGTCGTGGGTTTTATTACTTTTTGAATTTAACATATCGGTTTTTTGTTTTGTTTTGTTTGTTTTTGTTTCCTTTTTAATGTTGGTTTGTATGCTTCTGTTCTGTGTGTTTGATTTCCAAATGTTCTTTGTGTTTTGACTCTCTCTCTCTCTCTCTCTCTCTCTCTCTCTCTCTCTGTCCATGCAGATTATGTTGGCAAGGACACCCACGACTCGCCCTGGAAGCACCAGCACACGGCTCCTGAGTACCTGGAGAAACGGCGCTTCCGGCGGAAGTCTGGGGGCAAAGGCCCTGGTGAGTGTTTCTTTATTAATTTTGCCTTCCTTTTATTTAGCTCCCTGTTTGTTTATTTGCTAGTTTATGCACACACACACACACACACACACACACACACACACACACACACACACATATATATATATATATATATATAATATATATATATATAGTATTATATATATTATATATATAATGATTAAAAGTAGATCTTAATACTGGGATTACAAAATTGTTTCGAGGTCCTTCCTCTCTTCAGATCCCGTGCCAATCCCCTGCTATTGACTCAATCATATATATATGTTTTGAATTGTGAGCTGTAGTCCAGTTGGGTTGGGTTGCACGTGTTGTGCAAGGGGGGCACTGCTAAGGTTGTAAGGCTTTCTTTATTAAGTATTATTGTATGATTTCAAACTCTCTCGATAACCTAGTATGGCAACATTGAAACACAAGAGTTGAAATCGTAGACAGTTGCAGGCACAAAAGGACATTTTTATCAACAAGTATAAAATAGCAACCCTGATAGGACCCCTCATACAATAATACTTAATAAAGAAAGCCCCAACCTTAGCACCCCCCCCCCCCCCCCCCCCCCCCCCCCCCCCCCCCCCCCCCTTGCACAACACGTGCAACACAAACCCAACTGGACTACAGCTCACAATTCAAAACATATATATATGATTGAGGTCAATAGCAGGGATTGGCACGGGATCTGAAGAGAGGAAGGACCTCGAAACAATTTTGTAATCCCAGTTTTAAGATTTACTTTTAATCATTATTTAGCTGCTCCCACATGGTTGAGCACTTTTTCAACAAAAAAAAGCCGGAAAATATACTGCCAGCTATATATATATATTATATAGAGAGAGAGAGGAGAAGAGATGTAGGCCTATATGTGTGTGTGTGTGCGTGCGCGTACGCGTGTATGTGTACATGTGTGTCCGCATGCATACGTGCGCGCTTAGGCGAAGTAAGAGGTGGGTGGAGGCAAGACGGCAGATATGATTTTCTGTTGTTTCTCATGCATAGAGTGTAGAGCTGATAGCTGAATAACCGCGATACATGAACTTTTATTATTGTTATCATGAAAATATGTTAGCAACGTGGTTTGCGAGTCTAGCGCTGTTCATACGCTAGTATATAGAATAGGAATCATTGCCCGTGTTTCAGATGTGGGTCCACTGTTGAAATTTCCTAAACCCGGAGGGAAACGTGAACAAGGTAAAGACAAACTCTGCGTGTGTGTATGTGTGTGTGTGTGTGTGTGTGTGTGTGTGTGTGTGTGTGTGTGTGTGTGCGTGCTCGCGTGCATGTGTGTATCTGCGTGGGTGCACATGCATATGGTATGTGCGTGTGTGTGCGTGTGCGCACATGCGTATTTATGAATGTGTGCATGTGCAAGCGTGCGCGTTACTCAAGTGTATATGCGTGTATGGATATGTGTTCGGTTGCATGATTGGCTGTCGATGTACATTCATTCATAAAGTGCAGATTACTTCAGTTACCAAGCATAAAACATCACATCTATTTTTTGTGGGGGGTTTCTTTTCTTTTTTCCATGATAAATTTTCTTTTCGAAATATCGTTGTAAACTGCCAGACTATTTCATTTTCCTGCTAATACTAGCCCCTTAGGAAACTAGACTTTTCTGTGCAGAATCTGAAAGCAAAAATATGAAATAGTTCGATTTGATCTTTTTTTTTGTCCGCCTACCCAAAACTCCATTTTTTGTGGGTTTTTTTTTTTTTAATTCTGTCCCAGTATGTTCTCATTCAAATTATACTGAAATGAAAAGAAAAATGTCGGAAAAAAAAAGGGTTTTCAAATAGTTCTCAAATCGTGGCAGCTGTGAGCGTGTCTTTACTTTATAGTCAGTTTAGACCTGGTGATAATGGCTAACATAAGTAAATGAATACACGATTTAAACTGAACAGAAAATTCAATGAAACTAAAACTGGCGGAAAGGGGTGTGTGCATCTGTATGTTGAAAGGGGCTGAGACTTGAGGGTGGTCGATTTACGCACACACAAACGCACGCTCGCACGCACGCACACGCACGCACGCACCACGATCAGATAATAGGATCAACAAAGCCAATCTCGAGATCAAATTCCTAATAAACATATGAAACTGGTCAAATTTATGAATATTCTCAGAGCTGGATATCACTTTGCTCTGTGTGTGTGTGTGTGTGTGTGTCTGGGGGGGGGGGGGGGGGGGGGGGGGGGGGGGGGGCGGAGCGTGCGCGCTGTCTAACGTGTGTACGTTTTCTGATTTGTGCAATTTGTATAACTAAACCAACAACGAAGAGTAAACTTCATGAGCATGACGTCGTCTGTGTATTTTGTTTCAGCAGCGGGGACTAAAAGCAAGGTAAGAATACATAGATATGAAACAAGAATAACACTGTTGATGAGAGGGTTGAGAGTGAGCGCGGCATTGGGAGGAGTGAGTGAGAGACAGACAGACAGACAGACAAACATAGCTCTGCTAAAAATAAAAAAATTAAAAAAATATTTTAAAAATTGTTCCCAGACATGTAAAATGTGGTTTAAAAACATGAAGAGGTCTGAGTGACCAGGGGCGGACCACCCTCCCTGTCTTGTCCCCACTGCATGCCCCTACATCCCTTCCCCTCCCCCATTGCCTCTCCTCTCCCTCCGTTCTGTTCGCCAGCTTTGCCTTTCATGAGAGAGAGAGAGAGAGAGAGTATTGCATAATGTGTCAGTATGTGAATGACGGTGTGTGGGTTTTTTTCATATTTCTTTGTGCATGTTTGTGGCAAGTGTATTGTTGTTACATAAAACCGTACTATTTTGGTGATCTGATGATTGTCAGATCCGTTTTCTTTCCATGATGAATTTCCGTCTGCTTTATCAAATCATTGGATCAGCTGGTAAAGCATGGTTATTCGTAGTTGGTTGTTTTTTGGGGTTTTTTTTTGTTTTTGTTTTTTCAAGTTGTTGCTCATTTTCTCTTTTTGTTGGGTTTTTTTTCAGTTAGGCCTAATGCAACTTCACACCCCCCTCCCCCCCCCACAAGTTGTTGCTCATCTTCTCTGTTTTTTTTTCAGTTAGGCCTTATTCAACTTTAATCCTCTTCCCCTCCCCCTCCCCTTCTTTGTCTGCCAGGACAAATTTCGCGGGTGGAAAGTTTGGGGGAAGGGGAGGTTCGGGACAGGTGGGAAGGGAGGGGGAGGGGGATAGAATGTCAGGGATGCTGTTAAATAGACCGTTCGACGATGGGTCGGATTTATACGGCTGGAAAATCCTCTCTGCCCTTCCCGGCATTACATGAGAGTCTGGTTCACTTGAGGGAACGTTAAGGCGGCGGAAAGAGACGGATGGGCTCAGATTTCTGGCGCCCTGCTGGACAGCGTGAACCTCTAGGGCAGTTCACTGTGTCTGTGGGCGTGAGACTCGGACCTTTCCATTCCATCCCCTCCCCACCTGTACCGAACCTCCACTTTTTCTCCATACTTTTCTCCCTGACATTGGTCCTGGGGCAGACAAAGAAGCGGGGGGGGGGGAGTTAATCTGACAATGCAATGGCTCATGAACTGCTGGCTGTTTTCAGTCCCCAAGGTGTGGCGGAAGTCTGACTCCAAACTGCTCAGTAATGGCAGAGAGCGCTCCGAGAGTTTGCCGAGGGTATGTTGATATTCACCAGGTTTAGACAGTATGTTTATTGTCGGTTGTTTAAACAATACATTTACTGTCCAATGGTTTAAACAGCATGTTCACTGGCGGTTGATTTAGACGATACGCTTATTGTCGACTGGTTTAAACAGCATGTTTATTGTCAGATTGTTGGTTGATTCAAACAGTACGTTTATGCTCGTAGGTTTAAACTATATGTTTGTTTAGGAATAGAGTTTGTTTAGAACTTACCGCCAATGACATTGACAAACAAAGCACAAGACAAGACACGATGCATTTCAACCACTTGGGTCTTCTTCAGGCGAAAAAATAAATCACATTTAACATGTGGGACAGTACAAACAACGAAAAACGAAAAAAGAATGAAAATGACTTATCCGTTCTTGGCCATGTGTTTGGTGGGCAGAAATGACATGCGGCCAGGGGGATTATGGGAGAGGAAACGGAGGGGGGGGGGGGGGGGGTGGGCGTCAGGGGAGGTGTGTGTGTGTGATATGATAGGGTTGTGTGTCCAGTTTATTGGGATGGTGTGACATCTTTGTGATGGTTGTGGTAATGGTGGATTGATAATAATGGTAAGGGGAAAAAAAAAAAAAAAAAAAAAAAAGGTGTGGGGGGGGGGGGGGGATTTAAGGGGAAGGATAATACAAAACTAAGATAAAATAGATGGAGGGTTGCTGTAACTACTGTATGAAGTGAGTGAAGGGGATGTGGTGTGGTGTATGTAAGTGTGTGTGTATGTGTGTGTGTATGTGTGTGTGTTGGTAGGGGATTTTGCAACTGGTGTGGAAGAGGTGAGTATGTGTGTTTGGTTATTGTTGGATATTGATGCCTTGGGGGTGTAGTGTGCCCAGTTTGGCAATGAGATGGGATTCTTGAGTTGTGCGTTCAAAGCTGTCACTCTGTGACTACACTTGGCAGTCACAGAGTGACAGCTTTGAACGCACAACTCAAGAATCCCATCTCATTGCCAAACTGGGCACACTACACCCCCAAGGCATCAATATCCAACAATAACCAAACACACATACTCACCTCTTCCACACCAGTTGGCAAAATCCCCTACCAAACACACACACATACACACACACTTACATTACACCACCACCACATCCCCTTCACTCACTTCATACAGTAGTTACAGCAACCCTCCATCTATTTTATCTTAGTTTTGTATTATCCTTCCCTTAAATCCCCCCCCCCCCCCCACACCCTTTTTTTTTTTTTTTTTTTTTTTTTTTTTCCCCCTTACCATTATTATCAATCCACCATTACCACAACCATCACAAAGATGTCACACCATCCCAATAAACTGGACACACAACCCTATCATATCACACACACACACCTCCCTGACGCAACCCCCCCCCCCCCCTCCGTTTCCTCTCCCATAATCCCCCTGGCCGCATGTCATTTCGCCCACCAAAACACATGGCCAAGAACGGATAAGTCATTTTCATTCTTTTTTCGTTTTTCGTTGTTTGTACTGTCCACATGTTAAATGTGATTTATTTTTTCGCCTGAAGAAGACCCAAGTGGTTGAAATGCATCGTGTCTTGTCTTGTGCTTTGTTTGTCAATGTCATTGGCGGTAAGTTCTAAACAAACTCTATTCCTAATCTTGCTTCGTTCGCCGCCGTCAGTCACTCCATTTTGAAATTTTATTTGTTTGTTGTCGAGTAGTTTAAACAGTACGTTTTCGTGTGGGTGGCTTCACATTACGCTTATTGCAGATTAGTTAGACAGCATGTTTCTTGTTTGGCGGTTTGCTTATTTCCTGTTGGTTGATTTTGGCCGTGTGTTTATTGTCAATTGATTAAGACGCCGTGATGATTGTCGGGTTGTTTAAACAGTATGTTGATTGCCATTGCCTTTTGCGTTTCCTGAATGAAAATCTGTTGGGCCTGACTGTTCAACGTAACAAATTGTGCAGTTTCATATCATTTTTTCCCCTGCTTTCGTTTCTAGATGCTGGCGTCAGGAAGCAGCCTACCCGGCATAGGAGCCTCCGCCAGTCTCCGCTCCGAGTCCTTCCGACACCAGAACTCAGCGTCCAGCTCCCCAGCACGCCCTACGCCAAGTCAGACGGCAACAACAACAACCAGAACAAGAGCTTCACGTCCTCCTCGGAAGCACAGCCGCACAGTCCGGACTTGGACGACGCCAGCGCGGAGGCCGTTCAGCGGCGGACTGCCAGCTTCAAGCGGGCCATGCGTTTCCAGCCCGTGTTCTCCCAGGACCTGTCCGACCTCGTGCCCAGAGACGTTCCCATGGTGGACGACGCCAGAAAAACGGAGAACGATGCCCACGCCAGCCACCGCACTTCCAGACCCGAGCATCGCTTCATCCACACTGGACACGTCGACCGCGCCAGGAAAGGGCCTGACCTGAAGAGCTACACCAACACCAGCAGTCCCTCGGAGGAGTCCAGCGACACTGACCACGAGCAGCCCAAGGCGGAGAAGCCCGGGAAGGAGCACAGGAGGAAGGACAGCATGTACTCCAGCCTGCCGGCTCTCCACACTCTGGAACGCAAACCTGCTCAGAAACGCCGTCCTGGGGAGACCAAGAGCGGCTCCAAAGAGAAGAAAGACCTGTCCAAGAGCTCCGACAGCCTGGCTGGCGCGGGGACCCAGCCGGAAGGGACAGACACTCCGGCCACGCGTCAGTACCGACGTCGCTGGGAAGAGTCCGACAACGGGCTGGACAGCAAAGTGCCGGCCTTGCATGACACCTACGTGCGTCGCTCCAGGGAAAACTTGTTGAGGAAGAAGGGGAGGTGTGCTGCCGACAATCCACCCAGACCGGACCGGAAGTCCTCGTCTGGAGCCAGGCTAACAGACTGGGGCAGCGTGGACAAACTTACCCACGCCTCTCTGTCTGACCTCTCCCACCTCCAGGAAGATCCTTGGGTGAGACTTGCTGATCCTCCACCTGAGGCTGCTTCTCCTCGAGTGCAAGATGCCCCGAGAAGTCTGACCTCCACACCCAACAGCCCCTCCCGATCCATCAGCATGACCACCATGCACAGCGTCAATTGGAGCCCAGGCACTCCGATCTTCCGGGACTCGGCCGTCCTCGCAACTACTCGGATGTTACACAGTTCTCTGGAAAGGAAAACCTGGACTGGCTGGTGTATGTCAAACGGAATTCTGGAGATCCGGATATCCGAGAGAGGGCGGACAGTCTGAGCAAGATGACCGGTCGTCCCAGAGCCTCATCCGGCAACAACAGAACGCTGAAAGATGCCGACACCAACGCCACCAGGTCAACCTCTCTGTGTGAAGACACCTTGCTGAGGTACTCCCTGGACCTGCCCAACAGAAAGAAACTGTCACTGAGTGCAGATATGTCAGGGTCTTCCAAAGATGGATTCATACACAA
The DNA here is from genome assembly GCA_018398815.1 of Conus ventricosus. Lineage (NCBI taxonomy): Eukaryota > Metazoa > Mollusca > Gastropoda > Neogastropoda > Conidae > Conus > Conus ventricosus. Next base: position 47,224,045 of record CM031605.1, read on the forward strand.
GGGTGATACCTGGAGTGTCTCAGCAGAAGGCGAAGCCAAGGACAAAGCGGTAACAGCCGATGGTGAGCCGGACATGTCAAGTAGTCTGCATCATCCGCCACTACAGTCTGAAGAAACGGGTCATGTTCTTGGGGGATCAGGTTTTTCTGAACCGTCACAACCACCTCAGATCCTTTCAGAAAGTTCAAGGACAGAAGGGGACATTTCTCAGTCAGATGTCGGTGCCACCACCCCCCGAATGAATGCCGCCCTCCACCACCTCCTTTCCCCAACCCCTTTTTATGGAAAGTGTCAAGACGTGGCTCACGTCGCTAGTCCAGTTCATTCCAGCTCACCTCAGAACGTCCAGTCTCCCCACTCACCCCTACCAGACCAACGGCTGCCTCCCTCCCCTCGCCCCCTTTCTCCCCAGACTGCTGCCCTGTCAGCTGAGGGGGAGCGGATGGTGGAGGAGATGGAGAAATACTGTGAAGCTGTCTCCCCCAAATCGACAGTCGCAGCGTTCAAGTTTCCTTCCTCACCACAGACGTCCTGTGCACTGTCCGCCCCGGACTCCTCCACACTCGGCATCAGCCAGGCCGCCAGCAACCGCCTGTCCGGAGTGTCCTTGGTCTCCTCCTCATCCAACGATGGCTGTTTAACCCTCCCCGGGAGATCAACCCCAACCGCCTGTCAGGGGTGTCCTCCGTGTCCACGTCGTCCTACGAGAGTCAGAACAGCAACTCCAGCGACAGCCTGGTGGGCTCGCTGAAGAACAAGCTGAGCGTGTGGACCACCAAGCTGGGTGGGAAGAGATCCCGAGAGGAGGAGGCAGCACAGCATCACCACCACCATCATCTCTCCGCGTCCAGGGAGGGCTTGTCCTCGCCACCCCACTCAGCGGCAACTCTGAACTGCAGGACGTTCTGAGGGAGCACTCTCTGGGCTCCCGCTCATGGGCTCCCGGATGGCCAACACCCTGCCCGTCGGCTTTGAGCCCCTCCTGTCTCCCAAGGACCAGGAGCTCTCCTCCAAGGATTTCTCCAGCCAGGAAGGAGGCTTGGAGGCTCAGGCCAGGTTCTCCTACCCCAGTGCCGTTCTAAAGCACAGCCATCCGGCTGCCGAAGCGTTCGCCATGTCTGGGTCTGTGCAGCAGGCAGACTCTGGCATCTCCATGTACTGCGGAGACTCCTCCAGCGCCAGGCCCAACGGCAGCAAGGCCAGCACCTTGCCTTCCAACTCGAAACCATCAGGGCAGTTCTCTGACGAGGAGGGAGGCAGGGAGAGTCACATGAGAAGAGATTCGGTTTCCTCAACCGATTCTGGGCACAGCTTCTACGAGCGTAAACTCTCTATTGCTTTTGAGTCCAGTGTGTTTCAAGACCAAGGTGTGTCTGGAAGCCAAGCCGAAGAACCCCATCCCCAGGAGGTAGAACGGGTCACCGCAAGTCCATCCGTGAGGTGGTTCAGTTCATTGAGGACAAGTTCAAACCCCGGCAGCCGGCCCCTGTAGAGGTGAAACGCAAAGAGCCCAGCGCCCTCATCCGCCAGAGGCTTCAAAGCCTGAAGGACAACGCCTCCTACAGACCCGAGTGTCCAACCGCTCCGTTAGCGAAGACCGCAGCAGAACAAGGGAGAGAACTCCAGAGTCTCCGCGTCGGCCTCGCCCAGAAAACCGCAGTCGCAGCTTCAACCAGTTCATGCATCGCGTGTTGCCGCTGTCCAGCCCGCCGCACGACGACCATCGACACAGACACGGGGAGGAGAGGGGGAGGGAGATGGCCGCCAGGAGGGAGCAGGAACTGGCCAGCAGGGTGGGTGGGGAGTGTGAGAAGGGGGATGAGGAAGGGGCCACCCCCAGCCTCTCTGCGTCAGGGTCGCTGGATCGCCTGGACCAGCTCAGCTCGGACGTGGACAGTCTGGTCATCATGCGGGGATGGGTTCGCAGTCTCATCAACAAGTTCCAGCAGATCACCTGACCTGACAGGGGCGACAACTGTACATAACGTTCATACGTATTTTGGTTTAGATTAGGAATGCAGTTTGAGTGATGAGAAGAAAATCGAAAATCAAACATACTGTGGGGCAAAGGAAAAAAAGTTGTGTGAGGATGGAAGACGTTCTCTGTTCTTGTGTTTGTTTAGATTCTGATTCTTTTTAAGCGTGTGTTTTGAAACATTTTTTCTTATTGTTGACTACTGCTATGTACAAAACACAAAAATAAGTAGTTCAAATCATTCGGTCAGTTCTCCTTGCTACAACTTGGCATACTAGGACAGAACGTAAAAGTGAGTTCATGTTCTACTTTTTGTTTACTTATTTGTTCTATCAATGTTCCGTTATTATTCTTGTTTATACGTTTAGAAAAATCTGTTCCTCATACAGTAGGCATATGTTGAATAGAACGAAAGCGGATTTTTTTTCTTGGGTATGTCTGGTTATGGGATATTTTTGAGATTTTGAGACAGGGGAAGATTTGAGCAGTCATCAAACTTACTGATCTTGATCATCCTTTACTCTGGGACCATTTGTGAAAGAAAAAGATTCCACCTCTGACTGACAATAACTTGGGTGGTTGTTTGAGGTTGTGATTTCCAAAGAACAGTATCTTATTGGACTTCCTTATCTGCATGTATTTCACATGAAACAGGGAGCGAACGCTTCTCTTCATAACATTTTGTTCAACCTTTTGCTGGCTCGCTTGTGAAGAGAGCTTCATAGCTTCATATGGTTGGGACCAAAATGTGTGTGCGCGCGTACATGTGTGTGTTGTGGTGTGTGTGTGTGTGTGTGTGTGTGTTTGGGTCCCATGCTCGCGCATATGTGAGCGTTATAAACTAGACTGACATAGTGTTAATCGTTGTTGAAAATCCAACACCTGCATCTGGACAGAGTTGACAGATGGTTTTTCATGAGTTAGAATTGGTGTGCGCTCTGCACTTGTTCAAACTGCACAGCTGAATGAGCAGTTTCAAGGCCAAGACATAGCTTGCAACATTGGCCAGCCACACCTGTGCACACAGGTGTCTGTCGCTCACCGAAGAGAGGGAGAAAACCAAGCACAGAACGGAGTCCATGATAGTTTGACTCCGCATACCTGTGTTGACGTCCTTCACTTCCAATCGGAATCAGAGTGGTCAGTGTCCTGCGTGTGGCCGGTATGCTGATAAGGATATTGTTTTCGGATAGCATAGGCACGTAAAGCGCGCGTACGCGTGTGTGTGTGTGTGTGTGTGTGTGTGTGTGTGTGTGTGTGTGTGTGTGTGTGGTGACAGACAGACAGACAGACAGACAGATAGATAGACAGTAGAGATTGCTTCGGAGTTAGCAACAGCATCAGTATTTCAATTGAAAAAAAAATGGGGGGGATAAAACTGACTGGAAGTAGTAAGCCAGGTTGGACGTAGAATGTCTGCAGGCGGGAAGTGAAGAAGTGATTAGTAGCTGGGAACCAGACCGTTAAACGAATGCGATGAACACTAGACAGCTTAGAAGCAATGCGTTTCGACATTGAGGCCTTATGCAGGTACAAAGTGAAACACACACACACACACACGCGCTGCGCACGCAGCGCGCGTCTCTCTCGCTCTTCTCTCTGGCACACACACACACACGGGGGGGGGGGGGGGGGGGCATGCATGCGCATGGGCGCGCACACGAAAACACCGCACACGCGATTATCTGGCATTTTCTAGGACTGGTTCGAATGGATTTCAAAATACCCACGCAGGCAGTAGCGTAGGCGGTTGTGGGAAAACTGGCATGATTGCTTACGATCGGTAAAGGCTTCTATAATTGTAGACTTTCTATCACTTTCACAGCTGTTCCCGTGCACAGAGATGTTTCGAAGCGCTTCAATAAATAATCTTAATAATGATTTTAATAAAATTGTACAATGATGGTTGTCATGTATGAAACATGGTGTAATGGCATGAATTATGAATGGAGTTATCAGCATGTCGTTGAGTGTTTGCGGAAAGTACATAGTTTTGAATGAATGTGGACGAGAAGTAACGAATCATGCCACATCAGATCAAGAGCTGCTGTTCTGCTGCTGGTCAACCAAAGAAGTGTTCAGGATGTGAAGTGTTTTGTTTTATTTTGGTTGTCCATCATTCAGGTACGATCAGTATTGCCCTGCTCTGCGTTATATAAACCCCACCTGTGCCATAAACCACCCACCCCTTTCCACTCTCCCCTCATTCTGCGTCATGGCCAATATCAACAAGGCTTTGGTTGACCTGCTCACCAAGAGAACAGTTGGGCATATTTTGCAAGGATAGAATCATCGAGTATGAAGGAACTATAGGCAGTGCTGCACACAGCAGGACGTCGTTAGTGGAGAAGCCCCCCACCCCCCACCCCACCTCCTCCACTCACTTATGCAAGTGTTTTTGGCCCTGAGCTTCTTGCGGTTCCGCGAGGGTTGAGAATAGGTTGCCCTGGAAGGTGATAGCCTTGAGGCGCCCAAGCGTCATGGGTTGCAGCTTTAAATCATGGCAGTGCTGAAGAAAGGTAACATCAGAAGGGACCTCAGGACTCATGACCTGGGTGCGGAATGCCCCTTAGAATGTAGGGTTGAAAGTCTTGTATGAGGGCGGGGCGGGGTGGTACTTCTGTGATGATCTTAAGCTGTTGAATTCTCCGTAGACTTCTTTTTTTTTTCTCTTTCCAATGATTCTGTCCTCGATTAGTAAGCCCATTGGTCTACTTTGATAGCAGGTCAAGATAATGTCATAAAGGTTCCTTTTTTTCCGGGGAATCTTGTTTTTTCCAGTTTATTTAATTGGTCCTGATCTTCCACGTGAAAAAACTGCCCACTTATACAGGGATTTGGATGAAAGATGGCAGTTCTTTGTGCGCGTACGCACGCACACACACACACACGTTTTTTTAATTGATCCTAATTAAGTCTTCCACGTGAAAAACCTGCCCACTTATACAGGGATCTGGATGAAAGATGGCAGTTCTTTGCGTACGTGCGCGCCGCGCGCACACACACACGCAAGTTCACGGTTTTCATGTGTTTTTAAGACAGCATTTTGTACGAGTGATGGGGAAGCAGGAAGAAGGGGAGATAGTTGTGAGGAGGAAGACTGCAAAATGGTATTTAAAAAACAAAAAACAAAATATTTATATATTATATATAAAGAAAAGGATGATCAACAAGGATCCAGAAAAATGTGCAAGTGGTGAAAATGAGACACTTTCACGCATTTTACTTAACTATGCACAAACAAGACAGTCTTTGCCCTGGGAAATTGTTGTAAATGTGTTGCTGGTTTCAGACGTCGGTTCATTTCGGGAAAGAAAAAAAAAATCTTGCTTCTTTTTCAAACTGATCGTCTGCTCTGAAACTGAAAAGGGCAGTCACTCATTTGCATTGTTCAGTCGGCTGTTTCTCTACTATGGACCTCTTCCCCTCGCCACATGCCCTCTTTTCATACTCTCTTTCTCCCCCCTCCCGACACACACGCTTGCGCGCCAGAGTGTTTGGCGATTTTTCTTTTTCTTTTTTTTTTTAAATCATTGATCTAATGATTCCTTGATGATATTCGAAGTAATTTAGAGTCTAAAATTATCACTATCCATGAAAAGATAATCAGTACACGAGTCAATCAACCATAGCAGACAAAAATTGAAAATCGAAATAATTTTAATCTGTGGGTGTTTTTGTTTGTTAACAAAATTGTACTGGTCAACATTTGGCCTTTTCATTGCAATAAATTACAGCTGCTACTGTTTTGAAAATCTACACAAAGGTACTGTACAAAATCATGGAGAAGAAAACTGGAAAAGTAAACATGTGGCATGATTCAGTTTTGTTCAATGGTGCTTCATCTGTACTTTCCATGACAGTTCAGTGGAGCTGTATACCAGCAGTATCTCGCTATCTGGATTTCTTTTATTTATTATATTATAATCGATCGGAGTATGACGTATTCCAGTTAGTGTAACTTCGGCTTTCTATACATGTTACAATCTATGCAAGATTGGAAAAAAAAGTATGTCTGTAATATTCAATTTTTTAAACATGTAATGTATGCAATGTTTCTGAATATTTTCTCTGTCTCTCACGTTGTAATGCAAATGTTTGTGTGTTATTCCAGTAAAATTGTCATCTTTGTCCCGATACAATATATTCAAGACATTTTGGAATGCTTTTTTTGCTCTTCCCAGTTCTTTAAAGTGTTTTAACATGTAATATTATGCCTGCGATGACAGTCGCCTTTTCTGTGAATGTTTCCCTCTATTGAACCTGGTGCACTGAAATGGGTCCTTTTCCAACCACAGTCTGTGCACCACCAGAATCTGTGTAGAAAGGAAGTTGACCTGGCTATAACAACAGTACAGTTCAGATGTGCCTTCTTGGGGGGGGGGGGGGGGGGGGGGAAGGAAAAAATACCCCAATCTATGACGTTCGTTATCTGTTCCCAACAACTTATCATCATATAACTTGTCATTTTTCTGTCCTCCATGGATTATATCCACTACTTTTTTTCTTTAAAGTCCATATCCCATAACACACTGAGCAAATTTTAGTCGTGTACTTGCTGTGGGGGGAACCATCAGTGCTACATTTCGAATGGATCTGGGTCTTCACGAGCTAACAACGATGTGCATCGGTGTGTGCTTATTCCTGTATAAATGGACGCCTGTGAGAGAGTTGTCGAGAACATCTCCATATTTGCTGTTTTGTGACCTTCAAACAAGTACACTGTCTTTTGCGTCAGGTTTACAAACATGATGATCATTCAAACTGTGTTCAGGATCATATCTTCTGGCTCTTGTGTGACCCACAAAAAAGGCAAATAACATCGAGGTCTTCACATTGCTCATTGTGATGTGTATTTGGAGGAGTGGCAGTTCTCTGGAATGTTTGTGGTGTGCCACCAACTTGTCTTGGGAACACTGGGTACTGAATCTCGGCTCGAAGCAGAATGTCACAGCAGTAGAATGATCTTCTTTCAATGATGAAATGGATTAAAGTTGAAAATCTGGTTGTGCGTGTGTGTGCACTCGCCTCTGTGTGTGTGCATACGCGGCTGTGTGTGTGCGTCTGAGAGTGTGTATATGTACGGAGCTGGGCGTGGACAGGCAGAATGTGCCAGCATGCAAGTTTGTGTGGACAAGAGGTCAGAATGAGCGGTGTGGGTGCAATGCCACCAGATGGCACAGATGATGGGGCAGCAAAAAAAAAAAAAAAAAAAGTTTGTGGGTACTTGCTTCGCCTTGGATCCAGAGTTCAACACCCCATCCCCACCCACCCCACCCCCATCCTCCCCAAACATAATTATAAACATTTAACAAAGATAACACAGAACAAAAGAATGTCTTATCAGTTCAAGATTCTATTGGTAGCATGAAAACTACATTAATGACAACCAATGACGGTTCCGGGTACGTCACAGTATATGCACGATTAGCTAATATTTGAATTAACTGCTTTTATTTACAGTCTACGTGTTAGGATAGTCAACAAAGGGAAAGAGGAGGTCAGCATTTATAAACTTTTTTCCTTCAAAATTTCTAAGATGTCCCAGCCCTGTTACAGCCTGAGCGTTAAAGAATTCCAAGATGTCCTCTAAGAATACTGCTTGTCTGGTAGTGTCTAATGACAACACCAAGAGGGAGGGAACAAGCCAAAATAAGACAGGTATTTGGGCAAACACCTGAAGGAGAAAAACGGCGCCAAGTATGTGTACTTTGACCTAGTGTGCTAAAACCAAAATCATAAACGATATAAAACTATATATAAAAAGTTGTATTTTTACATAATGGACATTGCGTTTGTACTCTCCTGTAATCTCAAAGACAAAAATAACATGGTGAAAGATAATTGAGAAAGTGCACCAGTTATTTTCAGGCATTCAATATAGAAGAAAATCAAAGGAACCTCCAATTTGCAATGCATGCACATATCATCAAACACACACACACACACTGAAAGGTAAGGTGATGTTGCTGAAAGCTCAACCAACCGCAAAGGGCCATATCAGAGCCGACACACTGAAAGAATTTCAGCACTTTCAGTGATATAAACTGGGAAAACCACAGATTTCAAACACGACGTATTTCTCTCTTTTTATTTCCAATCAGCCATAATCATACCATTATAACTACAGTCACCACAACACACACTGTGTCTTTCTCAAACTGGCTTTCTGTGTTTTAAGGCAACCATTCACATTCACAGCATTCGACGAACGAGATAACCCGTCACAAAGTGAATGCAATCAAAAGGACCCCAAAACAAAGGGACATAATGCCCACACCACAAAACTAAAGCTTAAGACAAGGGTCATCAAAACAATAATGAGTGGGCAGTAGGGATCAATACTGCAGAACGTATAATGCAAAAAAAACAAAAAAAAACTGTTTACGCTTCAGAAATCATAAAGTGTATTAAACCTCATGTAAATCTTAATACCAGCAAAAAAACATCCAACTGTTGAGTTTCAGTATGCTGATTTTAGAACCATTGGCAGAATTCATGTGACAAAAGCCACAATGCCCATTGAACAAATCCTGAAGCAAGTACCTACTGTTCATGAAAAATATCTGTTATAAACCAATGGTTATTTTCTTCCACTCAGTTCTGTTTTCTTTCTTTTTTTTACCCCCGAAGAATGAGGTTGGCTGGAATGTGGGAGGCACAAAGGACAGACGATGGTCGTTCAGGAAAGGACACTGAGCGCCGAGTAATATTGTGTGACGGCACACACCGAGCGCCGAGTAATATTGTGTGACGCACACGACGCGATAATTGTGACAGCAACGCACCATGGAAAAGCATAAGCAACAGGTCTACACAGGTAAAAGGTCCTTGGTGCATCTCCCACAAGACTTTCAGTGACTGTGCAGCCAGAACACAGTGTGTCCTTTCTGGGTGGTCTTCCACGAGAACAGCTCCATCTTGAAACTGACAATCACACAGCCTGAGTAAGTGAATGGAAAGCACAAGGAAAAACTGCAGCGCTTACACCTAAGATTTCACATTGTCCAGGACATGAAGCACACTCAAGTAAGGTGCATTGATGAAAGAAGAAAATGTGGCAATCTGCATATAAAAAAAGCTTTTGTCTCCGTTTTGCATTCCTCTTCTCTGCCAGCTCCATAGGCCTTGGGTCTTTCATATGAACACGAAAACACTCTTACGATGAAATGGTCAAGAGAGAGGAAAATGTCAGTGGTAACATGCAGGCACACACCACTGTGATAAAGTGTTGGCCATACTTTCAATTTTCTTTTATCCACTCTTTAAAATTGAAAAACTAAAAAATCGTTTTACCTTACATTTTCCTACAAATCTTTATTTTTCTTAAATGGTGGAAACCGTTGAAAGTTTACTCTCGACTGGTAAGTCTTTTAGATTCTTTCTGTGGGACCTGAAATGACGCGGCACAGTATATCACACCAAAATATATGCTCATGTGCTTGTGTGAATGCAAGTGTGCTTTGGGCATTTGAAGATTCCTATAATGTGTGCAAACATGTCTTCGATCAGTATGCATATGACAGCATGCGTTTTCAGTGGAAGAATGTGTGCATGTATGAACTGTATTCATGTCTGTGCACAAAGTTTGAGAAAGGGCCAGATTTGTTTATCCTATTTTTCTACTGTGCATACTGCGTGCTCAAAACTGCATAACCAAAACAGATGTGACATTGTCCATACAGTAATAAAGCAACAACAATAAATCTAGATCCTCCTGGCCCAGACCTGTCAGGGGTACCAACTTATTTCCCTTTGGTTGATTGTGTTTGCAGTCCATAATGGGTACTACACAACCCCAAAACTTACACACTGGCAAACAGGTGTGCATGATGCAAGGCAGTGAAAGAAAGACAGGTGATGGAAGAGACAATGTGACACAGGTGTAGGTGGTAATTTTCGTTAGTACATTCATTTTGCCCCTCAAAGCATCGAATCCATCTTACACACCACAGAAATGATTGCTGTAAGTTCAGACAACTGATCACAGAACATACGTACATATACATACCACAATAACAAACATGAGTGACAACAAGTAATCATTACAAAATACTTCTTCAGTTTCAGATGTCTGTAGTCCAACAAACATGGCATGATCGCAAGAAAATCTTTCAATTCCAAGGTGCCACTGCAGGCTGAAATGCTGACAATCACGCCGGGCTTATAAACAAGTTCTCAGACACCCCTCTCCTCTTAAACCCAAAGTACACAACACACTTTCAATTCCTTACAGATAATGTTACGGTAAGCTTTCAGACTCTTGCCCCAATCAAGCATGAATTCCCTGGTCAATGTATTTGCCTGTCATTCAACAATCAAAACAGCTACATTGCACACTCTATTACATACAAAGCGACTTCATTGCAAAAACAAGTCACTCTGAATTACATTTGGAAAAAGTACATGCTGCTATCATCTGAATACAGAGAACCAAAAAAAAAAAAGAAATCAAGAGTTGCATCAAAAAAAAAAAAAAAATCACAAACATGGCTGGCTGCGCTCTTCAACTGAAAATGTTACTTCAATACCCATTTTCTGGAATATTTCAATTGATCCCACACCCCTATGTCCATAACTTTTTTCCAGTCAAAAATTATTTCAAGTATAGTCCTTCAATGTTTTTGACTTAAAGCGCACAGCCAGGAAAATCAAAGATGCAAGGGGGAAAATCAGAAGTACGGATGGCACAGTCCTACTGGTCCATCATGACACTGAAACAGGAAACAAAAATCCAAGTCTTCTGAGCTACTTTAGGTATAATATCTGTCGTCATCACTGGACGAGTTGTAGCAGCATGCTGAACCCATTACTGTAGTACTCTCCATTACAGTTCAAACACAGACGTTTGATAGCAGCAGTCCACAACACAGTGTTTCCTCCTCATAGTGGACTGAAATACCCTGTAATGTGACACATCCTCACTGAATCAATTTTAGAGGAAGACCAGAAATATCGATCACAGGACTGCGAATAATTCTTAAAGGACTTGACATAAAGTTTACAGAAAGTCTGGATTTACTATTTACGGAACCGGAACTGTTTACAGGAGAATTTGACAAGTGCAAAACAATATTTACCAACAGGCTAGAAATACTGTTTACAGGAGGACTGGAGATGATGTCGACAGGAGAACCATTGTATGGTTCAGAGAAGGGAAGTCGGTGAGCAGTTTGAGACGAGTCTTTGGATAAATCGTTTACTACTTCAGAAAGACCAACTGCTGGTGACTTGATCCCCCCACTCCATCCCCACCGTGCCTGCTTTTCTCCCCACGCATCTCCCCTGACCAGCCTATCCTTTGCTGATGGTGTCTAAAACATCTCCACCATGCGATGTCTGAACGACTACTGTATTCTAGTAGTAAAGTTGTTGGCTTGGTCCCTAACCATTATTCCGTCCTTGGTAGATAGGCGGAGACCACAAACCCCTCTTCTTTCAAGGCAATACAACTCTCCTCTACTTGGTCCCCTTAAGTTACGTTACCAACAGACAAAACTCTCCTCTATCCCCGGCTCACAACTTCAGATTATCTGAAGCAGAATTAACCCTTGACCAACAGGTGGTACCAACGGTTACAGACAGTTCCTGAGGTGGTTGGGAACATGTGTGTGAAACTGGCTTCAAAAGGATGGGAGTAGCTAATGGTCCCTCCATAAGAGGGGGATGGTACAAGTGTTTTGTTCATTCAGAGGCCAGATGGAGGGAAAAGTAGGGCAGTACACTGGTTTTAATCTCAGTTCTGTCCACATAACGAGTGGCTTGGCTTGTTTTTTTTCACTGTTTGCAACAGCTGAGGGTCCAACAGAAACCTGGTTTTTGCTCTGGCATGTAGTTCAAAAGGGAGCAACTCTCTGGCAGTCAAGAGGTTGAACAGTACTCTGTCTTGTTGCAATCCTGCATTACTTCAACGCTAATACATCCTTCATCCTGCCCCTTTTTTCTCATCAAATATGACACTTTCTTGAGCTTAGATTTTAAAATACGGGGAAAAAAAGAAAAATAAGACTAATACAAAAAACAAAAGAAAAAAAAAATCAAGGAACAAACAAGGATTCTGGTTTCATACCAAAGCTGAGCAATCTCCTTTCGCAATCAAATTCTCCACCTCTTGTGAAACACATACAGCTCATGATTGTGAAGGGACAGATAGGCACAGACAGACAGACACATACATACAGACAGACACATACAGACAGACAGCCACACTTTAAACAGCAGTGACCTCAGTGCAAACTTTAGTCCATTTCTGTAAAATATTTATGCCTGGCTTCCTTATGGTCAATGTTTTCGTCTCAACATCGAAGGTGGAGGTCAGGTCATCTGTCTGGCCTGTCACACACACACACACAAAAAAGTCAAATCAAAATGTGTTGGCTGCCGATAACAGCATGAAATATATTCATATACTGGGTCGCCAACTCTCATTGGGACAAAACTGGAAAATCTACAGGAACACTTTTTTTTTTCTTTTCAAACAAGTGAAATGTGCAAAGGGGGAGAAAGCATACAACTAAGGTGACTGGATCACAACTTCTCATCATGCTTCTTACAACTGGCCTCATTCAACAGAGAGGCAAAGGGCCCAGTCACAGTGGGGTTGCTATGGAGGAATATCTGATACATAACACAGCGAGAACACATTCCAAAGCATCACAGCATATTTGGTTTCAAAATACACCACAATGCATACATATGAAACAGTTTTGAAAGTACCATCACCTGAATGCTTTGTGTATCACTTCTATTTTCTTTCTTACGTAAACAAAGCATGAACAGGCCTGAATAAACAAGAATCAGTTTTTTGTTTGTTTGTTTGTTTGTTTCGTTTTTGCACAGAAACTACTCTCCGACCAAAACCCCTTTGAAACTTCATAACAAGTCAGTGCAGTAAAACAAAAAACAAAACAAAAAACCCCGTCAGTACAGCATTCACTCAACTGATACTTTTAATTACCACGTAAGTCAGGCAAGTATCCAAAGTTTCATGTCTGTAAAATATTATTCACCGTTAAGATTGTGTGTGAGCAGCACTTCAGCAATCAGATGTGGCAATAAAGAAGAGAGGAAAATATAACTTTACCCATTTATCTTAAATCAAAGAGATACATTACCAAACAAAGAAAGCAATATGAGCTCACCTTCTGATTTTAGTGAGTGTGACTCTCCTGGGTACATGAGGCAGACCCACTATGACCACCCTTTCCAGCCATTCTTTGGTGGTATACTCTGATCCCTCATGCTCCACTCTGAAACACAGTGGTTCCTATGTCAGATTTGGCATTCTCACAACCTATTAGTTTGGGGATAATCATATGAAATGTAGAAAGCAACTGAACATCCCCTGGATTCCTATGTTGCTTTCTTTGATTTGTTGAATTTGCAGAACACAAAATCTTTCTCCAAGTATCTGCAAAACACTGCAAATTTCTCTCTCCCTCTCTCTGTCTTCCTTCCTTTATCTTGTATCAACAAACCACTGAACACTCTTTCCTTGGATTTCTGTTGCCTTTTGTTGATACTACACCGGGACCTTTCCATGACCACCCCTTAGAAATCCTTCAAAACGTACACAGGAACCTTTCAATAACTACCCTTAGAAATCCTTCAAAATGTACACAGGAACCTTTCAATAACTACCCCTTAGAAATCCTTCAAAATGTACACAGGAACCTTTCAATAACTACCCCTTAGAAATCCTTCAAAATGTACACAGGAACCTTTCAATAACAACCCTTCAGAAATCCTTCAAAATGTACACAGGAACCTTTAAATAACAACCCTTCAGAAATCCTTCAAAATGTACACAGGAACCTTTCAATTAACTACCCTCAGATATCCTTCAAAATGTACACAGGAACCTTTAATAACAACCCCTCAGAAATCCTTCAAAATGTACACAGGAACCTTTAATAACAACCCTCAGAAATCCTCAAATGTACACAGGACCCTTTAATAACTACCCTCAGAAATCCTTAAAAATGGTCGTAAAGGGAAATCCTTTAAATAGAAAACCCATCAAACAAAACAATAAGTAACAGGAATTTAATAAAAATAGAATTTCACAAACATCTCACACTGAACTTATGTCTCTGTCTCCACTCCAGCTTCTTCAAAGATTTTTTCTTCACGGACCAAATCTTTAACTAAATATGCACTCCAGTGGAATCCTCAATTTGTACACAGAAAAATAACAACCCTCTGAAATCCTATTATCACAATTCAACAGAACCCAAAATACTTCTGATGAAATCCTTAAATTATCTTAAGGATTTTGTTTTCTTAATATAAAAGTAAAAAAACCAGGACTTCCTCAAAACACCTCAGTATCCATGCATAATGAGTCTAAACACCAAAAATTCTTTAATCAGTTTCACAAACCATCACAAAACATTGAAAGTTCATTATCCTCTCTAGATCCTTTCCTTTCTTCATGACTACTATATCTGAATTGTTTCTCATCTTCTCACCGGTATCCTAAGTTCTTCCTTATCCCTCAACATAAACTGCATCTTTTCCATGTTTCATCCTCTTTGTTTTTCTCATCAGTGAAAACTGTAAACCTACACTCTCTTCACTGTCCTATTATCTCAACATAACTGCAACAGACTCCCAAAATATTTCCTGGATGCTCATCCTTAAAATTATCTTCCTGGATTCTGGTTTTCTTATTTCCTGTTGAAATGTTACAAACCTTTGGTGGACTTTCTATCTCAAGACTTGAACTGTCTACCTGCTCCCTCACTCCCCTAATCCATCAAATGAAACCAAACTCTCTCCCTGATTCCTGATTCCTTTCCTTATACCATCACAAACATGAAATGTTCATACCCCTCTCTGAATCCTGTATTCCTTTCCTTATTGTCATCAACAGTCGAAACTGTTCATACCTCTCCCCTGGCTTCCTGTGTTCCTTTCCTTATTTCCATCAACAGTGAAACTGTTCATACCCTCTCCCTCTGGATTCCTGTGTTTCCTTTCCTTACTTCCATCAACAGTGAAACTGTTCATACCCTCTCCCTCTGGATTCCTGTGTTTCTGTCCTGGACTGCACCAACACAATGTTGACACTTTTCTTTTTACATTCTCTACAGATTTCTGCATTTGTTTCCCTGACTGTACCCTTGAAAAACTGACACTTTTATATTCTCTCTCTGGATTCCTATGTGTATTTTTCCTTGAAAGTATCCAATTTTACTGAAACTCTTTTTTTAATGTCCAAACTCCCATACCTACTTTTGTTTGCTGTCGTTAACTTTGAGAAAACAATCATCCAGATTTCATGAGAGTTCACTCAAGTATAAAAAATAAGAACACATTTCAAGATTACTCGACACTCATTGTAAACAGTATATACACTGTATCATTTTTTTAACTGTCTCTAATCAATGATAGGTACAATCCACAAATGACACAATTACAGAACAAAAACAAAAACAGACCCTGATCACAATGACACAAATATATCAAGTGGACAATTAATATTACAAAAAAGACTTTCAGCTAAAAGATGCAGACGACAGAGCTAATAATCAAGAATTACTGTGGCTTTCACACACAGAACAAAATGTTCTCCACAAAATACAATACACTACTTACAAATCACGTACAGACTCCATTTTGACATTAGATACATATAACGATCAAGACAGACAGAGGTGACAGGATCAACAGTATCTTACACGCTGTAAAGTTTATGGTTGGTAAAAGAGTAGCTGATCAAGCCATAGGCTCCATCCTTATAGCGGAAAGAATGGTAGTCATCCACGTAAAGCTGTCCTTTGGCCTCTTGCTGTAGAACACACATGCACACATTCATACATTATACACACACACACACACCGATAACCATCCTTCAAACATGACTGTTTGTATTTTGAACTGGACTGAACAGATCAATAATCCTTACACACACACACACACACACACACACACACACAAGACCCCCATGCTTTAAACTACCAGGTGCATCCAAGGTTGTTCTCTTGCGAGGTCACTCTCCGGCCCTTATCTTCAAGGACTGAATCTGACGGTACTGATCCTCCAGCACGGTATGTTTTCAGTCAACAACTGATAGAACCAAAGCCTCCAGCACTCATCCCACTGATTTTCAACAATCAGCAACAAAGGAATCATTAAAAAAAAAAAAAGACATATTACAAAATAAATGCTGTCTAATAGGCACCAGCAGAACAATCTATACACGCTTTGGACATGCTTGCATTTCACATCCTAGTCACTGGCATCATGTATCAGTTGTAAGAGAAGTGTAGACTTTCCAGAACAGACACAGGCAAATGGGCCCCATAGGCAGGAAAATAGTGGGAGACAGCACAGAGAGAAGAGAGGCAGAGTCAAAGACAGTGACAGAAAAGGGGAAATAACCAGAACAGAATGTTCAGAAGGATAAAATCCATACCAAAAGTCTCTTATATCCCCTCATGGGGGGGGGGGAGGCCGGGGCAGAGAACCAAGCATAGACCTGGATAATAATTCTAACTCAATTATATCATAAAAGAGAAAAGTGACTGATACAGAGCAGGGCGTTCCACGCCCCAATCCAGCTTACCTTGGAATCCAAGGCCACAACCAGAGTAAAAGGGTCCTCGTACATAAGCGATGAAGATCTCCGTGGACGCATTTTGCGAGGAATAATGGTGCCGCCCCTTTGGAACACCGGAATCTACAACACATAGCAACACGATGAATCTACTGGTGTGACAACATCTAAAAACTGTGCATGTTTGCATCTGGAGATGAAGAAACCACCTTTTTTTTAAACAGACATTGGCACAATCAATCATCAACAGCTTTTTGTTACCATAAAGTTGTGTAGATGAAACACACAATCACCTGCCCACACACAACACACACACCACACACACACACACACACACAATTTCAAAAAACAGAAACAAACCAACTGACCTTTGACAGTGGTGCATTAACACTGACTGACTGTTGTCCTTTGTATGTTTCATATGTCTCCACATCGTACCAGACCTGTGAACAAAAAAGATATATATCTATCATAAGATATTCAGGTTTTCATATCATACCAGGTCTGTGATGAAAAAAAAACAAAAAACATCAGATCTTTAGGTTTCCATATCTTATCACATCGGGATTTAAAAAACCCACACATACACATCATCAGATCCATAGGTTTCCACACTTTAACAGATCTGTGGTTGAAAAAAAAAATTCAGGTTTAAAGGTTTCCACGATGTACCAGATCCTTAATGAAAAAGTCATGTAAGCCAACATCTGATCTTTAAGTTTCCACATTGTACCAGATCTGACATTTCAACAACAAAAAAACCCATAACACATCATCAGATCTTTAGGTTTTCACATCTACCAGATCTTTCATAACACACACACACACACACACACACACACACACACAAAACACCAGATCAATAAGTTTCCACACTGCACCAGATCTGTGATTTTTTTTTTTAAATCATCTTTAGGTTTCCACACTGTACCTGTGATATTACACACACACACACACACAGACACACACACACACACGCACACACACACACACACACATCATATCTTTAGATTTTTCAAATCGTACCAGACCTGTGATACAACACACACACATATGCGCAAATGTATGAGCACCCCGGCGCGCGCGCACCACACACACCACACACACACACACACACCATTAGATCCTTAGGCTTCTTTATCAAACTAGATCTGAGATTAAATCACACACACACACACACACACACACACACACACACACAAAGCACCAGAAAAAAATTTTGAATCCAAGTTCAGCTGCCAGAGGACTTGGGTTTAAAGATTAAAGTCTCACACCTAGAGAGACCTTAAAGGCAGTGAACTGTAAAACATTCACCATGTCTGAGGCATGTCATGATGGAAAACAGAACTGATCTCTCTCCTTCCTCTTTAACCTTCCCTGAACTGAATCAATACCCATTTATACTGCTGGGTGAACAGACAAGGTTTTCAAGCCCAAAAAAACCACAAAAAAACCCCTACCCCATGAGTGGTTCAAACTACAAGCATCAGTGTCACAAATGCTCTGATCATCTTCCAATGGCCCTTGCAGCCTGACAATTTCTCAAGCTCATTATCTATTGATGTGAAGGTGTGGGATTTCAAGTCTGCTATGGGCTCGCCATGACTCCCAACTTAGACGTGTACATTTACACATCATTACTATGGTTATAAACATACCATGACATCTTCTGCCAGCAGTCCTCACACACCTATCAATATCAGGTTGTCAGCAGGTCACCCACCACAGCAGACACTGCAGGATGCCTGCAGACCTCAGAGGGGTTCACTCTGGGGTCAATGGGAACATCAACAACTAGTGGTGCAGGAACTGGGACAGGGGGAAGCTACATATTGAAGTGCTCACCTGATCTGCTCCTGGGAAATATACAGTGGCGCTCGTCGCTCCCTGCTCTGTGACTGGCCGTACTAACAAGGCTGACCCTGGGGAGGAAAAAACAGCAACAGAAGGTTCATTATGCTCCCCAGACCAAAGCGTTATGTACTACTCTACAATTAATTGAGGTCAATATATATTTTGAAATAAGCACACTATGACAGCATGGAGCATTTCCATTTGCCCTTTTCATTAACCGTTACTTTCAAACCAATTCCATTTTAAATACTATTTCTTTTTTAACGTTCCACCATTCTCTTTTCTTACTGTATTTTTTCTTAGACAAGTTAAAAGAGAACCAATGTGTATGATGAATGTTAATACCAGTAATGTTCCTTCAAGAAATGAAAAATGCTGCCAGTAACGGTCATAACAATGAATGTGATGATACTTAATAATGAAGATGGTATAACAAAGTAATTACTGCATGCTGGGAAATTTGTGTGTGTCAGTGTTTACATGTCAGAGTATGCGTGCGTGCGTGTGCGCATGCGTACATGCATGTGACAGCCTGCATGCATGTGTGTGTGTGTTGTGTGTGTGTGTGTGTGTGTGTGTGTGTGTGTGTGTGTGTGTGTGTGTGTGTGTGTGTGTGCATGCGTGAAAGCATATCTGTGACTCTGTGTGTATGCATGTACATTGGTGTGTGTGCAAGCTGAACATGTATGAGTGATTGTGCATCTGTGCATTATTTCTCCACTGCTTTTGTTAATTCACCACCTGATCATAACTTACAAACAGTTGTAGAATCACACAATTTTAGCAGTGAATCATCATCACACAGGTAGGAACTGGGAATACATACATTCCCAATCCATCCTCTGATACTTACCCACCATGAAGTTGTCATCGATACCAAAAGTGGCCCGCTCCTTCGGAAATTCCACCCAAAGAGGTCTCATGACAGCCGCCCCATCTTTCTCCGAGGAGGCAAACAAGGTGTACCAGTAGGGCAGGTAACTGTAGCGCGCTCTGATGGCACCACGGATGATGTTAACGTTTTCTTCAGGAAGCAGGTAGGGCTCTCTCCGTTTGGTGTCCAGGTGAGCGTGTGCACGGAAGAATGGCTGGAATGCTCCTGCCTGTGTAAAGCCAGGTCCCAATTCTTCAGAGAGAATTTAGGAAAAAGTTTCCACACAAAAGCAGATCTGAGTTCCAATACACTGAAGAGAGGCAGGGCTTACACTGACCTATGATCCGGCTGAGAAGGAAATTTCATGTTCCTAATGAAACATTGACAAAAAATTTCAGGTTCATCTTTCTCACTTTCATAAACCTATTTTTTAACACTTTATTAAAGACTGATTATCTACTCCACTTCTCAACTATTCAGTTGTTTAGCAAACATAACCATTGCATGATGCATTTAAAATGTTATGTCTCCAGAATAACACGCACAATAAAAAAATTTAAAAAGGAGACGCTGAACAACATTCCAGAGGTAAAGAACATTTAATCATTTCATTTATTGTCCAATGAAAATGTAGTTAACAGTTCATCCCAACAAAACTGCCTTCATCAAAGTGTCTGGTTTGCCATAACATCTCTGTCCAAGCAGCACCTTGTGCATTCCAATTCATGGAAAAGAAAATATATAACAAAACAAAATGAAACACACACACACACACACACACACACTCAGTACTTTGCAATTTCTTTTATCATCACTGCAATCCCATGGAGCTTCTACAGTCGCTGTCCTCACGCCAGTCATCATCAACAACATACCAATCATCCTCATTGCCACACTAATCATCACCATGACAAAAATCACCACATGACTCCTATCAACACCACATCAAAGGGAAACAAGGAGACGGGGCAAGCACAGTACCTGGTACCACCTGGTCAGCAGCTCGTTGTCGGGGTTGCGGAAGAAGCCACCCACGTCAGCCCCGGAGAAGGTGATGCCCACCAGGTTGAGGGACATGATCATGGGGTTGGAGATCTTCAAGGTGGCTCCACTCCCCCATGTTGTCCCCCGTCCATACCGCGCCTGACCCCGACACATCAAGCACAGGGGTCAAACGCTTTGACTCTCAGCCATGTAAACAACTTAAGAATATGAAAAAAAAAAAAAAAAAGGAGAACGATACATCTAAACAGCATATACTCCAATTTAGGACACAACATCTGCCCACAAGCTAGACATTACTGGCAACAGGTAGACAAAGACAAGACACATATTACATAACCATGGGTCTCGACAAACAATGCATCTTGGAAAGTTTCAGTTTACGGCAATGTTTCGTGGAACTTGCTGTACCATCTGTCTTAGAACTCTTTATGATACTGTGCCTTGGAATTCTTTACTAATGTGTTTTGAAACTCCACAAAAATTAGTCTTGGAACTCTTGATAATGATCTGTTTTGTAACTCTTCATGACAATGTACCTTGGAACTTGCTATAATATGTCCACAAACTCTTTATTACAATGTGGAAACTTTTTACTTATTTGTTTTGGAAATCTTTATCACAACACATCCTGGAACTCAATGTAATGTCTCTCAAGAGACTGTATTCTGTTAATGTGGTTTTCAGCTATTTCATACTTAGATTTGTTTGACTCAAGAGACTGAATTTTGTCAATTTGGTTTCCAGCATTACATTTCAAATTAATTCAACATGAAAATGGCCACAGCATCACTTACTGAAAGGCTGGTAAATTCCTTTGTGTCAATGACACAATCTGCATAACTTCATTCATTTTAAAAACTTTGATGAAATCTTTACATGTTTTAATTTTTTTGTATTAGTCTTTGAAATCTGTGAAGCTGAACTGTGCACAGACAGTGATCCGAACTTCAACAAATGAGGCATTTTTCTGTGCCCGATTCACCTCTAGAATAACTTTTATATTTGACTTCAGATTTGACATCTTTTTTTTCTTCGCATTTTATCAACACATGTCCTGCATAAAAATCATTCCTTTACATAGGAAATGATAACTGTATTCAGGACACTTGTTATCTTTATTAGCAAATTCTGATTTTCTAGAAGTGATGGTGTTGCTCATATTTTGTTTAATAGTGAATTATTTCAATCACTTTGTGGAAAATGTATATTTTATTCCAAATCATATAAAATACATAACCATTACACGAAAAGAAAATTCTTTAAACTACATTTAATGACTAGCACCTATAGCTGTCTCACACACTGGAAAAAGCCTACACTAAGGACCTGCTAAGCCCTTAAGAGTTCTCAGCACAGAGGCTGGACTTTAAAAAGTTTGCC
This sequence comes from Conus ventricosus, assembly GCA_018398815.1. Lineage (NCBI taxonomy): Eukaryota > Metazoa > Mollusca > Gastropoda > Neogastropoda > Conidae > Conus > Conus ventricosus. The sequence goes on from CM031605.1 coordinate 47,245,693, forward strand.
GTATCTGGAAAAGAACTTTAATGATAGAACTCTTTTTTTTTTCTCTGATTAAACAAAATTTATTTCTAAATAAAGGAATTATCAGTCTTGAAGGATAAGGAGGGAAGAACGGGTTCGTAAGATGGAACGAAGTGATCGATAATCAAATTATAGTCTTTCCTAGACTCTTCAGTCATTCTTCTGTCTTTTGATCATAATAATTGCCTTACGAACATCATAACCTAAAACAACTGACACACTGCACTCCGTATCAAAGCAGATTAGCTCAATTGCCTGCACACAACATCTGATAATTTCCATGCATGTGAAGTACAAGGCAATACTTAAGAGCAAGTAAGCAAACCAGCTAATAAAATGTTTCATTAAGTGCAGAGAGAGTGATGACAAAAACAAAATCAAAAACAAACTTACTTGTTCGTTGTGATCCAGCAAAGAAAGCTCTGGTGAGAACGAAACCCCTTTCCTGATAATTTGTCCTCTTCAACAGTCCGTCCAGTGTGGCCATGTGCTGTCAGAGCAATGCAAGGTTTCACTCACAAAGTTAGAATTCTGCATTTGAATACGCACACACACCACACACACAAACTGGGTTACTTACCAACACTGCCATTTACTGAAGAATGGAAAGCTCTTCATTTCAGTCTAAGCGAAATTAGAATGTTCTATCCCCCTTTCTAGAGTTTGATAAGCACGCACGCACCCACACACCCAGTCATCCAACCACCCACGCTGGTGCACATGATTGTGCACAGATACACCCATATGCTGCAATACCACATAACTTTGAAGACTGTGTGTGTGTGTGTGTGTGTGTGTGTGTGTGTGTGTGTGTGTGTGTGTGTGTGTGTGTGTGTGTGTGTGTGTGTCCTGCACAACCTTCTATTGTACACGTCTCAATTTAAGGTTTGTACGGCTTTCTTTATATGTATACCTCAATATATTGTCGACACATTTGTATGCATTTTCTTTTTCTTTGTGTGTGTGTGTGTGTGTGTGTGTGTGTGTGTGTGTGGTTGTGTGTGTGTGTGTGTGTGTGTGTGTGTGTGTGTGTGTGTGTGTGTGTGTGTGTGTGTGAATGTGTGTGTGTAAGCATATGTGTGCGTGTGTGCATGTGTGCGTAATTGTATTTGTGCATAAGTGTGCGAGTATGTGAATGTTTCTTCTTATATTTCAATCAATGATTAAGTTCAGAGTCTGTTGTGATACCCTCAACACTCTTAGGCTCAGTTCATCTTCCCTGCTTTCCTCTTGACACTGACATCCACATACAACATACATTATGTACTACCACATGACAAATTTTCTATAGTGCATGTCATTCTATGTAAGACTGGAGAAAAAAATAGCACACACGCGCACGCACCCACCCACCCACCCACCCACACACACACACCACCTGTTTCACTCCGTGTGCTGAACTGCTCCCATAGTCTGAAGGATTTTAACAACTTGGACAACACACTCAGATCAATCTGTGTGTCTATACTCACCACATACATGCCGTAAATGTTGTGAACCTCCCTGTTCTCCCACCCCGCCAGATGCTTGTTGTCCCGAGGCATCGTCACCTCTGGGGCGTTGAACACCGACGGCTCGTTCATGTCGTTCCACACGTACAAGTTCAGATCGGAGCCCACATACTCCGACAGGGCAAACTTGTTGGCCCACCACGTCCTCACATGCTCCTCCAAGAAGTCCGGCCAGGACGAAGATCCTGCAACAGTCAGAGACAACACTGAAGGAAAAAAAAGAAACAAATAACAAAACAATCCATGACATAGCAGCTAAACAATTCATTTCCCAAGGGCAGACTAGACCAGGCTGCGTTGAGATCACCAACCATTCCCCTTGATATTTTAATCACAATGGTATAAAAAAAAACATTTAAATGTAATAAAAGAAACAAAAATGCACACAAAAAGCTATGAGGACCAAAAGACACTAAAGGCCGGACAGCTAGTGCCCACATCTACAAAACTGCCAACAATTTGCACCACCTAGTCACCAGATTTCAACAAAAAAAGTTTGCATATCATAAACAGGGACCAGAAATACTGGTGAGTGTTTACGAAAGAAAGATAGAACAATACACAGAAGAAGAAAAAAAACATTAGACAACAATAAAGATAGCCAGTGAAAAAAACAAAGTAAAAAAGAACCATACCAACCAAAGAGACAGGCACAGCCAAAACTCACCGGGCCAGCACCAGCCATCGAAGTCTCCCCCGTCCTTGTTCTTCACCATCAGGCCCTGGTCCCGGGCCTCCTTGAAGACCCCGTAGTTCTCATCCCGCTTCAGGTGAGGGTCAACAATCGTCACCATCTTCCGACCTTTGGATGAGATGTTGCGTAACATTTCCACAGATGAAGGGAACTTGCTGGCATCCCATGTGAAGTACCTGTGAATTGAAAAACAGATCCCCATCTTGGTATCATCCCATGCAAAAATAAACATGAGATGGAAAAGATACTCCATAACTTGGTATTATCCAAAATAAAATCACTTCGATCTGGAAAAGATACACACATCATGGTACCATCCTATGAAAAATACCTGTGAACTGGGAAACGATGCCTAATATTTTGGTAGCTTCCAAAGTAAAATAGCCATTAATTAGGAAAAAACATCTGACATCTTCGTCTCATTTCAAGTAAAATACTTAATATTTGGATGAGATACCATGTATCTTGGTATTATCCCAACCAAAATGCCTATAATCTAAAAAAAACAACCTCATATTCTGGTAGCATCCTTAGTAAAATAACAGTGATTTGAAAAAGATACCCCATATCTCAGTATCATAAGTAAAATACCACTGATTTGGATGAAACATCACACACACACACAAACACACACACACACACCCACACACACACAACCCACCACCACCACCACCACCCTCCAAATCAAAGTAACTGTAATTTAAGAGCAAAACCATACATTTCTGTACCATCCCAAGTAAGATACCTGTAATTTGAAACACATCTTAATATGCTCCATCATTCCATGAAAAAATACCTAGGAATCTGAAAAGATACCCCCGTCATCTTGACAACATCTCATGTAAATTTCCGTGAACAAGAGAAAATACCATATCCTGGCGTAATCCCACATAAAATCTCTGTGTACTGTAAAAGATACCCACATTCTGGTGTCCCTCATACGAAATGGATTTCCTCACTTTTCAAAAGAATTGAGGCCTTCAATTTTTTTCCAAATACAAGGATTTTGAAGGAGATTCCAGCAGCATAAGAATCCTGTAGATTTTTCTAATGTAACATATTTTTCTTAAACAACTGATCTACAATCACAAATTTGTCCACTTCATACTTTCACCCAAATGCTCTAATGTACAGTCATCTTTGGTCTTTTGTTCTGCTTTTTGTAACTGTGTTTTACATAAGTTTCTCACTGCTTTTTGTTAGTATTCTTTCATTTTCCGCTGACAACTAAACGCCAGCTTATAAACGATAAATAACTATAAACCATGTTGAGTATTGCTTGCAAGTATCCCGCTAATCTTGTGGCAGTGTTCACAAAACATACACTCACAAACTGTATCTGATTTTTTTTTTCCCAGTCAACATCATTTTGAAAACTGGCCAGTTCCTCCTGCATTTTTTATTCTGTGCGAGTGTTCATGCATGCATGTGCATGTGCATGTGTGTGTGTGTGTCTGTGCATGTGTGTGTGTGTCTGTGCATGTGTGTGTGTGTGTGTCTGTGTGTGTGTGTGTGCAGAGCCACAATTTTTACAAGCTGGAGAAAGCACTTTAATTATGCACAACTGCAAAAACAGACGAACAAGAAACAAACTAACAAGGAAAAAAAAAAATCCATACACAATTACTATCTCAAAATGAAAAAAACGCAGAAAACTCACCTTTTACCATCAGTATGCTCAATGTCCAACCAGATAACATCATATGGAATGTCGAACTTGTCAAAATTCTCATCCACCCTGATTGCAAGAAAGAAAAGAAAATTTTTTTTTTCCCACAATTTTAGCACATTCATGCAATCAATTCATGCAGCTCTATGAACCTGCTAACTTAAAACTAGGATTAAAAAAAAAAAACTTAATGATGTGAAATCAAAACTTACCAAAGTACATAATGCACTTGAATCAGCTATGGAAAGTGCAATATTTTCCTTTAGTTCTATAACATCTTGTTTTTTGACATTTTCTGGCTTTTTCATAATAAGATATTTTGTTACCCTGTGTTTATATGCACGTTATTTGTCTGCATGTACTTGTGCCTGCCTAATCCTACCACAACTTACATTCTCACATCCTCCTGATCGTTGTAGTTCCAGCGGCACTGATGGTATGAAATGGAGAATAGCTGAAACACAAACCAATACAATCACCATCTGAAATATGACAGAATCCATCAGCAGATACAATTGAAAAGGAAAATACAACAGAAACAAACATAAAAGCAGCACACAGAATACGACTCTTCTGTGTTTATGATTTGCATGCGAGTCAACTTCATGTTCATCATCTTTTCCTCTTCACTGAAGTAATTTCCACACACATTTTGAGCAAATTTTAACAATTTTGAATAAGAACTGCACTTTCATTGAATGTAAACAAACAAAAGCTGGCTCTTTCCTACTAAGCAGAACAACTGGCTTGCTTGCACAAGACATAGCAATGGACCTCTAAGCACTAACTCATTTGGGGTTCTGTTTACTATCAACAAAGGAACAGCATCATGATCATCTTTTCCACAAGTTATCAACAGACTTGTGACATAATGCTGCCAACAGCCTGGAAGCTGTTGCTGGGTAACATAAACATGTGCATCTAAGATCTGCTGTTGGTGCATTTCTCATTTCCAAATTCCACTTTCTTAGTTATAAATCCATTCACAATTTGTCTGCTGAAAAACAGCCTGCCCAAAGGAGGAAGTCAGTAGTTCTGGTCTCCATCAAGTTTCTATCAATTTCAGAAACCAGTTCAACCACAAACACTGACATGTACTTCTGGCAAGATGCCTTGGGAACAGTCTGACAATAATTTCCACCAATAATTTCCTCTACCAATTACCCTCATTACCATTACCACCACCATACCACTACCACTACCAACACCATCCCACCCCCATATTCTGGAACTAACCGGTGGTAAAGGAGTTGTGCCAGTCAGAGCTGCATACTGCCGAAACACATCCTTGGGCTCCGGTCCCAGCATTAAGAAGACGTCGATGATGCCACTCTCTGAGAACCAGTGGGTGTCTGTCTGAGGATTTCATTGTTCCCTGTCACAAAGTCCGCCAGGTTGGAAAAGATGGACTGCAATGAAAGATCACAGAAATGAATTAACATACAGCTATAGTACCATCAACAAAGAACAGACATAAAGACATAGGTGCGTCATGGAAATGTGGGGAAGTGGGTGGAGGGAAAGGACAGAAATCTAGCATGTAACAGATTCTTTTAAAAACACAACTTACTACAAACTAGTTAAACTGCTTCCTTAATTTAAACTGATGCAGTCAAAACAAGGGGAAAAAGATAAAGACACAAGAATAAGAAATATAGCTAGCAACGCTTTTTTTTTTTGTACACAAGATAGCACAAACTATTTAAACAGCTTGTTAAGTGGGGAAAAAAGGGTTATATGAAATAATGAAATGATGAATGAATGAATGAAAGAAAGAAAAAAATGTTGATGATCACCCTGGTTATATTTTGGAGGGGTGAGGAAGAGGTGTTTTTTTTTCTCTCCCAGAATTGTGGAAGATACATAATCAGAATTTTCGTACAATGGTAGCACTAATCAGTCGCAATAAAAACTGTAAGCTAGATCAGAGAAAAGATTTAAACCATCCAAAATCCAAACAAGCAGAACCCCCAGAACCTGACAATATCCAAACCAATGACTTGATAATAGCCCATTCCTTCCACTAACAATTCAGTAAATATTCTTCATCTCCAATACTGAAAATTAAGAAAAAATCACTGGTGCTATATTACTCTGAAACATTTTTGACCCATCTTAAGTTTAACATTGAACATATTCTTCTGATAATTATTTTTAGCATTTATTACAAGCCCAGTACATAGATCATACGTGTATAGTGTTGTTTCATATGTTACATTATTTTTTCAAACAGATATGATTAAAAAAAAACATCATTTACAACAACACATGTAACAAATAGTACATATAATAATAAAAGTATTACACATAGAAAGATTAGTAATAAATAATAGAATAATTTTTTTCAATCATAAGTAACAAGGCATATAATAGATGATACAAATGATAATAAGTATGAAACTAAGACAGTAATAAATGACAGAAAAACTAAGGATAAAGACAGATAGATAGATTGATGGATCGATCGATTGCTGGATAGACTGATACAAATACAGATAGACAGACAGATAAATCGACTGATATACAGATAGGTTGATGGATTGACATACAGATAGATACAGACAGACAGGTAAATGGATAGACAGACAGACGGACACATAGATAAATGGATAGATAGATACAAGTAGACTGATAAATGGATAAATCGATAGATAGGTAAGTAGGTTGGTAGGTAGATAGATAGATAAATAGACAGACAGACAGATATACACACATAAATCAACAATAATCACATCTTAATTTTTCCAGTATTTTCATCGTCTTCTTCCAGTCGTCCTGAAGTGGACTTTAAAGACAACAGCCAGGAAACCAGCCATCAGATCAAAACAATCTATCAAAACACCTCATTCTTTTTCTTCCCCACCCCTACTCCCACCCACCCCTATCCTCTACTACCCATTTTCTCTCATACCCCTTTCTCTCACTTTCTCTGCAGCCTTTCTGACACTGAATGTTTAAAAAAAAGAAGATAAAATGAAATATTAATAAAAGATGAGGAGAAAAGGATGGGACATTAAAAGTAACAGGCTTTATAACAATTACCACACACATACTATACAGAAGTTCATGATAAACATACAGATCATCTGACCTGGAAAAACGTAACAGTCTGCCAGATCAGAAGACGAAAAGGTGAAGACTACACAAAGAAAAGCAAACAGACCAAGACAGAGACACACATACAAAGGACGAATTTCTGATGCAGAGTTTTCATCAGGTGAGGAACCTTAACAGGTACAACCACTTTGGGGTCCACACCCCTCTCCCCCATCCCATTTCCCCTAACCTCATTCCTCTCCATTCCCTTCCTTCTCAATTCCCGCTCCCCAGCCCTCTCTGATCTCCATCCCCCACACAAATCTGCAAATGAACAGGTTTTCACATAGCTCCAAAACAAACAGTACACGTGACAGACTGACAGCATGCATTCTTCTTACAACAGGGATGCCAATGCCATTAGGGAAAAAAGAAAAAGAAAAAACAACACTTGAAAGAAAGAAAAAGGTAACAAAATGTTACAAAACACGCTGCCAGCACCTAACACACTCTGGCAAAGAGAGCATCTATGTAAGTCTGCATAAAAAACCAATGACCATAAAATAATGGAAGGCAGGCAAGCAGCAAATTACTTGCAATTCATTTTCAATGCATTTAATTTGTTGCAACTGAGAAACTTCTGCTTAACATTCAAAAGATGTACTTTTAGTTTCATTTCATTCATCAGAACGTGACCGTTCAGATCCTAATCATTCACAAGCATACAGACCTTTAGCTTGTTTTCACACTGGTGAAAAATGGCTCCTTTCTTTTGAGCAGTAATACGCGAGGAGAGAAAAAAGCATGTATCTATTATAAAAAAAATTTAAAATTTCAAAAGAGACAGTTGGCAATCCTGTGTGAAGCTCATGCATGCTACACAGAGTCAGAGGTCAGAATACAATGAGCAAGCCTACACAAACCTTCACCCCAGCGTTAACTAGGTATCCCACGAGCAGCATACTTCCACTTGACGACTGTCCACATCAATGAAAATCACACTAATCCAATAGAATGATTATGACCACAATGAGATACACGGAAGCCAACGAAATCAGATCTCCCAGCTGTCAGGCAAGCCAGCAACTCTGAAGTACACCAAAAATGCAACATACGATGAGGTGCAGAACAGTACATGCAAAACATGGGAAAAAAGTAGCACCACGAGACATCTGAGTGAGAAATGCAGAGATAAACACTCCATTCTGATAAGACATGCTACACGCAATATTGCAATATCATCCGATTCCTTAGAGACGCAAACATACAAAACACAACTCTGATAGATATTTGTCATGAGGACTTTTAAAAATCTCATCTGTCCACCTGTCAACTGGTCGTAAGAACTGTCTTGGCATCAGCATGATACATGGTTAAACAAGGAAGAAAAAATAGGTTTTCAGGGGGGGGGTGGAGGGGAGAAGGGGATCCTAACAATGTATTTTGGGACCGTTACGTGAGCTTATGCACTGTGCAACTGTGTAACCAAGGTAAAGAGAGTTCAGATTTTCAGCAGTCACTCCAGCTTGCCTGTTGGGTCAACTTTTCTGGACCTCCTGCTTGTCCCATACCACCTCAGCACCAAGGTCAGGTGAGGAATTAATCAACCAAAGGCTCCAGTAGTTCATCTTCAAAACTGTGCAGGACTTGTTACACATTTTTCTTTGTGATAAAAGTAATTCACACAGATTCTGTTCGCCAGAATTGAGACGGAAAAGCAGTTTTCTGAATCTTTTCCTTCCCAGTCATGACTCTCTTTAAGTTTACAGAACTAGAAATCCAGGCAGGTGACAGAGTTTGTGGCAGACCTGTTCCTTCCTGGAAAGGGGACTGGAGTGCCCTGGTTGAGTTTCTACCCCAAGTCCAGAGGGAGAATGCCCCTCTTCTTCCCTTGTGCAGGGCTATGAGAAAGTCACATACAACACTACTACCACACTGGAAGGGAAACAGATGGAAATCTTGTATCCTCTACAGAGCAGGAAAATTCAAGTACTCTCCTTAGGACACAAGGGTATAATGTTTTGTCTATCATAATGCAAATCCCCAAAAGAAAATGAATAAAACCTCCATATATTGTGCAATTCCAGCAAATAAGAAACAATATACCAGCATTAAAGAAAACAAACCAACTGGGATGAAAAATTAAACGTATCATGATTCCCTTTAAAATCTTCTCGCACTCTCTCTCTCTCTCTCTCATGCACGCACGCACGCATGCCGAGTTATAGTGGAAAATTCACAGAGGGCGTGGCACGGATTGTAGACATTCAACAACCAACAGAACGAACTGCAAAGACTTAATCCTTTGTCTTCATGCTACTTTTAGCAATAGTGTGCCAAGTGTCCTAAACTGACCTTCAAAAATGAATTCTTCAACCCTTAGTCAAGCTATTTTTTGAATCAGTGAGCTGATCATCTTAAAAAAAAAAAATCCTTGAAAAAGGAATGTGTGGTTTAACCCTTAATCATTAAACTCCTTTTTGAAGCAATCTGAGTGTCCGAAAAGGTCCTTCAAAAAGGACTGTGTTGTTCAACCCTTTGTCATAACACTGTTCTATTAGGCAATGTATCAAGTGTCCTAAAGCATCCTCCAAAGAAGAATGTGTGGTTTAAGCCTTTGTCAGAATGCTATTTTCTGAACCAATGTGATGAATGTCTTAAAATGTGCTTCAAAGCGGGATGTACGGTTCAAACATTTAGCGTTGTAATTTACCATTATAATATTCTTTCAAGCATTGTACTAAGAACTCCTAATTATCTGGATCGTCCGAAAAGTCATAAAGAAATGCACACATTCTTCACCATGGACTTGACATCCCACACATCACCAATTTCAATTATCCAGGTTCATTCTAATATTTCTTGTTTGATTTCTAACTTCAGTGATGCCCAAAAACATCGTTATACAGTTTACAAGTATCAAGAAAGCTCTGCCATTTATGATGACAGCACTGCTGCTATATTTCTTTTCCCCCAATCATTAAAAGCAAGGAATTTGGGCAAACCCCATCCCACCCCTCTGGTCTCCATCGTCCTCCCCACTGCCTCCTGGTTTGGTATTTGCCTATTGCCTATTACCTTACCCTACCCTTGTACCACTCAGACAACCAACCAACTGTATGCAATGCCTATCTCAAGCGAGTAGTTCTTGAAGGAAAATAAAAACCACGGGTAAAAACCAAAATGAAGCAGCTTCATTATCTTTCAAAATAAAAACTGTTACCCACAGTACAGAAACTTAATATCTGAGGGAAAAAACACAGTGTTTGAAAAACAATGTCAAACCAAGTCATAAACCATCTGGCAAAAAATTGAACACTGTGAGTTATAAATACCATAAAGACCTAGAAAAACCCGAGTAGTGTGATATTTACTTTCTTTGAATCCTGAAAAAAAAAGAAACACAAAACCATAAGGCAATACCAATGTCCTTGACCTGTTAAATGCTCTTTACGTTTTGACCTTATGGCCAAATCTTTCCATTCTCTCAGTTTAAACAGGAATAAAAACAATCTTGAAAGGAAAAAGGTGCGACTGGGGGGGGGGGGGGGGTGGTGTGTCTTGGGGCTTCCATAAGCCCCCCCCCTAGCTCTCCCCCTTCCCCCAAGAGGTCAAGGGGCAATACCCTGTGGGGGTTGGGAGCTGAGCCCCCTTAAGCTGAGGCTTTGTTTCTGAACAGGAATAACAAAAAAATTTGAAAACCATTTCCTCCCTTCCAAACCTCTCATCCTCTATCCACAAAAGACCTCCTTAAACACGATGTAGACTGACTCTGGTTAAGTGGAACAATTACATTTACACAGAAAACGTTTGCATACACTAAAATGGACAATCCTAGTTTAGCATTTCCCTCTTGTCTGCATCACAGCCACTGGCACTAAAGCAGGCAGAAAGGTTATTCTCTCCACGGAGTGCCTATCAATGTGTCTGACACAAAAGGGTGAGGGGGGGGGGGGGGGGGGGGGGGGGGGGGGGGGGGGGGGGGGGGGGGGGGGGCATCTAAATTAGAACACAGCCCTAAAGTCTCATTTCTGTAGTAATAACTCTGAGCTGTTGTTGGCAAACAAAAAGAAACAAACATACCCTACTTTCAAGACAGAATGATTTAGGTCTGCAGGTTAGCAGCTCATGAGTGAAACACCCCAGAACCTGAAGCATGTTGCGAATGAGATCTGAAATCTTCACTGTTCAAAAGTAAGTTTTCATCAATTCTTCCACAGGTTCACAAATTTTTTTTATTTCTGTTTCTTATTTTCATTTTTTGTTTTTGTTTTGTTGGAGGCAATCTCTCCTCAGACCTTGACTCATGTCATGTACATACATGATCACGCCACTTGCAAATATATCGAACAGAAGAAGCTTGGTTCTCTGTACTAGTAGTTTCTGATCTCTTCAGAGCTTTTCTCTCCTGTTTTTTTCAGTGTTTTTTTCAATCAAGAGAATTTTTCATGACAAAGAGGCAAGAAGAATATCAATGGATATGGCAGAAATGTTTTCATGCCTGCTCAGCATGACTGGATTTTTTTTCTACATCCATTTTTCACACTGATTCTAACAAACCTAGGAGCTATACAGCAACATGAACTTTTTCGCATTCATTTTACGAGATGATCTTAAAGTCTTACTTGAAAAAAAGATGATTCACAGTGTGAAAATAGATGTCTGTTTGAATGATGGCTCTCTTGTTAGAGTTCCATTTTTGTGCTTTTAAACGTTCAAGCAGCATACGAATTTTTTTTTTTCAATTCACTTCAGGAAATTAAGGCCACAAAACAGAAAACATGAGCTAACCAAATTAAATAAAACATCAACTCAGTGCTGTAATCCATAATAAACATTAACGTTCACGTTCACTTTCTGTTAGTAGCAGTGACAGTGATAGTCATCTCACTGAAAATAAATACATTATATTAAGTTTAAGGCACTTATAGATGCTGTCCTAAACTGACATACATGGACCTAATCAACAGAAAAAGCACATCAGAAATATTAAACACATTTGAATTCTACCTGCAATACTGATCACAGCCTGTGACTACAAACGTTTCATAACAATTTTTTTTTGGTCTTTCCGCACCTTACACACAGACCATGGCATTGCAGGCAAATCATTCCAGCTTCCCCCTTTAAAGCACCACTTCCAGGATCCTTACTTCTCACATGGGATGCTTTGGACAGAATGAAGCCATGAGAACACGCCTATCATCTCCCCATTCTAAGAACACCCCTTACATCTCCCTGCCACCCCCACACTTTCCCCTGTACATTCATTATTCTCTAGTAAAGGGGGAGGATGGTGTTGAGGGAAGGGGATATGATGAAGGTCTTCCTTTGTTTCCCTTTTTCCAAGTCCTCTCCTTGGTGATGACCTTGCCTGTTCAGCCGCTGTCATTCGAAAAGCACCAAGGTACAGAATTCTCCTCTTACGTTAATCCAGCATCATGATTATCAAGCCACACACACAATGCAAGCAATCCAACAGACTTCTTACAGCAGAAGTTAGCTGTGAATTACACTGCCGACTACAAAAGTGCATTCAATTTACAAAAGCTTCATCCTGAAGAATAATGCACAACATCATCTGTCAGAAAGTAACAACAACATATATGTGTGTGTGTGTGTGTGTGTGTGTGTGTGTGTGCAAGCAACAACGTTTCAACTATTCTACTTACAACCAAATTGAACTGGAAGAAAATAATACAACATGCAGGTGTTCATCATCAGAAACTTCAAAAACAAAACTAAAATACACACACTTCCAATTAATTAATTAGCAAGTAACTGAATAAGTAAATTAAACACATAACCTTTTTCACATCCAAACATTTTGAACAGCGGACTGAAGATTATAATGTACATCTAAAAGAACAGATATAAGCCTGAAGGAAACAGTGTACATGTCATGCACACACACACACACATATATCCACACACACTAACATACAGTATTCGAAACAAATATGGAAACAGTTGTTTATGCGTGTGTAAATGAGTGCACATGCACAAGGTGTGCATATTTGTGTATATGTGTAGGGGAGAAAGTGTAAAGGTCATAGGCCATACGAATCAGTCTATCTGTGAATATATGCTCATGGAGGGTGGGGTGGGGAGTGGTGGGGGAGGGGAGGATGGTAGGGAAGCAAGGTGGGCATCGGAGCGAGCTGGGGCTAGCCTCATAAACATAAACATCTGTCACATCACAGCATATCTCTAATGCAAACTTTCGGTCTTCACAACGTGACACCACCCGCCAAGTACTGCCAACATGTTTCAGTTTATCAATCAAAGTGAATCATCTCCTCCTCTACAGCTTTCACACTGTTCATTCTCCACTGAGATTCTTGACTAACTATGCCCTCAGAAATACTATCACTCAGCCTAGTATTCGAAGATGTAGAGGAGACTCGAACCACAGATGCACGATCATCATCCTTCCTGGAACATATCTGGTCTACCTAGGAAAGTGGTGTGGTGTGGTCTGGTATGCAGTGGTCTAGTTATGTGTGTGTGTGTGTGGTGTGTGTGTGTGTGTGTGTGTGCTTGCGTGTTTATAGTGTGTGTGTGTGGGGTGTGTGTGTGTTGGTGTGTGTGTGTGTGTGTGTGTGTGTGTGTGTGGTGGTGTTTTGTGTGTGTGTGCATGCGCGCGCGTATGCATGAAAGCGTGCTTGCATGCACGCACACTTATATATATTGAATAAAGTACAAGTTACAAGTTAATAAGAAAAATATGCTGAATGATTTCCCATCCATGAATGTCAATAAAACACCAAAACCGAGACCTAGTGACATCAGTTTGAAACTTTGTTTGCTTTTTAACAAACGGGATCAAAAGTCAAAGAGACATGTCTTCGACCTCCAGACCAACGCCTTGAGGCACAAAGCCAAAGCTTTTACATCATAATCTCTCTTTGTGTGCCTCCTGCCTGCATAAGGCCTAGATAAACAGGTACAATACACAGCAGATATGAAGTTACATGCGTGCAAGTGCTTCAGGGTGAGAACAAAAATTGCCTTCCTTGTTTATCATTACCATGTCAAAGTTCATGGTACAGGTAATGGATCACCCACACCTGCTCTGTGGATGACAGAGTGTTGACACCTTGTGCAAGGTATCTGTTCCCCTTTCTCCCACATCAGACTTATATGACAGGTCTGAATGAACACCATTTCTTCACACTTACAGCTTGCTTCATTCACTTACAGCTTGCTTCATTCACTTAATAAACTCTTGTTTTTAACTGTATTTACATGCTAGTAAGCACACATGTACTCACATGCATGCACACTCAACACGCTCATAAGCACACACACATACATGCATGCGCACCTGAAAACAGTTGTAACACAACTATAGGAACAAACACAGAACATACAACTACAAACACAGAACACACATTTCATGCTACATACACCACCATACACACATACTCTTGAACCGTTTATTTTTCGATGCAAAAGAAATCTGAGAATGTAAATTACTAAACTGCTCTACATGCACACACACAGAACACATTTACATAGAACCCTACACTCTTCAATTACAAGTGTTAGGAGAAAAAAAAAGTGTGTGAGCAAATGAGTGCATGATGTAACCTTTCAATGTGGATCAGGTGCATTTACCCACCTTGTCAGCCACATTGGAGCTGATGTCAACCCACGTCTCGGCTGCGTTCAACCAGAAAACACCCACAGTGCGTTTTTCACTGAAAACAGAGGGTAATGCTGGCAACACCTGTCATATTATGGCCTCCATCTTCATCTGGACAGCATCAGTAAGCCTGCATGCTGATGTCTTTGTATGTGTGCATGCATGTGCAAATGTGTATGTGTATGTCCTGGAAAAATGTTAAAAGCCTAAACTTAAAAATTATCATTATCTTAACGATAAGAAGAAGACGAAAAAGAAGAAGAGTGATAATAATACGATGAAGGTTTATTTAATTCATGTTTGATGAGGAACACAACAATTTACTTGTGAAACCCATTTGCTTGTTTTAAAACGTCAAAAAAAAAAAAAAATCAAAATTAAACCAAACAGAAGCAATACCAAATAGAGCACAAAACAAGAGTTTGGTTGAAATGAACACTCAAATACCAACCTGCTTGTGTAAATCAGCACTGCACTAACATGCACATTTGCTTTTTCAAGGTACATGCACACAATTATGTCTGTGGGTTTAAAGTTTACAGAGTAAACTATTAAATGCAATGACACAGCAGTATCACTGACTTAAAGGCATCATTCAGACTCCTGTTCTTCACAGCCCTCCGTCCCTCCCTCAGCAATTTCTCCCTCAGCCTTATCATTATGCTTTTCTCCATCAAATTTAATTTTCAAGAAAATAAATGAGAAAGAAATAAAACTGGTTTTGACCAAATGTACAAACATGCCTGGCTCTATAAGGCAAGTTTACATCATTATGACGCACTAAGTTGATCTCAGCACTGGACCTGAGAAGTGAATCATATGATCTCTTTATTCAATGGTGCATTACCCCAAGCAAGGCTGAGCAGCTGTTTGTGAAATGCATAGTACCCAAACAGGACAGCGTACAATGACAGAGAAATGAAATTTCCCAATACGTACCCTCCAATAAAGACTCTAGTTTCTGGAACACGTTTGTCTTTCTACAAGACTTACCTGCCGATGAAGATTGCATCTTAAACAACTTTGTACCAGACTGACATGCAAATAAACAATGCATCTTTAAAGAGTTCTTATATTTTTCCCTAAATTTGCCATTGGTAATATAATCCTTGAAAAAATAGAACACAAACAAAATGGAATGAGCACATATTGTAATACATCATTTTAAAGAGAAATATAGTTTCACACAAAATCAATTCTAAACAGAAAGTCGTATGGCTGAACAATTTATATCTTATGCAAATTTTGAATATGTCAGCATGAAGTCACATTTTTCACTAAATTGAAAAAAGAAGCAAAGAACTTTTTTGGGTGTATGAAAATGTTTTCTTCACTTGAACTTTAAACTTTTTATGATTCCTAGGGTGTGAACTGGTGAGAATTTTAAAGACTTGTTTATTCACAAGTTAATTTTGTCCTTGTACAAGACTTGTATGCCAAAGAAGACTGTACCTTTAAAGATTTGTTTCTCTTGAACATTTCTGACCTTGTACAAGACTTACATGTCAATGAAGACTTCCTAATAAAGACATGTTTCTCTGAAGCATTTTTTTTATGTGTACAAGACTGACATGTTGATGAAGACTTCCTAATAAAGACATATTTCTCTGTGTGTTTTAGTTTTTGTGCAAGACTTATATATCAATGAAGACTTTCTAATAAAGACATGTTTTCTCTGGAGCATTTTTGTTTTTTGTTTCTGTACAAGACTTACATGTCAATGAAGACTTCCTAATAAAGACATATTTGTCTGGAGCATTTTTTTCTTTGTACATGACTTCATGTCAATGAAGACTTCTAATAAAGACATATTTGTCTGGAGCATTTCTGTCTTTTTACATGACTTACATGTCAATGAAGACTTCCTAATAAAGACATGCTTTCTGGTGTATTTCTGTCTTTGTACAAGACATGCATGTTTAATGAAGACTTCCTAATTAAAGACATGATTCTCTGGAGCACTTTTGTCTTTGTACAAGACTTCTCACAATGGAGACTCAATTGCCCTTTAGAACAAAAACAAGCCAATGTTTCACATACATATAGTAAGAAATGTAATGATGGAATCAACAAATTTTAGTCAACAGCCCATCCTTAAAAGCCCTCAAGAAAAGCATCCATCTACTCTCTAAAAGTGTCAGTTCAAAGGGCACATGAAAAAAAAACCCTAACAAGTACATAGAGACTCACCTAATGTTCCTGGCCAGTCAAAAACCAATACCATCACCAAGAAGAAGTTACAGATTAAAGGTGAACAAGGAGAAGTAAGCTTCAATCAACTCAACGTACTTATGGGCCAGCTGACAGGCACAGAGCCATACAGGGCCATGGGGTTGTACAGTTCATATCAAACACGTCCGGTTGAACGGCGGTAAGGGTCCGTGGACCTAGATGGAAGGGAAAGAGTCACACACATTAAATGCAGTGTCTTATACAGTAATCCAACGTGTTGCTCTCTCTCCTTTGCTCTCAAGCTGCAGCAACAACCACTGTCCTGTACCCCCCCCAACCCCCGACACATGCGTGTATGCACATGCGCAGACACACACACCGGGCGCGCGTGCACACACACGCACACACACAGTGCGCATGTAGCCGCGTACACACACACACACAAAACACACACACACACACACACCCCACAACACGCACACAACGCCACGCACACTGACATGAACATCATTCCCCCATACCTAACACGTCTACCCAAAAAATTTTCTATTCAGGAACAAACAGTGTAAAAACCAGAAAAAAAATAAAACCGTTAAAATTTTTCCAAAACACTCTATACTTTAACAAAAGTGATTATTTTTCGGGATCCTTTCACCACCGACGGACTGGTCTCCACAATCAATAAGTTGAGTATTTTGAGACCATATTGTCCGTGAACTTCAGATGACTTTTCTATCAGGAACAGACAGTGTAAAATCCAGAAAAAAATAAAACCATTAAAATTTGTCCAAAACACTCTATACTTAACAAAAGTGATGATGTGCAGATGTACATGGTATGCTTTTTGCATTCTCAGATCACTGACTGATAGGAAAATTCAGAATATGTACCTGCAGATCCTAACCAAACCACTTCTTCCTTTTTGTCCTTGTAAACATGGCTACTGCTACTGTATCTTTTCCCTGAAGCTTGGCGTGTCACCTTTTTTTCCCTTAGAGGTGGATTGCTGTCCACCTTCTTCATCAGTTGACACATTCTGATTAGCCTGCTACAACCAGCTATCTGTGCAGTATTTTCTTTTAACTTTGGTTCACTTCAGACTCTTCCACAGCTGGAAACAGACTAATGCTCATCATGTGCACAGATTTTGAAATACAATTTCCCCGTCTGCCAACCTTTGAAAAAAGGTGCTCCCATTGCTTTCAATATGAGGGTTTATTTTGGGGGTTTTTCAGTAACATGCCATCATCTGCAACCATAACACCCAGAGCAGCACTGATTTTTGCAGGACAGTACGATTACAGCAAATGCGCATAGCCACACACACAAAGCTTCATCTGATTTATAACGCAAGGTTTTTTCTTCCCTTCTTGAACAAGCGTCAGTGATCCACAATTCTACCATTCTCTTTCTTATGTCATTGAAACCATCTGTTTTGGTGTTGATGATCTTCCATTTTACCGTTCTCTATCTTATGCCATTGAAACAATTTGTTTATCTACTAATGAAAGTGTTACAGCAAAAAATTCAGTTTTTCTGTTTCAAGAGGCAGCATGTTTTACACACAAGCATGCACACAATGGGACAGAGACAGACAAAAAAAAAATCCGTTTATAAAGTGTGATGGATCAGCAATTGCGCAAGTTCATGCTCCACCCCTAACATTGTGGAAAAGTGAATATGAAAGGATAAAACCAGTGACAACAAATACACATACAAGAAATACACAGCAGAAAAGAAAACTGTGAAAAAGATCAAAACACAAACAAGAAATTTTACAACAGAAAAGACAACTATCAAAAAGACTTACACCATACCCCATTATCTTCAGAGTCATAGAAAACAATTAACATTACGCGGAGAAATCCATTTCATTATCTTTCTCATTTTCTTTCACATTCCCCCTCCCGACTTAAAATTCTTATCTCTTATGTCCACAAACCCACATTTTATACCCCCAAATGGGCCCGGGCACAAAGGGGACAAAAAACAGATGACAGCTGTACATCAATCTCAAGAAGAGAATGAGGAAAACAGTACACCAGGGCAATGGTGCATCCCAAATAATGAACCTTTCAGTGCACTCTGAAGTCGATTCCATGAAAAAACTCACTCACTCACTCACTCTTTTTTTTCCCCTTTTCCCTTTTTCAAGCCGTTGCGTTCCCCGAGTCAAGATTTAAATCTCTTTTTCTCATATGACAAAGTGTCCCACTCTTACATTATTTTCCTCCCACTAAATTTGCAGGCTAGTATCACCCACGGTGGCTGCCTATATCCAGTCAGCACACGCATCCACCCTACACCCTCCACCTTCACACGTAAGCACACATGAAACCAACACAATTTTATCAACACAATCATTCCTTCTTTAAAAAGACATTTCACTGAACACCAAAACAACACAAGTCACTCACTTTTTGGTTTTCAGGGCCAAATTGTCGGCTTGTTCCGGAATCCCCTACACGTGCTCCACTCCAGGAAAAGAAATGTCCACACCAACAGATGTAGGTTTCCTACAAATAAAAGAACGATCCCTACGGTTAAAAAACACACCAAAAAACTTATGATTACACAACATAACAGATCACCAACACTTTTTCCACAAACCACATAAAAATTAATTAAGTATCAGAGTATATGCATAAAAAGAGAGTCAGAAAAAGACACAGTGAGAGAGGGAAGGGGGGGGAATGAGAGGGGGGGAGAGAGAGAGGAGAGGAGGGGGGGTGGGAGAGAGAGAGAGAGAGAGAGAGAGAGGAGAGAAAGGGAGAGAGGAGAGAGAGAGAGAGAGGAGGGGAGGGTGGAGGAGAGAGAGAGAGAGAGGAGAGAGAGAGAGAGAGAGAGGGAAAGGGATCGGTAGACACAAAGACTGACAGATGACAGACAGACAGGCAGACAAACACCGACAGAGATAATGAGTAACAGAAAGAAACAGAAAGAGAGGAGAGAGTGGAAAGGTGTTTTTTGTATCTGTATTTTAATTCATAAAATATAAGAACATCAAGTAAACCTTTTTCTTCAACTGCTGTTATCAATGAACAGCTTGCATATATTCCAATTTCTTTATAAATTGTATGTTAAAGGGTGAGAGAACAGTGGGTGGAGAGGCTCCGGGGGGAGGGAAATGAAAAGGAGGGAGGAAGAAGAAGGCAAAGGAGGAGACTCTGAGAGAGCAAGGAGAGAGTGGGCAGAGACAGACAGACAGACACAGAGAAGAAAAAAGAGAGAGAGCGACAGAAAAGAGAGAGGGATGTGGTGCGTGCGCGCATGCGATCGTTTTGTGGGGCGGGGTGTGTGCGCATGTGTGTGCATATTGTCTGTCTCTTGTGAGTGTACGAGGGTGAGGGAGGGACGGATGTGTGGGCAGGCGAGGGAAAGGTTGGAGAGAATGTGCACGTGCATTTGCCCCCAAACAGAAAAAAAAGGGGGAAAAAAAAGAAAGAAAAAAAAAACAAAGAAAAAATTAAAATAAAATATGAACCATGACTGAAGAGCAGTCTGCACATTGTACAGGTCTCTTCTCTCCCGCCTAACCCTCAGATGTCATGAATTCTGTGCTTTTCTTTTTTCCCCCCAAACACATTCAAATGCTGATTTTCTTTCCTTTTAATATCATGAAATTCCAACAAACAAACACATGCTCAATACATTGTTCATCACTGGTCAACTCTTCCCCCCACCCCCACCCCCCCGTGTCACTTCTCTTTTGCTCAAGCTAAATGCTGAAGCCTCAGCAGTTCCCAAAAATCTTCCATCATTAACAGGAAGCGACTAGGGATGGTGGAAGGGGGCAGGGTCTACAGGCACAAGTTGGGAAGATGTAATTAACCGTGGAGAAAAGAAAGACATGCTACAATAAAACTAACAACAAAAAATACAAGAAAAAAAAAGTAAGCCAGAAAGTAAATAATAGAAACAATAGACTGGAGACCCAAGAAAGAATGCCGTTTTGTGCATCTCTTCACCTGCATCTACGAGATAATAAACAGTATGTGTGCGTTCAACTTAAGATCTGTATGTTTTTTAGTGTGTGTGTGACACAAAGAGACACTGTGAGAAACAGAATATAAGAAACTCAAGTCTGCTCTAACAATCCCATTTCAAGGCAAAGTCTTGTCAATAACAAAAAAACAACAAGAATTTAATTTTCAAAAGGTATAAATCAAAACAAAAACTCTTGGAAAATCAACTATGTTACTTTTCGTATGCCCAAGTGATGTTTCCTAATTCAAAACTCCACTGCCTGTATGTCAGCCCTAGATCCTCACTTTCTGCCGGTGCATAAACCAAGCGCAAAGATCTCTACCCTCCCTTACATCCCCCATCCCCACCCCCACCCAAACCTCCCCCTTCTCCCCCTTACAGCCTCTTGTCACCTCCACTTTTCAACACTCACTAACAACTATTGATTACCACTTTTCTTTCTTGACACATGCACCCTCACACACACATTAAAAAAAATATATAAGTAATACAGTGCCTTCTCAGTGACAGTGCCTGTCCCACACTTCATATTGTATTTGGAGGCAGACATAAAAATCAATACAGTGCAACCTGGTCCCTATATATACTGACACGTCATCAGCATCAAGCTCCTTCCACCAATACACATCCAGGACAAGGAGCCAGAGGCTGAAAAAGGCATGGAAGGGAGGGTGGGGTGGGGAGTGGGTGGGGAGTGGGTGGGGGTAGGAGGGAATGCAACAAGTGTTGATATAAGTATTGGCATAGCAAAGACTGGTTAGGTGGAAAAGAGAAACTGGTGATGACAGCTGTTGCCCTGTTTGCACCATAACTGTCACCAAACTCTTCCAACAATTTCTTCTGTATGCTCAAACTTTTTCCCCCTCTCAGCAGTACGATACCATAGACAAAGAGGCTCTGCAACAGCTGCTTACAGAAGAAAAAAAAATCTCACTAAGGCAGACATCTTTTCCCTTTTCCCCATTTTTTGTAGCTTACTGTGTGTGTGTGTGTGTGTGTGTGTGTGTCTGTGTGTGTGTGTGTGTGTGTGTGTGTGTGTGTGTGTGTGCGTGTGTGTGTGTATGTGTGTGTTGTTTTGGTCTTTTCCTCCCCTTGCTTTTTTCTTCACAACTATACGCAATAATAATGACAGACTTTATGTATGCATCGTGTGTTGTGTGTGTGTGTGTGTGTGTGTGTGTGTGTGTGTGTGTGTGTGTGTTTAAGCATATTTATATACAAGTATATGTAGTCTGACACATGGATTTTTCTTTAAAACTTACCATCGGCCTTGGGATTTGTGAAAAATTTGACAGTTTCTTGAAAACTTACTATTAAAGTTTGGAATCTGCAAAAAATGCAACGTTTCTTCAAAACTTTCCATTTGGCATGAAGTCTGTGAAGGAGAAGAATATGTCTTGAAAACATAAAATCAAGCTTGAAATCTGTGAAGGGTCTGAATGCTGCTTGAAGGTTTACCCACAGATCTGTGAAGGATCTGAACATTTGTTGAAAACTTACCATAAGGCTTGGAGTCTGTGAAGGATTTGAATGTTTCTTCCCACAGGTCTGGCTCCTCATTCTCCTGTTTCTGCTGCTCCTGTGTTTACATGGATCAAAAGTGTCAAAATGAACATATGTTTCCACACTTACAGGGAGCAACACACGGTAAACCCAGAATGTTCCACTAGAAAAAGTGAAGGGCCGTAGATGATATCCTTGTGGTGAAGATTTATCATTTCAAATGAAAATTGGCAGGTTCAAAATCTCTCACCAAACAAATGCAGAGAAAAAAAACTACCCTTTAAATTCCAAACCATTATGCCTCCTCTACAACCAGAACTCACAGACTTTTTCAGTGAGGTATAATGCTATTTGTTAGCCTATATCATGCAGTGATCGTGTTAACAAATCGCACACTGGCAGGTCACTGGTTGAAATGCCACCAGGCATTCTGAGGAATCTTTCAGCCAAGGCAAGCTCCTATCCAGTGTGTTGTGTGTGCAAAGACTCGCATGGAAAAACTGGAACAACATGGTCAAGTTTCATCCTCTGACTGAAAGCGTTTTTAGAAGTGTTGCTAAATTTTCCTTACAAACACTTCAAGGTCTGTATCTGCTCACCATGGTTCATAATGTGTAACCTTATGAAAGAAAGCACAGACTACTGCCCCGGCACACTGAAACAGGTCTAAAAACACAGGCATCATTCTCAACCAATCCATCATCATTTTCATGGAAAAAAAGTCTCAAAGAACCACGACCCTTCACACCATGTCCTCTTGCTGACCTTAGTATCAGTTTCCCTTCCACACCATGACTTTTTCTAACAACCTCATGGAGACCATCAGAGATTGAACATGGTGGACAGTCACTGTCCCGTTCTGCTTGTGTTGAACACAACAGGCACCACTGGATGCCATCAAAATGACTCTGAAGCAGTGCAGTGTCTCCTCAGGTGAGATACCACATAACAACCTGATACTGACAGTGTTGGTGGGTGTGTAAGGGGAAGCAGGGTTGAGCAACAAGAAAGAATGCCACTGAGGAGGCACTGAAGATGAGACAACAACCCTCTCTATGAATACAGTACAAAGGGAATGGACAAAATACTGGAACGCAGCTAAACTGCAGAACAACACATAAACAGCATGCTTTGTTTAGCAGGCATCACGTACTGAACAGTTCTTGCATCTTATAAACTTTAAAATTCATACACAGATTCCCCAGGTAAGCATTAAAGTAAAAACAAAAGTTTTGTCAAATGTCAGCCCACTGTTAACATCAGGATGGTATTCTTTCACATCAGATTTCTGCTGAATTTGCTGTTGGGAGAATTTTCAATAAATTGAAAACAGTTTCAAGAAAACTGGTGCATTATGAACACTTCTTTGCTCCTAACAGTTTCGTCATGGAAAACTGAAGGCTCCTTAACAAAAAAGACAATATGATTTCCAATCAAGCTTGAATAGCCTATGACAATGTTAAAACTTCAGTTTCTGGGGCAATTCACCCTCTATAATCCTACCTTGTAATGGTGATGGGAAACTAGATTCTATCAAGCTTAACAAGACAGTAAACTGAGTAAACAGAGAATTTGTCTTTAACTGCTACTGTCAATACCCAAGTACCTCTGACTGGGCATACTTTTTTTTGACTGTGTGGAGTATAACTGCCTTAATACTATCAAGTGCATTTTCTGTCACATGGTCTTCATAACATACCAACAGTATCTATCATTCACCGCTTCTGTTTTCAGCACTTTGTCTCCGACTATTGCAATTCATTTCTGAGGCAGATCATAGCATGCAGCATACTCTAGCGACACTCACAGGAGAAACAACAGAAACTTGTGTCTTATTACTAAAAAAAGTCAAACGGCATTCAATGTGTCAGATAAAACAAACTGTTTGGTCCTTTTTTATTATCATTGTTTGTTTGCACCTAACTGGTCACCACTTCACTTATTCTGTGCCATCTTTGTATACATAAACATCTATATAATTTCATATCTCAAACGAAGTCTGATGCCCTGCTCTCATGACATTGGCAATGCAGCTGTTCATCAAGCTACACTTTATCAGTCTCTATTATGGAAGTCAGAGTTCAGAAATGCCAGCTAAGCCACCAACGTCAAGACAGCACACACATTCCACGAAACGTGCAACATGACAGTTTAGGCCCAAGCTTCACATCATCCCAGTAATTCACGTCTGCAGTTCGACCTTTTTTTTCCCCCCCCCAGCATATAGAAGAGCAAAGTATGTGTGCAGTTCACTCTCCTTTTTATCATTTAGCAAACAGAAGAGCAAGGTACTTCAGTGAACATAAATCACTGGCCTCCAGTTCTAATCCCTGACACAATCAAATTGTCAACTAAGTCTTCTGTCCACTTACAACAATGTATACCATCAACTAAGTCTTCTGTCCACTGAAAACAATGTATACCATCCCCTGCTTCTGTTTCAGGCCCAGACGTTTGTTAAGATGTAGTAGAACTGCATTATAGTAAGAGCAGTAAAAGTTACACATTTAGTATAAGCTATGACTAGCTACAGCCGATAAATACCACTTTAAAAAGTTTAAATACTAGAAGTAATCATTTCACCACTTGGATTTTGACACAACCGTCCGTTGTCCCCCCCCCCCCCCCCCCCAATCTTTTAACCCATTCCCCTAGTATGTGAAATTATTGCAATAATACATAAAACCGTCAACACTGTTAATGTGAGCAGTAGTGACATTATTGCAACAATGCATAGATGTGTCAACACTGTTAAAACTAGCAATCTCTCCGAAAGCATTCTCTCCTCCCCAGCCATCTCCCCTCTCTCTCTCTCTCTCATATGCAGGCGTGCATGGGTGCATGCATGTGGGTGTGGGTGTATGTGTAAGTACATGTGAGTGTGTGCATGTATGTGTGAGTGGTGCCCACACGTCTGAGTGAGGAGTGACTACAGATATGTGTGTGCGTGTGTGGGTGGTGTGTGTGTGTGTGTGTGTGTGTGTGTGTGGTGTGTGTGTGTGTTGAGAGAGAGAGAGAGAGAGAGAGAGAGAGAGAGAGAGAGGAGAGAGAGAGAGAGAGAGAGAGAGAGACTTCGAAGTGTTTTAATTCACCACAACAGTAACAAAATTCACCACTGCCTCTCTTTGACAGAAAAGTGACCAGCACCAAGGTACAAGCGAACATTAGATGGAGACAGAGGCAGTCAAACACACCATGTTATCTATTTCTTTCTGCTGTAATGGATATGGGTAGAAGGGCAGAGGAGTAAATTCCTGGCACTGACTGTCTTTACAACGCACACTGACGTATGGGGCAGAATCAGCTTTAAAAAACCCATCTGTTGTGCCGTTCCTGACATCACTGCTTACATGTGCACCGTGTCTTTGTAAAATGTCTGTACTCTGAAAACCTCAACATTGCTTTAAGTATCTTTCCATCATTCATTAAAAAAAAAAAATCATACCTTTGGTCTGTTAGCATGTAATGCTTGTCCCTCTGTTGCTCAATTTACTTACCCTACTGCACTGTGAGTTGTCAGAGTATTCCATGACACTTTAATTCCTCTTTTCAAATCTTTTGTATTTTCTTGTACCCTGACTTCTCCCTTCCCCTGTCATCCTCACACACCCTTCCCCCAAACTCCAGTTTCTGTGGATTTTCTGGGTCTTTAAATGTTTATGATACATGGCTTACTAATTCATTAAAAGCTGTTAAATCTTAAACAATTTCTTGACCTATAAACTATACAAAGCAAAGCATGCTTGAGCCATAGGTGATCACAGATTTCAGAAAACTTCTGTATTCACTTTTTAACTTTTTAAAAATCTAAACAGCATTTTATTAAAAAAAATATTTTAAAAAATTTAAAAAAAGAAATACACAGGATAAATTCGTTCTATAGCACTTTTTTGTCAGCAAGAATCCGTCAGCTAGTGCCTTCTCTACACTGACTTTCCTTCTTTCTGTTTTGTATGTTTAATAATCATGAAGCTGTCTTGCCCCTTTAATTATGCCTCAGACAGAAAGCAGAAAGGTGAACAGAGACCAAAGACAAGACCATAACCACAGACAATATCACCACACTATTCTACTTTTCAATAAGCACACATCACAAGTACACACCATAAGCAACACCACCACAAAATGTAGATTCACAATGCACAGTCGGAAACTTTGTTATTTCATAAAAATTTGAAGCTGAAAGATGACAGGACAGATGGTATCTTGCTAGAAACACACACACAAAAGAACCACCACACACATGCCTTACCTGATCCTCTTCACGATAATCATCAGGATTTTCCTCAGGGGTCTCTCTGAAAGGGGGTGAAAACCAAATATAGAGTAGAGCTCAACCAAGAGACCCAGCCCCTAATGTGTGGACAGAAAAAGACAAGACCAAAACTGTCTCAGAAGTCATCACCAATGGAAAAACCTGGGTCAAAAGTAACAGGATTAATGATTGTGCTGGAAGGAACCATGCAGTGGAACTTCCCCATTCCAACCTTCCTACCTGTGACTCGCTTCCCTGATTAGACCAGAGTGACAATGACCAACCTACTTCACAACAGAAAGTAACCTTGCAATACGACCACCTCTCTAATTTCCCTTCGGTCTTTTCACCCCTTCGATGAAGACGATTGTTATGTAAAATCTGGTCGTCATCATCAAACTTAAAACGGAGGGCGTTAATCTTGAGAATAACGTATCAAATTACCCCAAGGAAGTGCAACGGTGAAAGTGCAGTTTCAATCACCATGTTCCTCAAGGTAGGAAAGACAAAGTGCAATTTCAATCACCTTGACCCACAATGTAGGAAAGACAATGACTCAAAAGATCACTTCAGACAAAGAATCAATTTTAGCCTTAGAGCAAAGCATTGAGAGTGGAGACAGGGAAGCTGTGCAAACTAAGAAAAGTAACATCATGGACATCAATGAAACAGTTCAGGACCGTTTTGGTTTTTTTAATGCCTGACAAAAAAATTTTGCACCATTGCTAACAACACAAACCTGACTTTGCAGATTCATTCTGTACATGTAGAGTGTGTCCAGTAAATGCACATCTTGACAGTTAAATTTGCTGTATAAATGCTTTGGATGGCCTGTTCTTGACATGCATCCTTTAGAATGTAGTCAAATGGTCAGAGCAGAGCTGACTGCCCTGAGTTTGAATCACTCATAAGTCGGATTTTTTTTTTCAGCTTGAAAACACTCTCTATAAACCCAGCAGAATATAGGAATCTGTTTCACTTCAGGAAGGCTAAGGATGGGCTCCACCTTCCCATATGCCATGCCCCAATCATGATGAACCCCTCTGACAGTTCACTGCCCCTATGGTTATACAGCTATGAGACCTTAGACCCATTTTGTTTTAAGTATCATCTCGCAATAAAGACAAATCACAATGAAGACATGATTGTAGCTGGGTTTTTTGTTGTAATAAGGAGGTTCCACTGTGTGTGTAACTAAGTTACATGCGCATTCAAAATATTAGCTTTGTGCAGTGCACTACTCTGTGTAACAATAAATTAAGACTGATCATACATGTATTTGAATTGGAATATTGGGAGCTTATTCTTACCAAGTAAAAAAGGAAGATTAAGTTCTCAGAAATCAAAGCAATTAAACAGAAGAAAGGTCAATTTTCAACAAGATTCTCCACAAAAGAACAATTCACTAATAACAAGTCACTTTTTAAAAATTTTGTTGCACACATATTATGCCATTTCTCAACAAACAAAACAGAAGAAGATGATGGATACTTTTTCATTTTAATTTACTGTGTGCCCTCCTGAACTAGGTTCATCATTGCCTGTCCAAGTTCAGAACATAACTCTTAACCTACCCCCCCCCCCCCCCCCCCCCCCCCCAACCCACAAAAAAGAAACTAACTTCATTTATTAAACAGCAGAATTGTTAGAATGGCTTAGAAATGGTAAAAAGAAAAGTTAAAGGTGGGGTGGAGAGAAGAGGATAGAATAGTGTTATTTTCTGTCTGGGAGATATGTGCAACAGTTCACCCTGTACAAGCCCTCTGACCTTAAGATTCACATTCTTCAATGGTAAATACATTTCCTCATGCATATGATGGATTTGAGGGGGGTGGGGGTTGTATACATTATACTGTTACTAGTGTTAGTGTTATCCCATCACAGGTTCAGAAATAAAACTTCTACACAAGAATCTTTGAGCATGCACAACACCTTTGAATTC
Organism: Conus ventricosus; assembly: GCA_018398815.1. Taxonomy (NCBI): domain Eukaryota; kingdom Metazoa; phylum Mollusca; class Gastropoda; order Neogastropoda; family Conidae; genus Conus; species Conus ventricosus. Next base: position 47,274,128 of record CM031605.1, read on the forward strand.
ACAAAAATCTTTTCACTTCATGCTAATGTAGCTGTGATGTGTTCACAAAGCATCAACATGCCATGGTTTAAAGCTGAACTGAAGAGGACTGGAAATAAAAATCTTGAAAAAGGTATTCACACAATCCAACAAACAAAAACAAAAAAAACAGATCAAGAAAAAATAGAACTGAAAAGTGAGAGGAAAACTCTGTTCAGGTCTGCCCACACATTGGTTCTGAGTAAGTGCAATTACATAAGGAAATTGCTCTCTCAATGATACATTTTAAAAAAACATTGAAAATTTGACAAAATAATACAAAACAAAATTTTTAAAAAATGCCACCAAAAACATGATATACAAGACATAAAGCAATTCCCAACACTCAAAACCAGGATATGTACATAATTTAAAACTAAACAAACATCAGCAAAGTTCACATGTAGAGCTTAAATTAAAAATACAAACCTGCATAATATAACACTGCACATGTGTGTACCTCAGTTGATTACATCTCTCAAACGCACACACAAACACTTGCGCACATGCTCACACACATACACACACAAACACACACACACTGTGCCACACATTTCATATTATATCATGTTTAATTAAAGTTCTTATCCATGCATGCACATGTGCACACACCTACACATGCACACACGCGCGCACACAACACACACTATCATATTCTAAGTTCAACGGTACACAACTTGAAATGCATCATAATCAAATTTCATTGAAGACAAGAATTATTTGTAATTTGGGGGCGGGGGGGGGGGGGGGGGGGTGTTTTCGCATGGAGTAGGAGATGGATAGGTTGAAGCTTGACATGTTACATATTTTGTTCATTCTTGATGCTTCCATTTATATTCCACAGGTGTTATCAGCGGCAGTGCACGCCAGGTGTCTTAAATTTTCAATTATCCTTTCAACTTCTGACATGTTTTTCAGAACCTTCATCTGGCTCATTTAAAGCATTTTTTCCCCCAGATATTTACACAGAAATATGTTTCAGGTCCCTGCAAGATGTGACATCTTGACCCGACAGACTGGGGATGAGTCTCCACTCCTTGTTCATCAACACTTGACACACGCCATGATTTCTTGGGTTAGTCTCCTGGTTTCAAATGGGGTTTTCTTCCTAGTCAATGAAACTTTTATCAGAGTAACAATGCAAGCATGCTAATCCTGCTACTGTGTTGCAGCCAAACAAAATCAGCAATTTTCTTACCGATATCCAAATATTTTGCATTTTTCGTCATTCTGATCACCTGACTCTAAAGTTACACCTTTAAGTTTAACCAGTGCTGCTGAGACAAGTGAGAGTGAGCCAATAATCAAATGGTGAAACATTTTTACAATGGAAATGAGAGTGCCCTGGACCTAAATACAATTAAAGTGTGCCAGCTTTCAGCTTGTCAGGACAGCGCCAGTCGAGCTAAAGCTGCGTTTCCCTGGGCTTTACACTGACCAGCACAACCCTAGTTTATGATCTACCCTACATCATCTCAAGCCCCTGAAACTTCAATTTTTGTATGAGGCTAAATCTTAGCTGTAGTGGATCCGCAAGGCAATTGTTTCATCACTCTGCTGGTTATGGTCAACCATTTATGAAAAATCCATTATGTTTTGCTGCACCTTGGATGTTCTAATGTTTGGGGTTGTGGATCAGAAAATACTAGTATATACAGGAAACCTGTTAAAACCCTTCTGTACAAAACCTTCCTCCTCTGGCACACAGTTTAAACAACAAATCACTTCTCTTATTCTATAACACTATTTTGACCTCTAAATAACAACCCCTCCAGCCACTTACTGGCATAAGACTAAACAAACTTTCATCTGCAACCACTTTTTTGTTTTTTAGCTAAATTATTGCAAGAAACTGTCAGCCTCGCAACACCGCTTCATTAACTTAAAACCCTCGACTAAGACTGAACAGTCACCTCAGCCATTTTAGTTTTCCTCCTCCATGTGATCTCTAGAAACTAACAAGAACCTTCCTTTTTCTGCTTTTTTGAAATTTTATGACATTTCGCCCTTCTGGGCTTGTCTGAAAAAGAATTAAAATGTTCTTCCAAGCACTAACATATCTGTCACAATGTAGGTTCTGAGCATTTTCACATTATATGAATGGAAATCAGGGAAAAGCAGATACAGAGGGATTACCGAAAGACAAAGAACAGGTTTTGTGAATGTGTACCTAGTTCTTCTCCAAATAATTCAGGTAAGTGATGGCACATAACGTGCTTGAAAACCACATCACAAAACAAACACTAAAGCCTATTCTGAACTTTGAAACAACAGAGTGGATTGACTGAAAATGTTCTTCACCAGTACAGAACTTTTACCATTTTACGGTAAATATTTCTCCTGAGGAAAAAGGTTATGAAAATACCATTCAAGAATTATAAAAGAGTGTGCATAAAGTGACATATGAAGGGTTTTTAAGACCTAGTCCTTTAAAGCAAAAAAACAAAAGGAAAATAAGAAAATCACAGTTTTGTCAAGGATGGGGAGAGAGGTAGGGTGAGAAAAAGGGGTATAATGAGGATAGGAAAGAATTACATTTAACGTTTCAAGAAAAAGGAACCAAATTACGCATCCAGTTATATCCTATGTGTGCGAGTGTGGGTGATTGCGTGCTTATGTGCATGTGTGCGTGCTCATGCACCTGCATGTTATTTGAGTGCATGTATATGTACACATATTTACAATGAATGCATACTTGTATTGTGCATGTGTGTGCACCCACATTTGCATGTGCCTTCTGTATGCATGGATGCATGTTCATGTCCATCAATGTGTGTGTGTGTGGTGTGTGTGTGTGTGTGTGTGTGTGTGTGTGTGTGTGTGTGTGTGTGGTAGAGAGAGTGTGTGTGTGTGTGTGTGTGTGTGTGTGTGTGTGTGTGTGTGTGTGTGTGTGTGTGTGTGTGTGTGCGTGTGCGTGCATGCGCATGTGTGTGCGCGCGTGTGTGTGTGCATGTGTGTGTGTGCCTGTTTGTGTGAGGTGCAAGCGAGTGAGTGAGTGAGTGAGTGAGTGTGTTCCTGAGCGCATGTGTGCGTGCATGCGTGCGCGCACGTGTGCATGTGCGTTTGTGTGTGTGCACATAGGAGTGTGTCTGTGCTTAAGATATTGTTAAAAACTCCCAACATTCTTCATGGCAACTTCCGGAATCTGCTCAGCTAATGTGATAGAAAACCAAGCTCCTCTTCTGATACTGCAAGTTCAAACCTCTTTGGCACCTTCCCTGTTCATCTTAGCGTGTTACTATTCTGACCGTCAGTGTACGATTCTGTCAGACAAGTCTCCTCCCCCTATCCTCCTGGGATCCCTGCTGGCATGTCAGCTGAGGTGAGAGTGAAAATACAACTTTAATGTATTTAACCAACCATCACCCAGGAAAAGTGCATGCGCATGTGCACACACACAACACACACACACACACACACACACACACACACACACACATCAACATGCAAGTCAGCAGCAACAGGAAAACAGTTTCAACATGAGCATTAATACACAAACAAAAACTCTCCTTATTCCTTCCTTACACGCCCCTTGCCTATCCTCAAACACACACACAAGCCATGTCATACGACGTGGATACTCACGGTTTTTTACGAGTGTGTTCAAACTTGAAAAGACCCTGGGAGTTGATGCTGATGACTGGGTCATCATCAGAAAAGACGTCCACACGCAGCGGGTCCACAGTCACCACAACTCGAGCTGTTCCCTTGCTGAATGTCAGCTTGTTTCCACTCTGGCCATTGTAGGTAAACCTACAATAAACACCAGTACCACTTCACCAGTAATATGCACAAATGCTATATTCAGGGAACAAAAAAAAAACTTGTGTTATTCATACTGTCTAACCTACTCTCCTTTCTTCTTTTTACTCTCAAAGCAGTCGACAGTTTCCTTGCAGTTACACTATATTAGTAATATTACAAATTAAAATGTATCTTAACTCATCTTTCCACAGGCCACAAGCATGTGATTTCTACTATTATAACAGGCCTACTTTTTCACTTTAATCATGAATCTATCTTACTATCTGTTTCACACTCAAATATCCACCTATTCAAAATATTAGTTTTTCAATTACATTTACAAACATTAATTAATCTTTAATTGTGAACTGTTAAGCCGTTTGTAGTCCAATAACGCTTAGATAAAACCGCTTTGTTTTCTTCAGATGTCAAATACTGAAACAGCTTTTTTTTCTCTTTTCATTGCTCATGACTCTTCATTTCTTTCATTTCATTAGCCATCAGAGCTGTTAAAGCCTCAAAAGCACAAAATGTAGCATTTTCACATTTTATGTGTAGCATTCCAAATTTAAACTTCGCACTCATATGCAATATCAGTAAAGCACACGCAGCTGAACTTCACTTCCCACACGATATGATGGCAAACAAAGAAGACAGTAATCTTGCTAGTTATCACATAGTTTCAACTTGACCTACAAAAAATATCATAGTGGTCAACAATGAAACCAACTAATAAAGGGGCTTAGCATTTTTTCACAAATGTAACAGTATAGTGTTGTCAACAAAATCATAGCATGCTCTGCCCAAAGTGTAGCACTTGGCAGCCCTGAGCCACAGAAAAAGAGTACAAAACCATTTCAGATTGTCTCTTCTCTTCATCCATCTGACATACATTTATTAGCTGCTTTCAATGTCAACCAGCAGTTTTTCATCCAATTTTCAAAACTGAGAGCTTATGTCTGAAAATTCTGATGATCAATCACTTCCTCATTTCATCTGGTAGGCCAGTTGTATGCAGCTCAAAGCATACTGCATCATGTGTGATGTTTCTATGGTAGATGACTTTGGTTGGCAGATAACTCTGGATGACTTTGCTGCTTCTATTGCAAACATGGTGTTTGAGTCAAAACATTAGTTGCCAACACACAAAAATATGAGAATTTTGTGTTAGCTGGTGTGATGATTGCGGTTTGTTGAACACTATTAAAGCTTCATCTTACAACATGAAAAAAAAAATTCTGGCAATAGAGTTCATAAACAAGGATGGTTTCAAAGTGGGGTGACCGCAAACGGAAGCAGAAAAAAGATCAAGACACACACACTGCACCGCCAAATAAAAGAAGAAACAAATTACAAAACAATGTGTTTCAACCTTCTTCAGGTAAGACTTGCCAGAAAAGACCAAATAGGTTGAAGCATGGTTTGTTTTGTGATTTTTTTTTTATTCTTTTGCTTGGCTGCACAATGCTTCTGTCTTTGCTCTTGTTATAAACATGCCAAACTTCCAGCATTCCCAAATGCACCATGATTACAAATTACTTCAAGTGCATGGAGTTTTTAGCCATATTCCCTGTTTGGCTAGCTAGACTGAAATTTTATATAAAAATGTAGGTCTTAAATTTCCCTGCATGTGCATGCACACACACACGACACTGCATTTATCAGCTCTTCTCATCTGACATTTAAGTTCAAATTTTGCATTTTGTCTTAATTTTCTGTTTTTCTTTTCTTTCTTTTCTCCCTTTGTTACGGTGGGTCTGAGCCCAGTATATGATCCAATCTACACAACAGCATACACAGGAATTAACCAAAAGACAAAACTACTAACCCTCCATTGCAAATCCCTTGCCCCCCTCCACTCTCATTTCCTCCTCAGTCCACCACCGCCCCCCCCCTCCTCCCCTCCCTGTTCTCTCCCTTCACCCACCAACATCCTCCTCTTTCCCTCCCTTTTCATGGTTCATACAGACTTTTAAACAAAACAAAAATCAAAGACTTAAGAACTCTTCAAGGACTTTTAGCATAAACTCAAGAATGATAATATCATATAGAAAATGTAAGCCTTTATGCATACTTCAGTTGCTTCACAGAGTCACTTCAGCAGAATCAGGACAGTAGCATGACAGGGCTGTGGACACTTTTGGCAGATACAAAATGAATTTAGGAAATCACTAAATATCTCCTACTTTCTCATCTCTAATTCTATATAAATACTCTATCAAAATCCTAATTTCCAAGCACTTGCAATCACTTGAGTGGACTTATGTGGGCTTAATAAGTCCTCAAAAAAGGTTCCTGAACATTCAAGGACTTTTAACAACTTTGAAGAACTTGTACCAATCATGCTGTTCTTTTATATCATTATCGTCTTCCTCAATTTTTTTTTCATTATTAATTATTTACTTATGTATCTATCTATTTAGTCCTATTTACTCATTTACTTACTTTCACTTATTCATTTACCTATTTCAAGATTTTCCACAACCATATCACCTCAATATGGTTATGGTCACCCCTAAAGGGAGGAGAACAGTGGGAAAGGATCATTCCTGTACTTCATTCATGAGTGCAGACTATGTCTTTCAAGATGTGTGCGTTTCTCATGCTTCTTTGTGTAACCAACATAGACTGAACTGTGTAAGTGTGACCAGCATGTAAAGCCTCTTCCATTACGGTATATTTCTTATACCACTTTTCATTTTCATTACAAGCAGGTTTAAAACAAAAAACAAAACAAAAAGAGACAGAAAAACAAAAACAAAACACACACACACACAGAGTAAAACATTAAAACAGACATTAAACCATAATATCCACACCCATACTTACTCTTCCCCTTCTGGCACCTTGATCAGCACATCTCCAATGGGCGGCTCATACCTCTGCCTCTGAGCTTTTAACTCTTTCACCTTGACACGGAATGTGTTGTCTTTCAGAGAATAAATATACAGTACAAATTTCACGTTGGACTTTCTGTCTAAAAATTCCAGTGACACCGAGGTTGGATGGAGCTTCATGGATTCTACATCAACCACACAGACGAATCCCCTGGTTGCACAGCTCTATGCCTCCTGCACACAGACAAATCCATGCGCACGCATGCATGCAACACACACACACACACACAATTTTTAGTGTTTCCATTGCTATAAATACTGACCGAGTACATGCACGTAGCCAATCAAAAATCACAAATTTCACACAAACCAAACACTTGTAACTAATACCTAATGAATAAAGAACTAAGTATAGTATAACCGACTGTTCACCTAGCAGAGAAATACAATAGGTATCAATTGTCTTTCTTTTCGTTTGTTTGTTTTTTGAAACTATGGTGCACCACATACGAATATTTGCAATGCCTTGTAAGGAATCTGACTCTGGTTCTTTCAACAACAGCATTTGGAAAAATACAAATACATCATTTAAAAAAAAAATAAAAACAGAACCTTACTTGCAAAATCCAACATTATCACATGTTCTGAAGTTGTCCCTCTGGACAGCAAACACTGAAGCCAGACTCAGAATAAGCACCCCAGCAACCTTCATCATATGCCCTGCACGCAGAAAAACAAGACCATGAGAAATAAGTTAAAACATGATTCAGATCTGAACATGGTTTTCCCTCAGCAACAGATTGTATACAGATGCAGGATGCACAGAAAAAGGACACATGAACTGTAATATTTACTCACTCCCTGCTGCTGACTTTCTCCTTTGACATTTCTTCACATTTGGGGCTTTTGCACGGGCAAAAGAAAAAAAAAATCATGAAGACAAAGTATATCACCCACACAATGGAAATTTACAATTTATTAACTGTGACTTATAATTATTATTATTATTGTAGTCTTCTATCAAAGCATAAATGCTCAAGTAACTTATTCCTAGAGTTTGTAGTCTTTACATAATTCCATTTCTGGCTCAGTTCCCAACACAACCTCAAGACTGCCCTGAAAAAAACAGAGAGAAAAAAACTGAGTTTAAAGTAAAAATAACAATCCAAAAATTCAAACCCTGTGGCAATGCATAAACATTCCAAACAAAGTTCTACGTCGGAGATAACAATGAAAACATGGTTCGAACTCAAAATTGTTGGCTTTGTCACAGGATTTGGCCACATTCTCTGTCTTGATTTATCTCCTAAGTTTGATGGTGCAGCGGCCATCTTGTACTGTCATAAGTTGTCATGTAAATGTGAACATGTATATGTGTAATTTTTGCCACCATATCACTGCTTGCAAAAGGGAGGATAGATCATCCATAAAAATAAATCATCCACAAAAACACTGCAACTGATGAAATATGTTAGTACAGAGCCTGGGATTTAAAAGGAAACAAAGCACATGATATATAACACAACCTCACTACAGATAATCAGGAGGCTGAAACATTCTGTAGCACTACTGAAAATATGTCAAAATACAAACAGACACACAAAGAAGGTACAAAGTAACATTTCTTTAACACACTATACAAAAATATATCAAAATACAGAAAGACATTCACTGGCACACGCACGATCTGTGACCCCCCACCCCCACCCCCCTTCACAGATACACACACACACACACACACACACACACACACACACACACACACACACACACACACACACACACACACCTGTACACATACGCAAACAAAATGATAATAATGGTGCAGACAATATTAGGTAGATACCCATGGTCTGACTAGCGCGTTCGGCTAATGCACAGGTTGGACATATACTAAGTTGTATCCATGAAACTCTCATCTCAGATCATCTCATCTCAGTTATTAATTCATTTATCCATCAGTTCGAAAGCCAACAGATGTGGTGTAGCGTATATGAACTAGTCTGCACAGAGCGACACCTCCTTCATGAAACTGAATCTATTAAAAAACAGACCAGTAAATTTTCGACAAATGTGTCTACTTCAGGTGTCATCATTAACACACATATAATGCACAAAACAATACTCCCAAGATGACTGTCAACAGCACAAATGGCTGTTAAAAAAGTAAATAAATAAAAGAAATTGACAGGTGTGGCTAGTTCAGGAATGGCAAACAGACAGGGGAGGGGGGGGGGGGGTGCTAAACTGAATCTCTTCAACCACAGCACAGGGCCATGTGTTGGTGTGTGACAGTAATATGGATGAGGTTAAATCATGTGCAGACTGAATCTAAACATATGATGAAATGAAGGAGGAGAAAAACGAAGACGGGTCGCAGGCCAACCCAAGTCTGACACCTTGATCGGTTTTCCTAGCCTAGCAATGAAGGGTGAGGGGAATAAACCAAAGCACCAATACTCCCACATAAAAAAAAAACCAGTCAAAAGCAGCGATATGGAAATATCATGGCTGTCATAAACCAGATCAAAGAAATCAAAAGTGATGTGGCCCTTCATCAATTCTAACTACAGGACTGCCACACTATGGTGGTACTGGCACACACACACACACACATACACACACACACACATATACACACAGTCCAATATCACACTCATTTTGTGAAAAGACATATAATGAAAGTACTACTACTATTACTACTACTCCTACTAACACACACACACACACACACACACACACACACATGTTTTCAGTATTTCATTGTGGGCCAAGAAAGGCAATTTCAATCATTTCAAGGGTACTGAACTCTGTGTTGTCACTCAGAGCAGTCACCTTTACTCAACATCACTGTCTCCACCACATGGATCTCAAACACCATATGTATCACGGGAAAAAGCTCTATAGTGGACTTTTCAGCGGTTCAACTAGACTGGCATATGCCTGTTTTACAAGTAAATTTTTGCCCTGTACCAGTCAAAAATGAACAGCTCCAGTCCCACACACTGACCAGCAGATCTAAGCGTCTTGTGTGACTTCACCTGTCTGGCAAGGTACAAGAAAAACAGAACCCCTCTCATAACAATGCAGTTCTTGCCTGCCTCTTCTTTCTGCTGCTAAAAGGGCAGGCAGCAGCTTCCTCAAAACAAACACAGCTATGCCAACTGACACACTGTCTCTCTTGCACCCCTTCCTCCAACTGCTTGCATTGTGTGCCCTGTGACATGACCTCTCGCTGTCAACCACCGGAAAGGGAAGGGGGGGGGGGGGGGGGGGGGGGGGGGGGGGGGGGGGAGGGCATGGGCCTTGCATTCCATCCAAATTTTACACCTTTCTGATTTCAACTGAACTTTGAAGCCCATTTTTATTTACACTTAAACATCATACATCTGAAGTTGCAGATATATGCTACAACTGTTAGATCTTCAAGCAGTCACAATTTTCAAAGGTGCTCACTAACTTTGGACCCAAAATAAATGACTGCGTAAAATGCATTCATACTGAAAGGTGATTAGCCTAAATCTCATTTTCTCATGCAATGTGAACTTGATCGTGCACACAGGCACACACAAGCATACATACATAGGCAAGCACGCACACATGCATGCACACATGCGCGCTCATGCATGCACACACGCATGCACGCACCCACGCACACACACACACAACGGACACACACACACACACACAACGGACACACACGCACACATGCATGCCCTTAATGGCCCACAGTACCAAAGGTGGGGGTAGTACTGGACTCCAAAAAAAATGTTAACACCGCTAAGCCAGCAGACCAACAGGGGCAACAACCTACCCCACAAAATAAAAGTTACATGGAAACAATGGAAAATTCCGCGTGGTTTAGCAAGCATAATTCAAGAGGTTTCTTCATGCAAGCGACGAAACATTGTTGGATTTATGTTTCACAGTACACGAAAACAGACTATATTATTTAAGTTGAAGACAGAAACAATGCACACTTAGGTGGGAAATTATTCCCGAGCTTTATGCCACTGATCTAGGATTTAACCCATCTTTGGCTCTAACTCTGCCAATCCTTTGTACCCGCTGCTTGACGACAAGTATCGTTTTTTTCTATTGCCAGTACTGTGCACCAATAGTGTTAATAGGTTTTCCTGTCCATCCAAGTCATTGGAATAACTAATTATCACCAGAATCAATATCAACATCTGAACATAATGTCTGACGCAGTTAAATCACTTCATTCAATTTTCATGGATACAGTCACCTTTCATATACCAGGCTGAAGCATATAACGTCAATCAAGCATCCACTTAAGGCAGTAAGGATGAAAGTTCACTTTGTGCTGTAAGCCATCTAGTTTCCCAGGCCAGAAGTAAGAAATCCCATCTGACTGTTCAAATTTGAAAACTGCACACATGATACTTCGTCAACAACTGTCTGTACTGCAGTACAGCGATCATGGTACTCAGTAAGCACAGACTTAAAAGGGGGGAATGATGTTTTGAAAAAGTCCATATCACTCACAGGAATTATCATAGGCAGTGCATGAACTATGGTACTAGAATGAGGGTTCAGAAGAGTCTACATCACACACAGCCATCACAGGCAAAACAGAGACCATGATATAGAATGCCGGAGTGGAAGTATCTACATCACAAAACACCCCCCATAAGTAAAAACCATGACACTGAAATAAAACTGTGAATGAGTCCACTAACAGATCACACACACAAACTGAAGGCAATATATGGACTATGCGCACTAGAATGGGGGCATGGAAGATAATACATTACGCAAACACAATCACAGGCAATGCATAGACCAAGGCACTGCAACGTTTATCAACATTAGATTACAGGTTCTTCAGCATGTACACAGTCCATAATTCATTTTGAGATGGTTGAGATATGACCTCTGCAAGTCTGCAGGAATGAAATGTTAAACAATAGTAGGTGTAATATGCGCACAGCTATGTACAGTGCTCTTTATCAATTGGTATCACGTATTCTGTGGGTTTGAATTTAATTCAGATTTGCATGAAATACAGATAAAAACATTTGCCTCAAGTATTGCCTCCTGATCTCAATTTGTCTGACCAGTAAGAATGTGTACAATGTCTTTGCACACTTTATTTTACCAACTGCAAAGGCCAGGCTTTGTTTCACCCATTTGGCTTTGCCAAATTAGCTGTGCCATATTTCAATGTTATGTACAGTATCACTGTGCACTGAATATTGTTCAATGTTTGTTTTGATATGTGCTTGAAGTAAACAGTAACATGTTCTCTCTTTCACAAAGCCCATTAACCACTACTTTAGTGTGGCAGTTGAGTATGTGCACTTTGTGTGTAAATGTGCGTGTGGACTGTGTGTGTGTGTGTGTGTGTGTGTTGGGGTGTGTGGGGTGTGTGTGTGTGTGTGTGTGTGTATGCGCACCGCGTGCATGCATTTGTGTGTGTGTGTGTGTGTACACAGTGCATGCATGCGTGCATGAGACAGAGTGTGTGTGTATGTCTGTGTCTGTGTAAGTGTATATGTGTGAGTGTGTGTGTGGTGATAGACAAAAGTTGCATACACTTGGACAATGGCTCTGGTTTAAAGTCACTGATTTCATTTATCCTGAGTGAAGATTTGCATCTGATATATCGAGAAAAAAGACAAACTTCCCTGGCAAACTTTTTAATTTAATCTCATGGAAAAGGACTAGTGTCAGAATGCGAGTGAATGGAACACAGTTCAGAGGCACCCATTCCGGTCATGTGCAGAGAGGGAAGCCATTCTTTCTTTGTTTCAAGTACATGTGGCGGAGTAGCATTTAAATCATCTTGAAAGTACATGTGGTGGAGTAGCATTTAAATCATCTTAAGAGTAATCTGCTGGATCCAATAAAAGCAGGTGAAAAGACATTTAATGAACCTGGAAACAATATGCAGAACTACTTAAGCAAAAACAAAAGAAAAGGGTATCAGTTATATGGGGGGGGGGGAACTTTTACTAGGCATGACTCGAATCAAAGGAACTCCTTCAGGCACCAAAGATGCCAGTATGTTTTCATTCAACTTATGATTCATCAAGCTATCAGCTTCATCAGATACCATGCAGACCATGGAAAATGGAAATGAAAAGCCAATGGCCTTTGTTAAATCAATAAATTAACTTGTAACCACAGCCATGAGGTGAAATATGCCCAGGCAATTATATCTGGAGCCAAGACACTTCATCAATATTGATATACTGCCCCAAAGTTGGCAATTTCCAGAAACGGTGATAAATCAATCTTGTTTATGACTGTGATTGACTGAACAACTAACTGTAACATCGTGGTGAACTGATGGAGTTGTGTGTTGTGTGTGTGTGTGTGTGTGTGTGTGTGTGTGTGTGTGTGTGTGTGTGTGTGTGTGTGTGTGTGTGTGTGTTTGTGTTTGAATGTCTGTCATGTCTGTGTCTGTGTGTCTCCGTGTGTGAAGATGGGTGGGTGGGTAGGTGTGCACACACACATGCATTGGGGGATGTGAATGTGATAAAATCCATGTTTGGTAAAGGGTTACAAGAAGTTATAAAATGTACATTTATAGGTTAGTTTTAAAGTACTAGGAAGGGTGGGAGGGGAAAAATAAAAAACTGTTCAAAATAAGAAATCTACAAAGCTTTTGATAGGTTGGTAGTCAGCAAGCATATTGGGATATTGATGTTGTGGAGTCTGTCTTGGACAATTAACTGTTTCTACGTCATTGAAATATCTGTCAAAGACTCAAACACTGCTCACTGTACCACTCAACTCATCTTTAGCTTAGGATGTTTCTTTCAGAGTAGTATGATAGGTACTGTTGACTGGCAACCACCAGTTTTTTGTTTTCTTTATTTTAGAGCGAATGACAGCAAGCTTTCCCATTTGGCATTCTTTTTTGTCACCAGCTCCTGATTCAGAAAGTTTCCTGCTGCTCCTTTCATGCCATTTTACCGCACAAGTGAAGACACTTCCGCCAGCAGCATCACTGTAGTGGGCAAAAACACCTCAGGCAAACTGACACAACATGAAATGATGCCATAGGTTTCATGGTCAGCAGAACTGTTGGGACGTTTTGCTTGTCTGATGTGTCAGTCTGGGGGATTGAAATATGAAACTACAAACAAATGGTAGCAGTAGAAAAGTCTGGTTTAATAACCAGGCAGTTCAACAACTGCTCATTCAACCACCATGAGGTCCACCAGCTCAAGCTGTTCACTAGGTGACTAAGAAATCAGTTTATCAGGCGAATTACCACCTGTAAGTTATTGGACTTTGTAGTCTATAGACTTCCCAATCTGTACAATTCACGATTCTTAGCAAGAAAAGTCACTATAAAGTTCATCACTATCTCACACACACAGCCAGAAAACACAACAGTCAGTGCTTATTGCTGGCACAAAAAATGCACCCACAATCCTATAGGCAAATCGAAGGTAGGCCTGATCACTTTTTACATTCAGTTTGAATATCCAATTTAAAGTCTTAATATATAATCACTTTATCTTTTCTTGTAGAAAATGGTTTTTCTCTTTATCATTGTGTACGTGTATGTCCACCCAGTTCACCCAATCACAGAAAATCCATTCTTTCCTAACTGTTGGCACAGTCTGATTAATATGAAAAGTATGAACTTATTTGGCTACACTCACTATGGCCCAGTTTTATCGGTTTGAATTCTATCGGTAGTTCTAGATAGCAAGCCCATTATCTTTGTTGTAAATACCGATATGTTGCAGTGTTTGTTGTTATTTCATATTGAAAGCTTTTTACTTCATGTTGACAGGTATGTGAGGGGTGAGTGTGTGTGTGTGTGTGTGTGTGTGTGTGTGAGGGATGTGCGCGTGTATGTGTGCGTGCGCAAGTATGAGTGTGTATGTTGTGTGTGTGTGTGCACATGTGTGTATACGTGTGTGTGTGTGATAGGATAATGTTGCTTATAGCCCAGCCGACCGCAAAGGGCCACATCAGTGTGTGTGTGTGTGTGCACATGCGTGCGGGCGTGCATGCACGCGTGCATGTGTGTGTGTGTGTGTGTGTGGTGCGTGCGTGCGTGCGTGCGTGCGTGCGTGCGTGCGTGCGTGCGTGCGTGCGTGCGTGCGCGCGCATGCTAGTGTGTAAGCACGCACTTCTGTGTGCGTTCGCACCTGCTTTGGTGTGGTTCATTGGCTGGCTAGTGAAACTGCATGTCACAGATATGGAATTTGTCATGGTTTGGAGCATTTATTCAACCAACTGTCAAGGGCAGGGGGTAGAACTGTCAATATGGTCTCAAAATACTCAGCCTAATGATTGTGGAGACCCGTCCGACGATGGTGAAGAGGATCCAGAAAGAAAAAAAAAACTGTCCCTCAGTTTACAGTGGTTTCATACACAGCCCTTAACTTAAGTGACTGTATGTGTGTGATTCAGAAGTCTTGATTTTGACAGAAAACCATGTTTCCTCAAGTAACTGCAGTCAATCAAACAGTTGTATAATATACCAAACCAATTATCAAATAACTTCCAGTTGTATTACAGTTCACTGAAGTAACACTCTAAATGCAGTGGATCTTGACTGGAGTATGTACTGCTGCAGCAATCACAATCAATACTTTGAACACTAGTACCAGCATTAGCCAAATGTCAAGCTTAGGGCCCAGTTTCAACACTTAATCATCTTCAAATATCATCTGCTTTCTCTCTATCATGTTTTATTTCACTCAAAGATCAAAGTGAATTGATTTGAAAATGCCCTGAATAAAATACCAAATAAATACGTATGTTGGCCTATTTCAATTATTTCAGTTTTAATAGTATTTAGAGGGCAGATCTCTTTGAAACTAAGTTATCATGAGGGGGTTTCAAACGTTGGCCCCTTGTAACTTCTGGTTTGCTCTAGATATGTTGAGTACTGCGCGGCTGCTAATAAATCAGGACATCACCTAAAACTTGAAGTACCAGTTAAGTTGTCAGCATTGTTTAAATATTGCGACGCCCCGCAGTCAATATCACTGGTCGAACTCTTACAAAGCGAAACCTTTTTTGTCTGTGTGAGTGCCAATCAATAACGTCGACACAAAGGAGGAGGAGGGGCCTCTAAACTACAACTATGTCAAAACGTCTGAAGCGTCGGGAAAAACATGACGTGTTCGGTGTGGCATGTTACGAACGGCTACGTATTCGGTCACTGTTACCGATCATGTCGAGTTTTTTACTGAGTGTTCACAGACAGTCTAATTACTGAGATTACATAATGTAATAGCAGGAATGCAACTGACCACGGTACGGTCAACCGCTCCACTTGCAAGCGCTCCCCTTTGACTGGCAAGATTGACCAACCACGACGGTCCACGCTTGGCCCGATTTTAGCAGACAACAAAAGCAAATGAAGCGTTGTAGCTAATGTCAATCAAAAAGCGATAATTCTGACGTGACCATGCTTTCACAATAAGGATAATTCAGGAGGAACACTTTCTAATTTTTAAGCTGTTTTAAGGAACTAAATAACCGAGAAAAGATATACAACAGCGCTACCTGTCTTGACACGGTGTCAGCCGCCGCAGCCATATTGATGCGCATGCGAATTACGCAAGTAAAGCTATAAGACAGCAGATTCTGTTTTCGCATCTATTGTATTTGAACTTCCTTTTTTTAGTTTAAATGACTTGACAAACAAATAAAAAAAATTCATGATTTTTTTTTATATAACTGGTACCAGAATATCCTAAATTCATATAATCTACCATTTTTCTACGTAGTTTCATTAAACGGATTCGACTATAGTCCGATCTGTGATTTAGAATTGCAGGGCATTTACGTGGTTTCGTCTGCTTGTAAACACAGACAACACCTGAATATGAAAGTCAGTGCACGTTTAAACTAAAATCGGTGCTTCATGAAAGTGTCAGAATGTCTTGCGCAGGAACTGAATCCATACACGTATCAAGTAAGTAGTGATCATTAACGATGTAAATGTGTTTGATTTGCAATCGTGCGTGACAAAGTTCCAAATAATTGCCATGGCAACCGATAAAATTACAATGGGCTTTTAAAACCTTCTTGTGCGTCTTCATCTGCTGAAGTGCAGAAAACCAGTAATTAAAGTCCTGAGGCTTTAGGGAAGAAAAGGGGGTCAGATTAGGTACAGACTACCGCATCTGTTCTTTCGCAATATCTTCGGATATAAAATATTAACAGACACGTGTATCATGTCAGATCACATATGAAAGTGAGATAAGATAAGATAATGTTGCTTATAGCCCAGATATGAAAGTGAAATAGTAGTAGAAAGAAACTCGTGGAGAGCGTGGCAGCAGAGAGTCCTCAGAAGAGAAGCCCCCTTCAAGCAAGTGTTTCGGCCCTTATATCTCTGACACTCTAGGGGGGTTGGGCCACACCCGGTTCATGACTCCGGATGTCCCTCTGCTGCCCCTTTATTTTTGTTTCCCCATCTTGGGACGAGCCATGGCTGGGATTCGAACCCATGACCCTCTGAGATTGCTCATTTTCCACTTAATGACTCGCGCTTTAACCACTGAGCCACAGGGACACCTGATATTTGTAGGGAAGTTAAGCCTTATGAAGTTCACTTTGTTCCTCCTTGACCAGATCCAGCTTGAACACCTCTCTGCCGCTTCTGCCATTGCTTTCAGGGCTCTGGTTTTTTCCTTCCCTGCAACTGAGAGCTGTTTCATGAGGCTGTATGCAGACGTTCCTACAAATCCCCTAGCTCCAATTTCTGCAGTGAGGACTTTGGCCTGATAGCCTTCTCTCCTCAGGCTGTTTGCCAGATCAGCATACTTTTCAGTCTTGTAGATTTGAGCTGCCTCCATTCTGTTTTCATATGGCACCGTGAGCTCGATCATGATCAGCTGCTTGGTTGACTTAGAGTGGACTACTATGTCTGGTCTCATGCCACTCTTGCTGATGATTTCTGGGTGACTCTTCCATTCTGGGAGGTCTGCAGTGCACTCCCAGTCATCTGCCCCGTCCAGCAGACTCTGCCTGCATGTTTCGAGTGGCACTGTTGTTCTTGGCCATGATTTGCTGCCTCCTGCCGTGAAGAATGTTGCGGGTGCTTTTGGAGTCCTGATTCTCCCTTTTGTGGTGTTGGTACTGGCCCAGACTACTTGTACAATCTCTTTGAGCACTTGGTTGTGCCTCCATGTGTACCTTCCTTGAGCCAGGGCTACTTTACATGAGCTTAGAACATGCTCCACTGTTTGTTTTTCATGGCAGAGGGGGCATGCAGGATCGTCTGTTTTCCCCCACTTCACCAGGTTTGCATTTGAGGGCAGAAGGTCATATGCAGATCTGAGAATGAAGCTGATCCTGAGAGGGGCCATGTGCCAAATGTCATTCCAAGTGAGACTTCTTTGGAGTGCATTCTCCCACGTTGTCCATTGCCCTTGCTGGCTCTGCTGGACTGCTTTTGGGAGTCTTTTTTGGTCTTCTTCTTTTCTCATCTCCTGAATCATCATGTCTCTTTTGACTTTTCCTTTGGCCTTTGACCACCATTCAGTCTTGGTCACCCCAGTCCTTGTCTGTTGGTCTGTGTGTGTCCTGTTATTTCTCTGATCTTGAGACTTTCTTTTGCAGAATCCATCGCCTCTTGAACTTTCCATTTTCTGCCTGTCTTCAGCTGGGGCTTGATTGCTTCTACCACCTTGTCTCCTGAGTCTTCCAGCATGCTTTGAAGTTGATATTCCCTGCTTTGTATTCCTCCAGGATGGATTTCAGTGGTAGTTTCAGCTTTGCTTGGCGACAGTACAGCGCGATTTCAGTCAGACAGGGTGGGACACCAAGCCATTTCCTTGTGAACTTGTTGATTTTGGCTTCCATTGCCTCGACTGTGCTGTGCAGATGTCGTATATCATCAGAGGCCATAGGAGCTTGGTATCAGCATGAACTGCAGACACCAGACCTGTATTTGCCAGGGAGCCCACACTGGTCAATGGTCTCCAAGCCTTCTTCCGCCATCTGCTTGGTTTCTTTTGCTCTTTGTGTGTCTTTCAGCGTATCATCATACCATCTTCCAAGGCTCTTGACTGGTTCTTCTGTGACTGTTGGAATGGCCTGGTTGGCAACACTGAAGACCACAGATTCGGCCACTTTTCCTTTCCTCAGTGAGAGACTCCGTGATTTCTTTGGCTTGAACTGCATTCTGGATGAGGCACTATGTCGTCCAGCCTCTCCAGCACATGACGTGTCTCGTCTTCTCTGGATGAATCACTGTAGTGTCATCCATGAAGGCCTTGAGAGGAGGCATCTTGTATCCATCGCCAAGGTCTGTTTGTCTCGCGTTGTTTGTTGCTGCTTTCAAGATGAGTTCCATTGCCAGCACGAACAGTATTGGGGAAATTGCACAGCCCATTGCAATGCCCACTTCCAAGTTGATCCAATCTGTTGTGTACTCCTTGGTAGAGAACCGCATTGAGAAGCCATTGAAGTACTTCTTGAGCATGTCGCGGATGTTCTTTGGCACATGGTACATCTCAAGAGCCAACTGTATCATCTCATGGGGCACAGATCCATATGCGTTTGCCAGATCAAGCCACACTACGTCCAAGTCTCTCTTTTCTGTTTTTGCTTTTTGGATTGCGTCCAGATCATTGTGGCGTGTTCTACACAGCCAGCCACGCCTGGGATGCCACCTTTCTGGACTGACACATCCAAGTACTTGTTTTCCATCAGGTTACTTGGTCAGCCTTGCTGCCATGACAGAGAAGAAGATTTTCCCTTCGACGTTCAGTAGTGATATTGGCCTGAACTGGCTGATGTCACTTGAGTTTTGCTCTTTGGGGATGTACACACCATCTGCCGTCATCCACTGGCCGCTGATCTTCTGGTTTCTCCAAAGCCGATCGCAGCAGCCTGTGGAGCCACTCCAGCACCTTGGGACATTTCTTGTAAAGCTGGTAAGGTATTCCGTTTGGCCCTGGTGATGATTTGGCTCTGGCTTTGTCGACCACCTTCTTGATTTCCGCCAACGTTGGAGGCTTGCCATTGAACTGTTTCCTCAGGGTTGGTTGGCCACACCAGAACCTTGAATGTCGAGTGGTGCTTTGCTCTGTGAGTCAGAGTATGTTTTCCTCAGATGCTGCTCAAGAACTCCTTTGTCCACACTTAGGGTCCCAGATTTTGGCTGCTCAAACAGTGTTCTGGCAAACTGGAAGGGGTCTCTGAAGAAGCGCTCTTGTGTCTTCTTCTTTTTGCTCTTCCTCTTTCTCGCAGATTCCGCTTTGCTGAGGGCGCTGTGTTTTTCTTTCAGGTCTTCCCACAGTTTTTCCAAGCCTTGTTTTTCAGCTGGCAGTGCGGTCTTCATTTGCTTCTTGAGGTTGTTCTTTTGGACTCTGATCTTGTCCATCTTTTCTTGGCGTCTGGATTTCTTTGGAGGTGTTTTCTCTTGGGTAGTTTTACTCCATAGGCGTCTCTACATGTGGCATACACAATGTCCCCATATGTGGCTAGTGTTTGTGGTTCAAGGGTGCTTTTCCCTATCAGTGCATCGAGTCTTTGGACGATTTTTGCATCCAGTTTCTCCCAATCTTCAGTTTCGTTTGCTCGTGGCAGGTTGAGTTTCAGGCGCCTGGCATCGAGGGCCTGTGCAAATTCCTCATCCGAACCAACAGCGTGGATGTCCTTGGCACTGTGGTTTTAAATCCTGGCCTTGGTCTTCCGACGTCTTATCTGCTGATGCAGTGCGCTGCTGCTCATTCAGATGAGTCTTCACACATCCCATCTTTGTTCGGTGGATCTTCATGCCACGGGTGGTAGCGAAACGCTTTCCACAGACACATGGATATTCCATTTGGTCCATGTTCATAGTCCGTTTGGGATTTGCAGTCGTGATTGGTTGAGCACCGATGGATTCATCATTCTCTCCCCCTTTCGGTGAATCCTGGGAGCATCTTTTCCTTTTATTCTTCGTAGCCACATGTTTAAGGCAAAGTGGGGAGCCAGCCCACAGAGCCCTTGGTTCTGTCTTTCCCAGTGTCCTCCGGTCTTTCCCGGACGTCCTCCGGCCTATTCCCGGAAGTCAATGGTTTACCCATGCATCAGTAGAAAGAAACTCGTGGAGAGCGTGGCAGCAGAGAGTCCTCAGAAGAGAAGCCCCTTCAAGCAAGTGTTTCGGCCCTTATCTCCTGACACTCTAGGGGGGTTGGGCCACACCCGGTTCATGACTCCGGATGTCCCTCTGCTGCCCCTTTATTTTTGTTTCCCCATCTTGGGACGAGCCATGGTGGGATTCGAACCCATGACCTCTGGAGATGCTCATTTTCCACTTAATGACTCGCGCTTTAACCACTGAGCCACAGGGACACCTGATATTTGTAGGGAAGTTAAGCCTTATGAAGTTCACTTTTGTTCCTCCTTGACCAGATCCAGCTTGAACACCTCTCTGCCGCTTCTGCCATTGCTTTCAGGGCTCTGGTTTTTTCCTTCCTGCAACTGAGAGCTGTT
>CM031605.1:47307662-47332662 GCA_018398815.1 Conus ventricosus
GTGAGCTAAAAAAAAAAAAAAAAAAAAAAGCTGATCTGTTGTCTCAATCAGTCTCATTCAGTTGTGGTTCTGCTGTGGTGTGTATGTTTGATTTCTGTCTATCCCTGTCCCATGCATTCTTTGTTCTATTCCAGTTATCTGGGCATGGTGTATATTCAGGTCCACGTCATTGTTCTTTTTTTTTTGGTAACATCTGGTCAACTGTTTTGATATTTGGAGGTTGTGATTTTAGACAGTATCATTTTATTTGTGTGTATGTTTATATGTATGTACTCGCTAGTGCTTGTTTGTCCAGATGTTGTTCTTTTTAAAGTTACAAGTGTGTTCATGTTTGAATGACTATATCTGTGGAGATGTAGAAGACTAAAGCATATTCAAGAATGAATTTGTGTGTGTGTTGTGTGTGTGTGTGTGCGTGCGTGCGTGCGTGCGTGCGTGCGTGCGTGCGTGCGTGTGTGTGCATGTGCGTGTGTGTGTGTGTGTGTGTGTGTGTCTGTGGTCTGTCTGTCTGTCTGTCTGTCTGTATGTATGTATGTACCTTCACTCTGTGTGTTGGCCTTGGCTTAAGGCTGTGTCAGGCCAATTGACATAGGCTAGAACACCAAAGCTACATCAAAATGTTGTTATGCTCTGCATAGTTATGCGGGGATTGTCTTCAGTCATGACAAGCGCTTAGCATAACACCATCAGTCTCCAAAATCCCCTGAATTCAGAGTGTGGCTGCTCACGTGGCAGAGTAATCAAAAACGGTCGCACACGTAATGTTCCCATCCATAGCTGATGCATTTGTTACTTGTACCATAGTGTTCAAGTACTTAGGCTGTTTGGATGATCCCTAGAGTCTTTTAGCCAGGGTACGACAACAACAACAACAACTCTGTGTGTGTGTGCGTGTGTTTGTGTGTGTGTGTGTGTGTGTGTGTGTGTGTGTGTGTGTGTGTGGTGTGTGTGTGTGTGTGTGTGTGTGTGTGTGTGTGTGTGTGTGTGTGTGTGTGTGTGTGTGTGTGTGTGTGGTGTGTGTGTGTGCGCGCATGTGTGTGTACGCATGTGTGTGTGTGTGTGTGTGTGTGTGTGTGTGTGTGTGTGTGTGATGTGTGTGTGTGTGTATGTGTGTGTGTGTGTGTGTGTGTGTGTGTGTGGGGTGTGTGTGTGTGTGTGTGTGTGTGTGTGTGTGTGTGTGTGTGTATGCGTGTTGTTAAATGTTTTTTGATTTTTTTTTTTTTTACTTTACATATTCTCACTGTCTCTCATTGTCTCTCTGTCTCTGTCTATCTGTCTCTCTCCCTCTCTTTCTCTCTCTCTCAATGCACTCACACACTCACACAAGGAATATTTTATTTATGAGTGGACAGCAGGTGCAATGTCTTATCTTTACATTTTATCATACAAAGTCATTTGATCAACAGCTTGGCTATATAGCATGATGCATGCTGCAGCCAGGATTTCCTTTTATTTCATGGGCAGGGGGTGAGGGAGAAGGGAAGGTACTTATCTACTTGTCTGATCTGTCCTGTCTGTCTATGTTGCAGTCTGCTCTTGCATTTGTCAATTTGCTTTTATCCAAAAGAATGGGGTCTTTTGTATTCGTGTGCACCAACATGTTTGTGTGTGTGCTTTTGCATGGGTATGGGTCAGTGTGTGCTAATGTTTTAAAAGGTTATTGTGTTTGAACTGATTCAGAATGAATTATTAAATAAAAAATCATTCTCCTCAAGCTGTAGCCCTTCAGAATCAAAACTTGTTTGTTTGTAAACCTAGGGACAATGCTTATAGAATGTTTATGATCTGGAAGGGCAGTGGTTTGTGTACTGACGTCTCTATTCATTATTAATGTTTTGTATTTCAGCTCATGGTTACAAGCCATTTCAAATGTGGTAAGTGTCTTTTCTTTTTGCACGCACGCACGCACGCGTGCGCGCGCACACACACTACACACACACACACACACACACACACACACACACACACACACACACACACACACACACACACACACACATATACACGCTGGAATATGTACATTCTCAAAAATGTATACACGCACACTCATGCATGCACACATTCACACGTGCGCACGCACGCGCACACACACACACACACACACACACACACACACAGAGGGTAAATGCACATTTATGTGTTTGGTAATGTGTTGATACGTCAGTATAAACTTAGGTGTGCTGATGGTTAAAAATTGCAACAACACCGAAAACTAGTGACAAAATCATTTGGACTTCATCTGTATATGTGTTTACTGTGTGTGTGTGTGTGTGTGTGTGTGTGTGTGTGTGTGTGTGTGTGTGGTGTTTGAAGAATAACAAGGTCTCTTCCGAATCTTAACCCTTTTAATGCCAAGGTGTTGAAATTGCAATCACTATGCACGTAACTAAATACATAGTAACTATAGGCTGACATGTTGTAATGAAAGGGTTACTTACATGTATGATGATTGCATCCCAACTCATTTACATTGAAAGGGTTAAGAAAGTACTTATGAACGTATGCCAGCTCACTGGCATTGAAAGGATCAGGTAGATACATTGTGATTACATGCCAATACATCGGCGTCAAAATGGTGAACTAGATACATATTGACTGCATGCTAACACATGGCGCTGATTGCATGCCAACATATAAAGGGTTAACTAGATACATGATTGTTTTCCAACACACTGACATTGAAAGGATTAACCAGATGCATAGTGATTGAATACCAGCTTGTTGAGCTTTGACAGGATTGACTAGATACATACTGATTACGTGTTAATGTTTGAGGCATAGAAAGTGTTAATTATGTATATAATGTAATTTTGGTGTATCTCTTTTCTTCACAGTTACCAGCACCACCACAGCCACCACAACAGCCACCACCACAGCAGCAGGAGGAGGATACCCCCCTCCTCATGGTCCCCCTCCATACGGTCAGTGTGTGTATGTGTGTGCGCGCGCTTGCGCAAGCATGTGTGCGTATGTGTGTGTGTGTGTGTGTGTGTGTGTGTGTGTGTGTGTGTGTTGTGAGATAAGATAATGTTGCTTATAGCCCAGCCGACCGCAAAGGACCACATCAGGGCTGTCACCACGTGTGTGTGTGTGTGTGTGTGTGTGTGTGTGTGTGTGAGTGCACGTGTGTGTTTGCATGTGTGTGTGTGTGTGTGTGTGTGTGTGTGTGTGTGTGTGTGGGGTGTGTGTGTGTGTGTGAGTGCACATGCGTGTGTGCGTGTGTGTAAGTGTATAAGTGTGTTTGTTCACATACAAGACTTGAACCACTGATCCATGATTGTCTCACGTCTTTGACGAGTGCCTTGGCCATTTGGCCATCTTCCCTGGTATGAGGAAGATCAAACTGAGTGAACAAACTTCACACTGACCCAACATGTGATCATTCATTATAAATGTGTCTGATATCACTATTTGTATCTGTTGATTTTACACATTGTTAAATCTCCACACTACACTTTTTACCGACCCACAACCTTATTCCTTCTTACCCTATAATCGTATGGTGTGTGTGTTGTGTGTGTGTGTGTGTGTGTGTGTGTGTGTGTGTGTGTGTGTGTGTGTGTGTGTGTCTGTGTGTGTTTACATTCATCCATGTGTGTGTGTGTGTGCGCGCGAGCGTGCACACACGTTTACATGTGTCCATCTGTATGTGTGTGTGCGTGCGTGCGCACATGCATGCGTGCATGTGCATGCTAAGAGCTTTGTAAGCTTTTAAGGGCTATGTATAACCCCAGTCTTTGGATGTAAGGAAGACAGCCTGTCGCCACACTGTCTTTGGATGTAAGGAAGACAACCTGTCGCCACACTGTTCTGTGAACACTGTGTTGTGTTCAGTCTTTGGATGTCCACATGGACAGTATCCATGGAAAGGGTTTATAAAGCACAGAGGAACCCCTCCACAACCCCTTTAAAATGTCATGAACGTCGAGTCGTTGTAGACAGGGGTCTTTAGTAGGAGGTTGACAGACTGGTAGTTCACAAAGACGTGAAAATCCTTTTGTAAAAAATGCACAACAATTTGCACTTTTATCTACATAACAAAATACCTACCAAGGTAGAGCCAACTGAAGAGCTGCTTTCTGGCACTACATTTTTGCTGTGCATGCACTCAGACACTGAACCTGGGTTTAACATCTCATTGAAAGAACTTTGGGGGAATCAGAACCAGAATCAATGTTAACTCCAAATGAAAAATATCCCTCCATATTGAAATGGCTCAGCAGAGATTTGAATCCACAACCTCAGGATCACCAAGATGACAAGTCTGACACTCTGCCACCTAAGCTACTCTAGCCCACCTGATAAAACAGCTGATACCGAATTTCTTGACAGGAGGACAGCCAGGGTACCCTCCCCCACCCCAACAGGGTTACCCTCCTCCACCACAACATGCATATGGTCGCCAACCACCCAGGCCTCACCCAACCCATGGGCAACCACAGACTGTTGTCATCAATCAGGGAGGTCGTCGAGGATCGGGTGGTGGTGGACGAGACTTTGCCACAGGTGAGCACTGTCATCTCCTGGTCTATACTTTGCCACAGGTGAGCACTGTCATCTCCTGGTCTATACTTTGCCACAGGTGAGCACTGTCATCTCCTGGTCTATACTCATCAGTGTAATGACATGACAGTAATGGTCTTAGATTTTGTGCAGGTAAGGCGGGAAATAAGAGGGAAACGCTTACTCTTGCAAACTAACACACTCACATGCATGTACACTCACACACACACACAGTCACATGCACAGGTACGCACACACACACACGCATGCACACACGCATGGACGCACGCGCAAGCACACTCACACAAACACACACACACATTCGCGCGTGCGAATACGCACAGATGCATGCATGCACACACACATGCACACATGCGCATGCGCGCACACACACACACACACGCACGCACGCATGCACACACATACATACACATTGCATTCGGTCCTTCCTACGTTTTTTTTCATCATGATTGCAGTCTTTTATTCTTCAACAGATTTAGGCCAGTTAAGGCAGAAACCTCATGCTTTACAACAGCTTCTAAAATTACAAGTGTTGACAATGATCATATGATTAACATCCTTTTGACATAATATTCGGTAGCATGTCAAAGTCCAGCAAGCTACATCAGTTAGTCAGCTCTTTCTGGCAAAATGTTAATGGCTAATGCGGTTCAGTAAACACCCACCTCACTGTCTTCCATCTCAGCTGACAACGCAGAGTTTCAATTCTCTCTGTTAGCCTGAGACTGAAGAACATGTTGTTCTCAGACAGAAATAGGAAGGAAGTCATCATGATGGGACGGAAGTACCGTTATTCTGCTCTAATGGCTGATATGGTCAGGTTATATGTTGCTTTATGACTTGTTTTGAGAAGGCTGGGTGGTGATCTTTGAGTTGTGTACGTAGATATGGTCAGGTTATATGTCACTTTATGGCTTGTTTTGAGAAGGCTGGGTGGTGATCTTTGAGTTGTGTACGTAGATATGGTCAGGTTATATGTCACTTTGTGTCTTGTTTTAAGTAGACTGGGTGGTGATCTTTGAGTTGTGTACGTAGATATGGTCAGGTTATATGTCACTTTGTGTCTTGTTTTAAGTAGACTGGGTGGTGATCTTTGAGTTGTGTACGTAGATATGGTCAGGTTATATGTCACTTTGTGTCTTGTTTTAAGTAGACTGGGTGGTGATTTTTGAATTGTGTATGTAGACACGTTGCCCTTTTTTTTGTTGATGCATACTCTGTGTATGTCTCAGAGATTGACCTACCTTCAGTCAGCAGTTCTTGAAGCGCTGAAGGGCTAGGGATTTCTTTTCTCTTTGATCAAGCATTCTGGTTATGGTTATAATCTCTTAAGGCCTTTGTTATTTCTTCTTCTTTTTTTTTTTGGGGGGGGGGTGAGGAAGGGGGGAACATGTTTCTTGCGTATTGGAATGGTCTTGTATACATGGGTTTCTTTGGTTTGTTATTACTGTTTGTCTTGTATACATGGGTTTCTTTGGTTTGTTATTACTGTTTGTCTTGTATACATGGGTTTCTTTGGTAATGGTCTTGTATACATGGGTTTCTTTGGTAATGGTCTTGTATACATGGGTTTCTTTGGTTTGTTATTACTGTTTGTCTTGTATACATGGGTTTCTTTGGTTTGTTATTACTGTTTGTCTTGTATACATGGGTTTCTTTGGTTTGTTATTACTGTTTGTCTTGTATACATGGGTTTCTTTGGTTTGTTATTACTGTTTGTCTTGTATACATGGGTTTCTTTGGTTTGTTATTACTGTTTGTCTTGTATACATGGGTTTCTTTTTGGTTTGTTATTACTGTTTTTGTTTCGTAACCATACCCTCCCCCCCCATCCTCCCTGTGACACTTCTCCCATGCCGCTCTTTCTGGTACCTTGTGCACATCCACATCCAGTTTTGTCCCGGCACAACCCCAGCATCGGCAGACCACACAGAGCAATCAGTATCGAGTCATCATGAGGCACCCCTCCAGAGGAGACTCTGCACTGCTGCAGCGTCATGTTGGTGGTGTTCAGTAGCGCTTGTTCTGATCCAGCATATTATTATCATTATTATGAATATTTATACAGTGCCTGTCCTCGGCTAGAGACCAAGCTCTAAGCACTTAACGATCCACATTTATACAACAGGCTGCCTACCTGGGTAGTGCTGCATGAAGAGCGGCCAGCTGGTGCTTCATTTCCCGTGTCATCTACTCAATATCATTCAATATCATTCACTCGACTTCCTTACTTCCTTCATTCTTTCCATTTCTGACGCAGGGGACATGCTATGTGTAACGTGTCATCCATACCAGCTGTCAAACTGGCCTTCTTTTCTGAAAGTTATATGTGCAGGACACCACTTACTAAACTCCCTACTGATGTTAAATTAATGATTGCTTTATTGTGGAGTCAGTGTAAGTAAGCATCCCACTCAGGGAGATGGGGAGGGGAGGGGGGGGGGGCACTGCTGTGCCTATCTTAAATGGCCGCCATGGATTTATTAGTACTAACAACTTTGACCTGTGCCAACTAAGAATATACGAACATAGAAATGGAAAAGGAACAAAAACTGAGGTCATCAAGAGACCAGGGCATGAAGGGTAACAGAATTTGAGACTTTTTTTTTTGCCAGTGATCAGTGAGAATGAAGATGTTCGAGAATCACAGAAATTTGAGACTTTTTCTTTTTGATTGATGGGGATTTTCTAGGACTAACAACTTTGACATATGCAAACTAAGGACGTAGAAAAAGGAGCACAACTGAGGTCATCAAGAGAACAGGGCATAAAGGGTAATACAGTTTGAGACTTTTTTTTTTTTGCTGATGATTAATGAGAAAGGAGATGTTTAAGAGTCACAGAATTTGAGACTTTCTCTCAATGATCGTTGAGGAAGAAGATGATTAAGATGGTACTGGAAAGTTTTGTTCTGGTCAGAGACTGTATTCTGTATTCATAACGCAGTGTCAACCATGCCCAAGAGATGATTAAGTAGTTAACTGCTGTGTGGTTCAAGTCTTCTTATTTGAGCCTGTAGCACCCTCAACTCTGGGTAGCAGCCATGTGGGGCAGGACAGTCCCACAAATAAATGTCTCTGATAGAAACTGAACTCAAGATCCCCCAGCCCACAAGTATGTTTTCCTTCATGTTTCAGACCACATGAATTACGGTGCCAGTTGAAGGCATAATCCATGTCCTCTCTTGTTTCAGGAACACTGGTTGGTCTCCTTGAAGACCTTGTACATTTTCTTTTTTTGTTTCAAGCATGCTAATTGGTGTCCTGAACAATTTGTATATTATCTTTCTTGTTTCAGGCATGCTGATTGGCTGCCTTGAAGACCTTGTACATTTTTTTTGTTTGTTTCAGGCATGCTGATTGGTGGTGCCATGGGCTATGGCATGGGTCGACCTTGGGGCTGGGGCTGGGGAATGGGCTATGGTTATGGCTTTGGCTCAGGTATCTCCATCAATAACCACTACGACATTGACCACACCCACATCGAGAACAACACCTTTGAGCAGAACAACTACGACCATGGGGATGGTGATTATGGAGGGGGTGATTATGGTGGTTATGATGGAGATTTTGGAGGGGGGGATTTCGGAGGTGGGGATTTTGGAGGTGATGATTTTGGAGGTGATGACTTTGGAGGTGACTTTGGGGACTAGCCAGAGAAGCCAACATTTTAGAATATGTCAGTTTTGTTGGGTTTTTTTTTTCATTCTGACTGCACAAACATCAGTAGAATGCACTTTGACACTGTGTATCACAGTGACATATTGGGTGGCTGGTTTAGTTGAACAGACAATGCAAGTAACATCTACTTTGCTGCTGTTACACACCTCCATGTTTGAAATTGCACACATGAATCTCGTTTTCACATGCCAGTATTTGTTTACTTAGCAGTTCATAAGTTATACAGCCAAGGTAAATTTCATACCTCTTGTAATCCCCATTCCTGTCCAAGCCCTGTTCCCTCCCTCACTCTGTCCCGGTGAGACCATACTTAATCAGAACAACAGAAAATGTCTGGAACATGAATAAGCTGGCTGGAAAGATTCTGCATTGTCTCTTGTTTTGAGGCCTGCATGCAGAGGAGGGAACTGGACCACAGCCACAAGCATATAAAGAGAGACAAGCATGCAAGCCACAACATTTTTCCTATCAATACATGTTATCCAGAAGTTGCAGCCCTTCGGATGCTGGGCAGCCCATGTTTGTAGAGCAAGCTTGATATGTTTTCAAGAAAGATGAAAACATGCTGAATGCTGGGAGTACATTAACTGAATGTACCAAAAACTGATGATTAATTCTTCTTCTTGGCAGCATCATATACATACTGATGTAAGTTAATAATTTCACATACCAAGGTTGCCTTTGAAATAACACTGCCAGGGTGTTCTTTCCTGTTCACTTGCTTGCTATGTAAAGTTCAGCCCCACTGTCTCGTGAATCCGCTCAACTGCCATCCCAGTAAACGCTGCCAAATTGTCAAAAATATCACACACACACACACACACACACACGCACACGCACGCACACACGCACACACACACACACACACACACACACACACACACAACAACACACCACCCATACAGATCTTACTACTTGACTACTACACACACACACATGAAGTGGGATCTGTAGTCAAATAGTTAGAGCATTTGCCTGTGGAGCCGACAGTCATGAATTCGAATCATCCTTGGGGTCCACCCAGCAGTAAATAGGTAGTTGATTCAGGTCAGAAAAGGTTACAGACTATATATATATGGCAACTCACCACCTCTAGGACCACTAAGCTGTTGGACTTCAACCTTTTCACCACCCCTAAGGCCATGAGGCTATCAGACCTAACCTTTTCACCACCCCTAAGGCCATGAGGCTATTGGATTTAACCTTTTCACCACCCTATTGGATTTAACCTTTTCACCACCCCGAAGGCCATGAGGCTATTGGATTTAACCTTTTCACCACCCCTAAGGCCATGAAGCTATCAGACTAAACCTTTTCACCACCCCTAAGGCCATGAGGCTATTGGATGTAACCTTTTCACCACCCCTAAGGCCATGAGGCTATTGGATTTAACCTTTTCAGCACCCCTAAGGCCATGAGGCTATTGGATTTCACCACCCCTAAGGCCATGAGGCTATTGGATTTAACCTTTTCAGCACCCCTAAGGCCATGAGGCTATTGGATTTCACCACCCCTAAGGCCATGAGGCTATTGGATTTAACCTTTTCAGCACCCCTAAGGCCATGAGGCTATCAGACTTAACCTTTTCACCACCCTAAGGCCATGAAGCTATCAGACTTAACCTTTTCACCACCCCTAAGGCCATGAGGTGATCGGATTTAACCTTTTCACCACCCCTAAGGCCATGAGGCTATCGGATTTAACCTTTTCACACCCCTAAGGCCATGAGGCTATTGGATTTAACCTTTTCACCACCCCTAAGGCCAATAGGCTATTGGACTTAACCTTTTCACCACCCCTAAGGACATGAAGCTATCAGACTCAACCTTTTCACCACCCCTAAGGCCAATAGGCTATTGGATTTAACCTTTTCACCACTCCTAAGGCCATGAAGCTATCAGATTTAACCTTTTCAGCACCCCTAAGGCCATGAGGCTGTTAGATTTAACCTTTTCAGACCCCTAAGGCCAATAGGCTATTGGATTTAACCTTTTCACCACTCCTAAGGCCATGAAGCTATCAGATTTAACCTCTTCAGCACCCCTAAGGCCATGAGGCTGTTAGATTTAACCTTTTCACCACCCCTAAGGCCATAGGCTATTGGATTTTAACCTTTTTAATATGAACACTGTACTCTTATTCTTTGTCACAGACATAGTGACTCATACCTTACCTTTACACGCTCTTACGCTCTCATTGTTTGGCATAGACAAACTTACTTGTAACTTGCTTTTACATGCGCCTGTGTTCCCATTGTTTGCCTCAAAGCTACTCATAACTTATTTGTTCACTCTCATTGTTTGCCAGAGGCAAAGCTGCTCATTACTTGTCTTGTATTCTCACTGTATGCAAAAGACAGAGTTGTTCATATTTCATATTCACACATGCACACTATTACACTCTCATTGTTTGCTGGCGACAAAATTGCTCATAAGTTATCTTTACACACATGCCTCTCATTTTTTTGTTGCAGACAAAGCTGTTCATAATTCACACACACACGTAAACTCTCATATTTACCTTGGACAAAGTTGCTCATAATTTACCTTTACACAGATTCACAATCTTATTGTTTGCTACAGAGTTGTTCATGAATTATCTTAGCACATACTTACACTCTCATTGTTTGCTGCAGGTAATGTTACACATATCTTAACATAAAATTACTATATACATACTATTTTCATTGTTTCGTGGTTTTTTGTTCTCCCATTGTGAGGACCATTCCAGTGAGTAGCGGTCACTAAAATAGGGTTTACATGTATCCTCATCTGAGGTCAGAGGTCACCAAAATCAGTTGAAAATAACTACAAATGATCACCTTTACTTTTCACATATTACCCCATGAATTAAGGTTTTTGAAATTTTCAAAAACTTTACCGTCTCCTGCCCTCTCTGTCCCAGCCACCCACCCATCCCTGAATAGTGAAGTAGTGCAATTTGAACAAAGAGTGCTGTGATTATACACGTTTTTTAATTTTTAATGTTAATTTTTTAGAAATAGTCATCAATTAAAATGTACAGTTTTACTGTTAAGCCTGATTTTTTATCACTGTTGTTCACATTTCCATTGTTGATAAATCAGATAATGGTAATTTTGTGATTTTTTTGCAATTTCATGTGCTGTGAATTGATTTGATGCTGTTGTTTTAAAATGGTAAAGTTATATGTTTCATTGTATCTAAACCCTATTTATGAAGAAGAGTGCTGAGATGGGACTGTCTATTGTGTGTCCTTTCTCTTTTTCAATTTGTTTTTCTTTTGATGAACTGTCAAATTTTCAGGTTAAACTGTGGGATACCTCCGTATATTATCCTCTATATTGGTATTTGTAAAAAATGTGCTTATACCTTTTAGATATTATGATGGAAATGATAGTGTGGGGAGAGACTGAGGAGGGTGTGGTGGAGTGGGGGTGGAAGGGAGAGGGGGAGTTAGGTGGGGAAGGGAAGGGGGGGGGGGTGCGATTCATCCACAAAGACATTTCAGTGAGGTGTTGTCTTTAATTTCATATATGTATCTGTGTACAGATGATCCAATGATTTAGTTGCATCTGCTTTTATTTATTGCACACCCTCATATATGTGCAAACACGTCTTTGATTGCATGTCTGTGTATATCAAACTCGAATGTTTGTATACAGGCACACACATGCACGCACACACGCACGCACGCACGCACGTATGCACGCACACACGCACGCATGCACACACGCACGCACGCACGCACACACAACACATCACACACACACACACACACTCTCTCTCTCTCTCTGAATAAAAGCATGTGTTTGCTTATCTGTTACCCTTGGAAATAAAGATTATCATCATCATAATCTCTCTCTCTCTCTCTCTCTCTCACACACACACACACATATATATAGATATAGATATATATCTATATATAAAGTATATCATCTAACCACTTCTGCAGAAAAATCATACTTCCTCTCCTTTTTTTTAAAACAAGCACTCACTGAATTCAATGGAATGACAGATTTGTGATTACAATGTATATGAATGTATATAATATGCATTTGTGATAAACTTCGTCATTCATTCCAGTATTTTTTTTACTTACTAATAATGCTCGTGGTTTACAAACTTCTTCAAAATCTGATTTTTATGACAAAACCTATATACTCTTCTTTAGCAGAAGTATGCGCATTTTAATGTCAGTGACTTTATTATGTTAATGTTTTTTTCTCTCTTTTTTTTTTCCAAAGATGTATTGAATTTGCCAAGATTTGTGTGCTATAAACTGCCTGTTATAAAGTGCATATATGCACAAATATTTTGCTTATAAATCATAGGTAAACGTTTTTTCAGCTGTTTTTCAACATCTTTTCAGAGCATTAGATTCAAACTAGTCTTTTGCTTGCTGTTGAAAGTCTGTCATATACGATCTTCTTTCTTTCACTACCACTGCCTTAATTGTATTGTTTGTCTTGTCATTATCACTATCATTATCCCTCACCCCCACTGCCCCCTCTCTCTCTCTCTTTCTCTCTCTCTCTTTCTACAGCCCTGATGTGGCCCTTTGCGGTCGGCTGGGCTATAAGCAACATTATCTTATCTTATCTCTCTCTTTCTCTCTCTCTCCTCTAGCTATAACTCCTTTGACAGATATTAGGAGCAGTAAATGCCAAACAATGAAAAAAAAACTACCATGTGAATCTAATCCAAAAGAATGCCAGTGATGATGGCAAGTTTTGAAAAAAGATGAAAAGAAAAGAAAGAAAAACAAAAACTGGTTGAGATTGATATTCCACGCGTAGATTTTCATTTTTGAAGTTGGAAAGTGTTGCTTCAAATCAGTTGTACTGTGTTAACCAGAATATAAATAGATCAGTTGTGTTTTCTGGAATATGTAGACATTCATTACACAATGATGCTTACAGTTTGTTAGACTACATTCAAACAAGAAATATGTTATGAGTCCTTCCCAATGTACATTATTCTCTTAAACAGTTGATATCCTTTAAAAGCAAACTTGTAATGAAATTAATGATTTGCTTGACTTTTAAGAATTGTGTATGTGAAACTTTAAATTGTAGATGATCGAATTATTGACGGATTGGTGTCTCATTTAGTTCTTTGAGAGTCCATGATTTTCAAACTGAAATTAATTTCTTTTCATCATGGTCCCTCCCAACCCCCACTCTTTTCCCTACCACCTAGTCCTTTGGCATTTTCAGGTTACAGTATCTTTTTTTTTCTTTGAAATCACAACTTTCATTTCTTTTATGATGGTTGGGAATTTTGTCAGGTACTCTTGTGTATATTGCCTGCATCTTGTACATCTGTTTCTGTTTACTGCCTTCGATTTAATTACAGGGTCGCACAAAATGCAGACAATGCTGCCTGTATATCTGCGTTTATATCCTTTCATTGTTTGTGCTGATTGTTTTTCTTGACTTTTTGTCTTAATATCTGCTGGTAGTTCTTTGCTCATATATTTCTGTTCTTACATTTACTTCAGAAAAACTTTTGTTGTTGTTTTATTGTATGTTTACCATCATTTTACCTCCTTTCATTTTTTTCTTTTGTGTTGTTTTAAATATGGTCGTTGCATGCATTTTATTCTTCCCCTATCTACAGGCAAGTTGAGCATTGTGACCGAGTTTTTTTCCTTTCCTAGTCTGTTTATGCAAATACTAATCTGTATATGCAAATGACCCCTTTGCTCTTCAACCACCCTTTTTGTTTTACATATATAATCAATGGCGAATTTGCACAAAGAAATGTGAAAAATGTGCTTCTGCCAGCTTGTCTCTCTTGTATTCTTTATATCAAGATTTGAAAAAGAAAATGAAAATAATGAAGGTAATGAAATGCCACACAAACAGAACCAAACACAACAATGCTGACTGACAAGGTGCAGCAGGTTAGCTAGCATTATGAACTGAAACTACACTTTTGGACATTTTTTCACATTGCCTGTATTATTGTACAGTATCAGGAAATTCAGTTTGATGTTAGTTGATATTTATTCTGAGTTTGACTGAATAGACTCTTGAAGTTGTCTTATGTTGATATTTTGAGAAAGTATGTATTTCACACATTTTGTTTGTTGACGTTTTTTTTTCTTCTCTTTTTTTCAGTTTTTGCTTTTATTTGTTACTTATTGATCTGCTTAACAATTTATTTCTTTATTTGTGACTTCTTTTCAGCCACGGTCTCAAATACATTCTTCAAATTCTAATGTCAGCACTGTTATTTTCATTGCCTTGGCTTGTTAAGCAATTGAATGACAGGATAAGATAAGATAAGATAATGTCGCTTATAGCCCAGCCGACCGCAAAGGGCCACAACAGGGCTGTTGGAAAAGTAGCCAGATACATTGACTTTTATCCAACATACTCATTAATTACACTGAATTGCCTTGACTGTCTAGAGGGGAAGGAGAAGTGCCTGTAGAGGGTAGGGACAAAGACATTACATTTACTTTTTTCCCCACTCAGGAAAAGTACTTGATTGGTTGTTTGTATGTTTGCTTCTTTTGGGGGTGGGGTGGGGGGATGAAAGGTGGGGTGGGGTAGGGTTTGTGTGTGTGTGTGTGTGTGTTTCCCTTCATTATTTTCTCTGTAGCTGTGCATTCAAAATTTTGTACTCCATGAAAATCATAGGGAAGCAGGAAATTGTTTGATCCTGCACATGTTTTGTCTGTCTTTCTGTCAGGGGAATACTCACAAACATCCGTGTGGATCTCCATCCTATTTTACAGCGTTGTTTGTAGGGTCAGTATCAACAAGTCTTTCAATGTTGAAGTCTCTGGTGGCGAAACTGACAAAGTGCCAAGGGAAACAAAGTGTTTTTTGGAGTCTCTTCATCCGTGCAGTTGTGGCCTAATAACAAACAGTGCCAGGTGACCTCTTGTTCGTTGGATGGTGCTTACCAGACACCTTGTATAGGGAGATGAAGAACTCAAGAGAAATGCATTGCCAGCCTTGGTTATCTCTCTTTGTTCTAGAATGCTCAGCTATGCTCTTTCTGTATATGATAATACATATAAAGATCTCTCAAGTACTGCATCACTTTACTTTTGTGTCTCAGACATAATGTCAGTTTCTTGCTGCAGCAACTGGTCTGTGCTTACCCCGTCTTTCTACACGGGGGGGGGGGGGAAGAAGGAAGGCGCATTGTTTGCCATTATGATTTACGTATTTGGATACACAAAATGTGTAGCATTATAGAGCTTATCATCTCCTATAAACAAGATCTCTGTGGTAACTTAGTGGTGGAATTTAGTTCATTGTCCCTTCTCAGAGGTGATTGTAGGTACTGAAATAGAATACTAATATTTAGATGTTGGCATAGATATTAAAAAATAGAGAGAAAGAGTGGATAAAAAAATAGAGAGGAAGAGTGGTGCAACATGTTAATTAGAATTGAAATGAGCCTCTTCTTTCTTTTGTTTGTTGGTCTTTTCTGTTTCACCATCAGCCAAACCTTATATTTTTATTTTTTGATTTCATTTAATTATTATGGGAAAAAATCTTGGCAAGCTTTTTGCCTCACCAGCCATTAATTTTAGATCAGTGAATTGTTTTCAGATTTTACCCTCTGTGCCATTAGAGGATATTTTGTCCTCACACTGTACAAGTGACGGTGCTTTGGTTTGCATTTTCACTTAGCTGATAGTAATTCAGATCTCAACTGACAGTTTCTTTACTTTTGAATTCCTTGCTTGGACAGCTTTTAAGGGGGTGCCACGTTCATTCCAAAGAATGACTTATATCATTCAAGTTGAAACTTAAATATTATACAAAAATATGAAACTATTGTTCCTAAATGGCTTGCATCTGTGACATGTACTGACTTATATCATTCAAGTTGAAACTTAAATATTATACAAAAATAAGAAACTATTGTTCCTAAATGGCTTGCATCTGTGACATGTTTAAGCATGTTGTTGTTACTATTCATCTGATCTATCTCTCTTCTGCGCGCACACACACACACACACACACACACATGCATACACACACACATGCATACACACACACACACACACTCACATATGTGTGCATGTGCATGGACAAACACACAAACACATGCTGGCATACACAAGGGAAGGACAGGAGGGAGTGGAAATATTGATCAATCATTTATCTGCCCTTGTTAATGAAGTATTACGTAATTCATATTTTGGAATTTGAAAACAAAGCTTAAAACAAAATGTTTGAATTGCATCTCTCTCTCGCTCTTATAGGAATTATTCAAATATGTTGAAGATTTGCTTGACTTTAGAATTTTAATGTAGTCCCATTTTGATTTGAATTTGATTTGATTTTTTTTCCAGTTTCACACACACGCGCGCACACACCACACACACACACACACACACACACACACACACACACACACACACACACACATAACCTATATGTGTCATATTCTATATATTTTTTATGTATGTCAGTATGTTGTAGTTTATATTTAAATTGATATCTGATCTGCATGTTGTTCTGTTGTTGCTTTTTATAAAGAATTCTGTCATTTATGGTTTTTTTAAATGTTTTATCTTCGTTCAATCCCTCCAGACACTTTTACATTTTTTATGCAGGAAGAATAAATATTTATACAGGATGGCATTTAGTTGGAAGTGAATAAATGTGTGCGAGCTGCTGTCTTTCTTTCACTTTTTGTCATCTCTCTCTCTCTTTCTCTCTCCCTCTTCTCACTCATTCTGATACCTCCCAAATTAGTCTCGTTTGGTAAACCATAAAACGACAAACTGGGTACAAAATAGTGCAACATTTAATAGACGTACCATGTTTCCTCTGTAAACATACTCCAAAGAAATTGTCGCAATATGACAAAGTTTTCAAGGACTGCAATTTTTGTTGTTTGCACAAAGAGTAAATGGATAGTACTCAATTTCTAAATTAAATGTTGACATATTTTGTGCTTTGATTCAGCACGCACACAAAGCACTTGCCCTTAATGTTTGACATATTTCATGTTTTGACTCGACATGCATAAACAGTGTTGGCACTTTGGAAAAAATCCATGAGGCTTGGCATGCACTTTATTTGTCCCGTGTTTATAAACAGAAACCATTTTTAGGAACCACAATATTTGTTTCTCAATTAGCCATCATTTGTTATCCTGCTCTCTCTCTCTAGCTCTCTCTCTCTCTCTCTTTCCTTCTCCTCCTTCTTCTTCCTCTTTTTCTCCTTTTTGGATAGTCAGCTAATGTTATGCACAAGATTGGAAACAGGTCTGACCTACAGATCGCTCTTTCAAGAACTGCGCACGGATGGGTGAAGGGGACAGATTTGTTCCAGAGAGTCTGAAACTCCCTTTCTTCCTAAGAAAGATTGCATTCCTAGCCAAACTGATTCAAATGATTTGACACTGGTCGGTGAGGGGGGAAATATCGGAGGCCCCACCCCCTGCATTTCCACCCTACCCTTCCCCCCTTCCTCCCGTCACTAAAGTTGTTTACTGTGGGACACAACATAACTTGTATTGATAATGAGCATCTTCAATCACTTATTCCAGAACTTGTTCAAAGCTCCATGTAGCATATGGAAACAGCAAATGCTCTGACATTCACACACACACACACACACACACACACACACACATGCCCAAGTGTTTCAAAACAGGCACACAAACGCAGCACTTCATTAAGTCCCTACTGATACTCCATCAGAACCGTGTTTCCCCATCACTTGGCGTGATGGTTTGTGACAGTGGCAAGGTGTGTGGTGAAAGTGCACAAACTCACAGATGCTGAAGACAGCTGTGTGCAGTCATCGTTATGGTCGGCAGGCATTTTCTTTCATGTCTCCTGCTGCATTCGCTTTTCATCGTCCAAACCTCAAATTACACTGACGCACATCAAATATAATATAAGAAAAGAAAAGAAAACCCAGCTTTGATTAAACTTCCCACTTGATTGAACTCTTTCCTTTGCAAATGTCACCGTCTCTCTACACTGACGTCTCTAAAAACTTTCCAATCAAAGATGTGTTATTAAACCATGTCTGTTTCCAAGTGGAAGACTCAAATTTTGCATGGGGTAGCTCTTCAAACCTCCCGAACCCTCCCCCCCCCCCCCCCCCTCCACTGGAACTCAGTGAGGGTTCTTGGTAATCCTGAAGCCTCCTCCGGTGAACCTGTCAGGCAGACCTGCGATGGCGGGCAGCTGGGAGAGCTCTTCGGCGGTGGCCTGCTCGTCCTCATAATGCCTGGCCTCCTGCATGGCTTGGCGCTGCTTCTTCTCCCTGAAGTACTTCTTCTTCAGGTCATCCACTTCCAGCTGCAGCTTCTGCACGCTGTGCTCGCCCAGCTTGTTTTCCATCTCAAACATGTTCCGCTCGGCCACCAGGTTCTTCAGCTGCTGGTTCTTGCTTTTCAGTACCTGCAGAAAAACGTAATGCTAGACATAAATGACCTGCAGATGACTCGTTTGTGAACAACTGGGGCTAAAAGTATGAGAATTTTAATACGTCCTTATTTGGGGAGTGTAGCATGTGGTGACCGTGCACATAGGCACGTCGCTATCTGCCGTGCACATAGTCACACATGATGTATCGCGCATGCGCTGAAAGCGTTCGTGTTTGTGTTCGAAAACAACTCACCCCAGCTTGTCCAGAATGAGAATATACTAGATCACAAAACAACATAGTGTTCCTGCGTATTGCCTGGTTTGAGTACGCAAGAAATGTTACATGGTGGCAGCGGTAAACAGCAGTAAACAGCGGCGAACAGTGGTAAAAAGAACAGTGGTCATGGTGGTTACCAGGGCAGCGCCCATGGCAACACTGGTCGGCCTCAACACGGCAGCAACACACAAAGTAGAACAATGCGTGGCAAACATATAGGTTATCCTGGTCATCACTCTGCTTCACGGGAGGCAGAGGAGGTGGATACAGTAACAAATGCAACAGATGTGGTAGGGATTCTCATCAAGGAAATGACTGTCCAGCAAAAGGAAAAACGTGTCGCAGTTGTGGAAAACTGAATCATTTCTCTGTTGTGTGCGCAGTAGACCAAAACAAACTGACACAGTAGAGGAGGCAACGTCTGACAACACATTCTTCTTGGGAGCTGTAGAAACCAATATTCCCCCATGGTATGCAAAACTTGACATTTGTGATTCAGTCTGTCAATTCAAGATTGACACAGGAGCAGACATTTCCATTATGTCACGTAGCCAGTATGACAAGCTTCATTTGGCACCACCACTCACCCCAACAAAAGCTGTCTTGAAGTCACCAGGTGGTGTTCTAAAAACAGTAGGCCAGTTCAAAGCCCAAGCCAAGCTGCATGGTACAGACAACCCTTTGTCTCTGAATATCGTCGTTGTCAACAGTGAGCTGGATAATCTCTTGAGTCGGAGTGCGTCTCTTGCGCTCAACCTCATCAAGCGTGTAGAGAGTGTGGAACAAGGAGTGTTTCAAAACATACTGGATGGACCGCCCGTTGATTGCCAACCTGTGAAGATACGGTTGAAGGAAGGTGCACAGCCTTATAGTATAGCAGCTGCACGACGCGTTCCAATTCCTCTCCTCGAGAAAGTGAAAGCGGAGCTGGAACAGATGGAGAAACAAGGAATCATTGAGGAAATCACAACCCCAACCGACTGGTGTGCACCAATGGTACCAGTCCAGAAGAAGAATGGCAGAATACGTATCTGTACAGACTTCAAGAAATTAAATGAAGCAGTGAAACGAGAGAGGTACATCCTACCAACGATGGATGACCTACTTCACAAGCTCAGTGGCTCAAAGGTGTTCAGTAAACTTGATGCCACTTCAGGATTCTGGCAACTACCACTCGACAGTGAGACTGCAAAACTCACTACATTCATCACCCCGAGCGGCAGATTCTTCTACAAGAGACTCCCTTTTGGAATTTCCTCAGCTCCAGAAATATTCCAAAGAACTGTAGAAGGGATCCTGGGAGGCATGCAGAATGTTTTGTGTTACTTCAAACGACATCCTCGTCTTCAGTGAGGACACAAATACACACGAGAAACACCTGGACGATGTTCTACAGAAACTTCACTCTCATCATCTGAAACTGAACAAAGAGAAGTCAGAACTGAGAAAGTCTGAGATAGAATTCTTGGTCACCTGATCAGTGGGAATGGAGTGAAACCTGATCCAGCCAAGATAGCAGCACTCATGGACATGCCTGACCCAAAGAATGTTCAGGAACTGCAAAGAATGTTGGGCCTGATCAACTTCCTGGGCAGATACATCCCAGATCTGTCCTCAACACTGCGTCCAGTCACCCAGCTGTTGGAGAAAGACCGGGTGTGGACGTGGGGTGGACCACAGCGAGAAGCCCTACATAAGGTGAAGACGGCACTGACTTCAGCACCAGTCCTTGCTTTCTTCGATCTCACCAAGCCAACAACAGTCAGCAGCGATGCCAGCAGTTACGGTATCGGAGGTGTTCTACTCCAAGAACATGATGGAGTTCAGAAGCCTGTAGCCTACTGCTCACGCACCCTGACGCCAGCAGAACGTTCATACGCGCAAATAGAAAAGGAGTGTCTAGCTGCTGTCTGGTCATGTGAAAAGTTC
Source organism: Conus ventricosus (assembly GCA_018398815.1). Lineage (NCBI taxonomy): Eukaryota > Metazoa > Mollusca > Gastropoda > Neogastropoda > Conidae > Conus > Conus ventricosus. The sequence continues at coordinate 47,328,414 of CM031605.1, forward strand.
TCACGGTACCTTGTGGGTCTTGAATCTTTCACACTCCAAACTGACCACAAGCCCCTTGTCCCCTTGATCAACACAAAGGACCTCCAAGATACACCCTTGCGTTGTCAACGTCTTCTCATGAGGCTGATGAGGTTCAGTCCTCATGCGGTCTACGCTCCTGGCAAAGACCTTGTAATAGCTGACACATTGTCTCGCGGCCCCTTACCTCACGAGTCTCAGCAGGATGACTTTCAGCAAGTTCGACAAGACGTCGAAGCTCACATAGATCTCATCAAGTCAACTTGGCCAGTAACAGACAAGCGCCTGGAAGAGATCAGCCGAGAGACAAGTCAGGACAGAGTGCTTAGCGCAGCAATGCAATACACGGCAACAGGATGGCCAGCTTACCAGACTGACGTAGGCCCAGAACTCCAAGAACTTTACGCTGTGAGGAACGAACTAAGTGTTCACAATGGCCTACTAATCAAAGCAAACCGGATTGTCATACCGACTTCGCTGCGTGCCGGGGTCCTTGACCTCATCCACGCAGGGCATCTCGGTATTCAGAAATGTCGAGAAAGAGCAAGCTCATCAGTCTGGTGGCCTGGACTTAACAAAGAAATTGTGAACAAAGTCCAGCAATGTGCTCATTGTGAACTCAAACAACCATCGCAAAGAAGTGAACCACTCCAGCCTACCCCTCTCCCAGAACGACCATTCCAGATGGTAGGAACTGACATCTGTGAGGTGAAAGGACAACAGTATTTAGTCTTAATCGACTATTTCTCCAGGTACATTGAAATCGCACATCTTCCAAGTGTGACATCATTAACTGTCATTGCCAGATTAAAGAACATATTTGCCCATCATGGCATTCCAGAGACTGTCGTATCTGACAATGGGAGACAGTTTACGTCATCTGATTTCCCAAACGTTCGCAAAACAGTGGAACTTCACACACCTCACTAGCAGTCCTTACTTTCCTATATCCAATGGGGAAGCAGAGAGAGCAGTTCAAACAGCAAAACGGATCCTGGAGCAAGAGGACTCATTCATGGCTCTCTTGACATATCGTGCAACGCCTACGGGTCCAACACGAGTGAGTCCAGCGGAGCTCGCCATGGGACGTCGACTGAGGACGACACTGCCCACCCTGCAGACAAATCTTGATCCTCAGCAGTACGACAGAGATGTCATTAAGGAAAACGATGAAAGGCAAAGATGAACAACAAGACTTACTTTGACAGACGACACGGAGCACAGACACTGCCAGAGCTCTGTGCAGGCGACCCAGTCTTGCAGAAGTTAGACCATGAGTCCAAGTGGTCTAAACCAGCAACAGTTGTGAGCCAGGTTGCACCTCGCTCATACTTGGTGCAGACCGAGTCAGGTGCACAGTACAGGCGAAACCGCAGACACCTTCGCCTGTCCCAGTCCTTTCCTGTGACCTTGATGTCCCAGAGGTGACATTCCCCTTCCAGTCCTATGTCACCCAGTCCCCAGATCCTGCCTACCAATCCCCCTGACCCTGGCCCTAGCCCCAGCTTGCAGAGGTATCCAGGTAGCCCTGTCCCAGGACGACCCCAGGCTGACCAGATGCCGTTCCAGCCTGGTTCACCTTCACCTCCTGCCCGGAGTACCAGCCAGCCCAATCCAGCAGTCCAGACTACCCAGCCAGAGGGGTCAACGACCTCGCCAGTGGGTCCAGTCCGAGCAACCAAGAGCGGGCGTGCAGTCATCGTCCCTGCTCGTTACAGAGACTAGTGCAATGTTAACCAATGTACAAGACTTCTCCCTCTCGGTTATTCAATGACTCTAATACGTAATTGTTGGCACATTTCGAGAGTGCACTTTTGTCCATCTTCAGGGGGAGATGTAGCATGTGGTGACCGTGCACATAGGCACGTCGCTATCTGCCGTGCACATAGTCACACATGATGTATCGCGCATGCGCTGAAAGCGTTCGTGTTTGTGTTCGAAAACAACTCACCCCAGCTTGTCCAGAATGAGAATATACTAGATCACAAAACAACATAGTGTTCCTGCGTATTGCCTGGTTTGAGTACGCAAGAAATGTTACAGGGAGGAAATCATCCATATCTTTTTTTTTTTTTTTTTGTTTTCCAGAGCTAAATTTGTTGATCAGTTGAATTCTCGTAAGCAAATTAAGTTGTTAAGTGAATTGTCATGGCTCCCAGTTCCAAACGCTCATTTAAGATTTGAGATCACTGCTTTTAAATGTAAAAAAAAATAATGGGTTGGAAAGTTTTGAGAAATACGTTATCTTCCTTTCTCCACTTCTGTTCACTCGACATTCTCAGCTTGATCTCTGTATAAAAAAAGTGAAATAGCCAAGATTGTCACAGAATGAATTAAATGAATGTGAGCACACACACACACACACACACACACACACACACACACACACACACAGATGTGTGTGTGTGTGTGTGTGTGTGTGTGTGTGTGTGTGTGTGTGTGTGTGAAGTATTTGTGAGATCTTTCGGTGAAATAATTAAGCCAGTTTGAAGAATGACACACGTTGCATGCTATTCACAGATGGGACGCTGGCATTGATACAAAAGTTTCATCAAACGGATCAAGCTGATATTAGCTGAAACCTGTACCAAGAACACTATGTAAAATGACAAGGAAAGAAATCTTTCCAAGCTTGCAACAAGAAACTGTGCTTCTTAGACCTAGTAATTTCACATGCAGAAGAGCCAGGGACTTCGTGCGAAATGGTTTAATCAGTCTTAGTGTGTATCTTTCGTTTTGGTAGTTTGGGGTTCATTTCTTAAACTGATTAAAGATTCATTATGATCTAAATAGTCACCATGACACAAGGGCTTGAATAATGGACTCATGACGGAGATTGTGGGTTCGAGCCCAGTTAGTGACACATACATTATGGAATCATTCAATCTGCTGGGTCTGTTCCCATATACCCAGTGTTGGATACAGTGTGATGTCAAGGTGACAGGACAAGAATGACCATTCCAGGAGATTAGGGCGCTGGTACCCATCTAACACTAGACTGGTAACACCAGGATGACAACACGTTATGATGGGCGGGGAAAATGGCAAGTTTTACGTCGGCTGGGTGCTAGATTCAAACTCGCAACCTCTGTCAACGAAATCTGTCTCTACTGTTGATGGTGTTCTGGGCTCTGATGGGACGACTTAGACTACACAGTCACGACTCCTGCAGCTCAAATATACGCCACTGCAGGTACCTGAAACTCCCGAGCCTGGTTGATCCTATGATACATTTATGAAAGAAGAATAAACCCGTGTGTAGCCCCATCTTGTGGACTTAACCGAAAGTGCCCTGAATTTCAAAGTATCATCCCCATTATTTTCATCCTTACTGATCACCACGAAAGTAAACGATGAAATAATTGTCTCCAGTTCTCTCGTTCATCGTGCCCTAAGCTCAAAGTGTCCTCGTTTTCCACTCCACCTTCGTAAAAAATGAAACAGTAGTCTCCAGTTGTCTGGTTCTTCATGTTTTAAGCTCAAAGTGTCCTCGTTTTCCACTCCACCTTCGTAAAGAATGAAACAATAATTAAGTCTCCAGTTGTCTGGTTCTTCATGTTTTAAGCTCAAAGTGTCCTCGTTTTCCACTCCACCTTTGTAAAGAATGAAACAATAATTAAGTCTCCAGTTGTCTGGTTCCTCATGTTTTAAGCTCAAAGTGAACCCATTTTCCACTCGCCTTCACTTTCTTACCTGCAGCGGTCTCATGTCAAGGTCATTAGTGTGAGAAGATTCACAGTGACTTGGACATTAGTGTCAGTAGGGGATGTATGTAAGTGTCAGTAGAGGATGAAGTGTCAGAAGGGGACGTATATCATATTGTAACATCACTGTTACGTCGTCATGCAGATACCCACAAGAAAGTACCCTGCCCAGAGAAGAATATTCTTTGGTGAGTGTCTTCATGGCGACCTGACATTGACAACACCTATGACAACAGGTTCAGTGACTTGTGGCAGGATAAACACGGATTTGACTGTGCATAGGAAAACATGAAGCATGACATGGGATCGTTCACACAGGGAATTCAAAACAAGCCTCAGGGGCAAAGGGGAAAAGGGACAGATTTTTTTAAAGATCAGATAGGTCTTCAGGTCCGCTTGCAGCTCTGTCTTTTATTGCATAAAATTCACTCGCCAATTTCGTTGGTGGCATTGACATAATTATTTCCCGCACCGCAACTCTCACAAGGCGAATGATGCTTGGCCGGCCCTCCTTTGGTAAGTTGATC
>CM031605.1:47335162-47515162 GCA_018398815.1 Conus ventricosus
TTTCTATGGCAATGACCACCAACTTTCTAGTAGCAGGTTCCAACGCCCGGTCTTACGGAGACAACCATCTCCATACCCATCCCCGCCCCCTCCCCCCTCTCCTGGCAATGACCTCCAACCTTCCGGTAGCAGCTTCCAACACCCGGTCTTACGGTGACTTTCAGCATCCCCATACCCCCCCCCCCCCCCCCCCCCCCACACACACACACACACGCCTCCACCACACTGCCCCTCCATGGCAATGACCACCCACCCTCTGGTAGGTACTGATCTGCTTGGCCACCTCGGGTCCGGGCTGTCTCTCCAGCAGTGCCCGCAGCTCCAGGTAGAGGCGATCCTTCTCCTGCAGCACTCGCTCCACTCTCCACCACCTCCTCTGTGCGGACGATCAGGCGTTTCTGCAAGGCCTGCAAGGTCATTCTGTAAAGCTGATGGCTTAGGATAGACCGACTCTGCACTCACGAACCGACACGCGTGCAGGCATGTGTGCATGCACACTGCGGCGCACGCACACACAGTCACACGCCCTCGTGCCCCCCCCCCCCCCCCCCCATCCCCTCCCACCACAACACGCAATGCCAACAAAGAGAGGGTCTCCTCTCTCTCTCTCTCGGGTGAAATGATTATTCAGTTACTCCCCTTCATGAGGAGCTATGGCCAATACATGAAAAAAAAAAAACACTGAATCTCTCTCTCTCTCTCTCTCTCTCTCTCTGCAGGCTTACCCCGCACTCCCTTTGCTCCTGCGTCTCTTTCTCTCTCTCTTTTTTTTTTTCCTTTTTTAAATTTTAATCCCGTATTGTATTGTAGTTCTAGTCACTTTTGCATGCTTCCTTTGTTACCTTTTATTTTATATTGTTGACCCTACACAGGGCAAGGACTGGATGTAAAAAAGCACATCAGTGCTTATCTATTATCCTCGTAAATAAAGAATTTTGTCTTGTCTTGTCTCTCTCGTCTTCTTTATTCAAGCTCTGCTATTCAAATTCTTCAACTTTCACTGAAGTTGTTCCAATATTTCCCTTACTTTTAAAACAAAGAAAATCAGTTGTGATCATGAGAGAAACAACACTGCAAAATCTGACCCAGTTCGTATTTTGCATTTTTGTCGTTGTCATGTTGGTTTCATGTTCTCCTTCATAAAAGACCACGGCCTATATATGAATGAAATATTTGAATGTGAATCTCTCTCTCTCTCTCTCAAACAGAATGTGGACATGGTTAAGTTCACATTTTTGTTCGCGCGCGCGTGTGTGTGTGTGTCTGTGTGTGTGCGCGCGCGCCCGCGTGCGTGCGTGCGTGCGTGCGAGGGTGTGTGCGCGCGTGTGTGTGTATTGTTTATAAACTATTGTTAACATGCTATTGTTAGCATGGAAGCCAAGCAGGCTATTATCTTAACACTGTCAAATTCTCTCTCTCTCTGTCTCTCTCTCCCTCCCCTCTCTCCGTATCCGTATCTCCCTCCTCTCTCCATTCTCTCTCTCTCTCTCTCCTTTCATCCCCTTCTCTCTCTCTCTTCCTCCTCCTCTCCCCCCTCTCTCTCTCCCTCCATCCCCCTCTCTCTCCCTCCCCCCATCTCTCCCTCACTCCCCTCCCCATCCCCCCCTCTCCCTCCCCACCCCCTACCAACAAACACACACACACCCCTGCAGACGATGCTCCCCCAACCTGCACTTTCTGCAGCAGCTCAAACTTGGAGGGGTCGATGACCTCCAGGCCTCTCCAGCGGTGGATCTGGCGGGGGTGCGACAGCTCGTTCTCCAGGGCGGCACAGCGGGCCCGCTCATGCAGCACCTCGCGGTGGGCCGAGTACAGCTCCTGCTTGTAGCTCCTGACGTTGGCCACGCACTTCTGCAGGCATCTGTTCTCGTGGCGCTGGCGCCGCACTTCCAGACGCAGCAGGCGGATGTCCTGTTGTGAGGTGCACAGATAGACAGACATACCGACTGACAGACAGACAGACAAGACAGACAGACGGACAGACAGACAGACAGACGGACCGGTGGTGACATCAGCTAGCTGTGGGTGATTCGCCTGATTCATGTGCCGGTTTGAAGAAAGTTTATCGATTGTGGTTTATCGCGTAGTTCGAACTGTAGGTCGATACGTGTAGATGAAAGAGATCTGTGAGATCATGTATGTAGACAACTTAAAATCTCGTTAGTAGAATGTATACATACACGCACGCACGCACGCACGCACGCACGCACACACACACACACACACACACACACACACACATTATATATATATATATATATATATATATATATATATATATATATATATATATATTATATATACATATGCATACACACACACATACACACATATATATGTATGTGTGTGTGTGTGTGTGTGTGTGTGTGTGTGTGTGTGTGTGTGTGTGTGTGTGCGTGCGTGCGTGCGTATGTGTGTGTGTGTGTGTGTGTGTGTGTGTGTGTGTGTGTGTGTGTGTGTACATTAAAGAAATCCGCGAGATATGAATGAATACAACTTAGTATCTGATATAGATTCTTTCCGTTTTCGACCTATGTGTCAATTAGTATTATCTATAGAGATGAAAGAGATCCATGAGATTATGTATGAAGACAGTATCTGATTAAGCTTTTTTTCGTTTTAGATGAAAGAGATCCATGAGATTATGTATGAAGACAGTATCTGATTAAGGTTTTTTTTTCCGTTTTCGACTAGTGTCAGTATATGTCAATGTACATAGATGAAAGAGATCGTGAGATTATGAATGAAAACAACTTCCAACCTAACCCGTTTCTTTCCGTTTCTGACCTCTGTGTCAACGTATGAAGGGGAAAGAGATCCGTGAGATTATGAATGAAGATAGTGTCTGATTCAGCTTCTCTCTGTCTCTGACCTCTGTGTCAATGTATGTCAACGTATGAAGGTGAAAGAGATCCGTGAGATCATGAATGAAGATAGCGTCTGATTCAGCTTCTCTCTGTTTCTAAGCCACTTCGTCTTCAATGAAAACAAGATCGATGTTGCGTGTAAAGGGTAGAAGTCAGAAAGGAATTTGTGTGTGTGTGTGAGGATTGGGGGGGGGGGGGGGGGAGGGAGGAGGGGGGGGGATTGCGTGCTTGCGTGCGTGGGTGTGTGTGTGTGTGTGTGTGTGTGTGTGTGTGTGTGTGTGTGTGTGTGTGTGTGTGTGTGTGTGTGTGTGTGTGTGCGTGCGTGTGCGTGTGTGCGTGTGTGTGTGTGTGTGTGTGATTATGTAAACCATCAATTTTCGCCCGGTGCCATAATTAGTGCCAGCCTTTGATTAGTCCAGGAGAAAACAAAATTTTCAAACTGTTGATTGTGGCCATTCGCTGTAAAGAAAAAGATCAAAGTTATCACTCTCTCAGGAAGACCGAGATTATCACTCTCTCAGGAAGACCGAGATTAGCCTATACGGACTGCCTGATGGTGAATTTCCACTGGCAGGGCGATGGCACGAGATACCGAACCGAGATCACACTATGATTGCATGGCGGTGACGATTTGGCCTAACAATTACATACGGCAACAAATGCCCGTCATAGATCAGAATTAACGATTGTGAAAGCGTAACAACTTTTTTTAAAATTTAAATTAAGACTCTGATGCTGATGTTCGTCATTTTACGGTTTTAACAATACATAAATCTATATTTTTTTTTAGCTGTCATAAATTTCGAGCCGAAAATTACTGTCATCTGGATGTTCATAGAGGAGACAGACTGTGTGATAAATGCAACATGTCTATGGTGGGTGTTGAATTCCCCCATGATGTGGAAAGTCGTGCTTAATTTAAAGTTGCTGGTTCGAATCCCGGCAGCCCCAGGGAAGCACCAAAAAAAGTTGACAGGAGACGGACATTAGTAGTCCTGACCTGGAAGCGGCCGTGCCCCATAAAGTGTCAGGAGTTCAGTGTCGAAACACTTGTCTGAGGGTATTTCTTCTCTAGAGACCTGCTGTCACACTGCTGTCCTTGGAGTGTCTTCCATCTACGGTACATTGGCCAAAAAGACGTTCTATTCACCAGCGCCTGTTTACAATTTTGTTGCCTACTTACCATACGTGTCATTTTGCATACGATCACACTCTGCTTGTCCTTCACTCTTTGCCGTGTTGGGTATTTGTCTTTGAGCTTCTTTGACCTTTGTTACTTCATGTGTTTACCCTTCCTCCATATCCCCAAAGCTGTGAAAGATGGCAGCAGGCGTAATGACAGGACAGGCTGTTAGGATACATGGCCTACTTCCCTTCACGTGGAATCAGTGAGACAGCGGATGAATGAGCTCCTCAGTTGCTGAATGAGTAATGGCAATGACAATATCATAGTTAATACAATGGTATGAATAGAAAACGAAAACAGCTGTGTATTAGGGGTTAAAAAAAAGACTGAGTAAGTGCAAACAACTCATTTGTGATTTATGAGAGGAAAAAGAAAAGACTTAGAAAAGTGGGACAAAACAGAAAAATGGTGATAATGATGATGATGGTGGTGATGACAATGATGATTCTGATGATGATGATGATGATGATGATGACGATGACGATGATGATGACGATGACGACGACGACGACGATGATGATGACGATTACGATGATGATGATGACGACGACGACGACGACGATGATGATGATGACGACGACGATGGTGATGATGATGATCATGACCATGATCATGATGACGACGACGACGATAACTGTCCCCTCACCCATGGCACTGACCTCCATCCTATCGTCGTACTTCTTGTTGCCGTTGTTGATGATGATCTGCAGCAGCTGCACCTTCTGGTAGAGCAGGGACAGCTCGTCATTGCGGCGCACCAGCTGGGAGCCCAGGATGTCGCGCTCGCTGATCAGCTTGTCCAGTTCCCGCTTCTGCCGCTTGATGATCTCATCCGAGTTGGCGATCACCTTCTGCAGGTTCTTCTCCTCTGCCCGGAGGTCTGTGACCACCTGCATGAACAAGCCCCCAAATCGGGTCAGTTTTTCCCAGGTTCTTCGAGCCACAAGGTACCACGAGCCTCACTGGCTGAAGAAATGATGACTGTTCTAAAGCACAAACAAAAACACAAGATTTAAGGACTCGAGTCGTGTCCCCGAAACGATTCAGCGGCAGTGCGCAGTCCCCTCTGGTGGGGTGCGTTAAGACGACCTAATGTTGAATGATCTCTGAGGACGATGCTGTAAGATTGCGACACAAGATTTTGTTCCGGGGAAGACAAAACATCTGAAAATGCAGTGTACAACAGTTCTACGCTTTTTTTTTCTTCTTTCATCAATAGCGGTTGTTGTTGCTGTTGCTGTTGTTGTTGTTGTTGTGTGTGTGTGTGTGTTTGTTGTTGTTTTTATGTCGACTGAATTCAGATTAAATTCGGTTTCACTGACCAATTTCTGTTATGAAATTTCTTAAAGTTATGAAGAAAATATACCTGCAATTCTGAATTATGTTGTTTTTTTGTGTGTTTTTTTACGTTTGGTCAGAACGTATGTCGTTCATGACTGAAGTTGTTAAATGATCTTGCTATAATTAATATGATGACTATTGTTACATTCTTTTGCTCATTTTGCTGTTGCGTGTACTTTATGAAAACACCATTTTTCACTGATTTTTTTTTTCTCTTACTGGAGCAAGTGTGCGCGTGACACGGTTGTCGTCCATCGCAATTCCTTTCATTAGATGCGTTGCATTTGAAATGTCTTTTATCTGCGCGCTGTTAAGGTGCTTGGTTGTTTTTTCTGCATTAAGATTTTTTTCTTCTTTTTTTTTAAACTTGAATTCAGCCTTTCGTCGAAGGCATTGTTGTCTTTTTGCTCCTGACGTTGCGTGCATCTATGTGGACTAACAGTATGACTGCTGCTGCTGCTGTTGCTGCTGCTATTGCTGCTGTGATCAGATCTTCTACTGCTGCTGCCGCCATTAGTTCCATCACCACTACCACTACCACCACCATCATCACCATCTGCTGCTGCAAAATCATTTACTGCTATTACAACAACGAATGTTTGCGAGGGTGACTCCAGATGTGTCAAGTTCTAAAGAGGACTGCGATTGACCACAACTCAGACGACAAAACTAAAATGGAATGGATAAAAAAGGTGAGAAGAAATACAAAAACCAGTGGCATGATGGCATAGGGAAACATCACAGAAAAGAGACCACGGAATTAAATTAAAAAAAAAGAAAACAAAAAAAAAGGAAAAAAATGAAGAAAAAGAAAACAACAACAACAAATACTAAAATAAATCACCTGCTTTTGAATACCGTTCGGCATAGAATATGAGAGAGTATCTGGTGTTCGTCTCCTTCTCCCTCTTTAGCAAGCCGCCATTTCAGCAACACACTCACACGTACAGACATATTCTTGCCTTTTTACCCCTCCTTTGCCAAGCCCCAACCTCGGCGAACCTCCGACACACATACACTTACACTAAGCCTCCATCTCAGCAGCAACGAACACAAACACCCCTTGTTGCTTCTCTGGACCCTTTTTAACCTCATCTCTCTTCCCCATCCCCCTCACTCCCTTGCAATTCAGCAACAGATTTGCACACATAACACTCTTTCTGGCCTTTCTGTATTTTCTTTTTTTACCCATCCCCACTCGATCCATTCATTCTCCTCTTCTCTTCCATCTCAGTAACAAATCTACACTCATGAAGCTTTCTTGCCTCTCTTTTATCTTTTCTTTCTTTTTTTTTTTTCATCCCAACCTCATCCGATCTCCTTTTCTCTTCGAATCCAGTAACAAATCTACTCACACAAACCCTTTCTTGGCTCTCTACTCTTTTTAGCCCCCACTTCCTCTTCTCTTCCATCTCAATAATGAACCCCCCACCCCACCCCTACCCCCCACTTTGTTGCCTCTCGACATCTTTTTTGCCCCCCCCCCCCCCCCCCTCACTTCTATTCTTCCCTATTCCTCCTCCAGTGTGAACAACAAGCCTGCACGGATGCAACCTTTCGTTTCTTGCCTCTCTTCATCTTTCTCTTTCTTGCTCTCCTTTCCCTCCCATCTCAGCAACAAATCTACACACATATACATCTTTTCTTGCGTCTCTACACCTTTTGCGCCCCTCCCCTTCCCCATCTCCTCTCATCTCAGCCACGCTTTCTTGTCTCTCTACATCTTTTTTTTTTTGCCGCTATCCCCACCCTCTTTCCTTCCCCACTCTTTTTTCATCTCAGCAACAACGTAGACACATACACTTTTTCTTGCCCCTCTGCAACTGTTCTTCTTATAAGCCCTTATCTCAGCAACGCACTCACGTACACATACACCTCTTTGCCTCCCTATTCCCTTGGTTAAACTCAGTCTCAGCACACGCACACGCGCACACACACACACACACGAACGCACGCACACGCACACACAATTCAACCCCCCCCCCCCCCCCAAACACACACACACATTTATACACACACATATCACACACACACACACGCGCGCGCGCGCGCACACGCACGCACGCACGCACGCACGCACGCACGCACGCACACACACACACACACATACACACACACACACACACACAACGGATTCACCAACAACACCCTGACCTGCTCCACATCCTGCAGCTGCTTCTTCAGCATCTGGATCTCGGTCATCAGGCCGTCCCGCTCCTTCTCCAGGCGAAGGCACTCCAGATGCTCCGCCAGCACCGCCAGCTCCCGGTTCTTCAGCTCCTCCTTCAGCTGGTGCGACTGGTGCTCCAGGACCCGCAGCTTGTTCTTCATCTCGTTCATCTCGTCCTGGCTCTCGATCAGCAGCCGGCTGCACATCAGAGGAAGGCATCACCCAAGGCCTTGTCCGTTTCTCTCATCAGGACAACAGATCATGCCAAAGATCTCTTTGGCAAAGCCCTCTTATACGTTCATTCCACCCGTTCTCTTTCACTCATTCCGCTCGCGTTCTGCAAAGTTTGTCACACACATTGATTCTCGTAATCAGCTGCTTCTTTCAAACTTCGTCATGTATGTCCTTCTCACCAATAGTCCCTGCCAAACTCTGTCACAATCGTTCTCACTGACAGTCCCTTGCAAACTTTGTCACGCATATCATCTCACCGATAGTCCCGTAAAACTCCGAAACTCACATCATTCTCACCAAAAATCCCTTTCAAACTCTATTCTCTTCCAATCTCTGTAACACACATCGTTCTCGCCCATAATCCCTTCCAAACTCTGTCATTAAACATATATCACCAATAGTCCCTTCCAGCCTCCATCACACACATCATTCCCACAAATAGTTCCTATCAATCTCCATCATGCCAATCATTTTCACAAATAGTCCTTCCAAACTCCAACACACACATTCTCACCAATAGTCCCTTACAAATCCTGTCACACACATCATTCTCACCAACGGTCCCTTACAAGCACCGTCACCAACATCATTCTCACTAACAAAAGTCCCTTCCAAATACCGTCACAAACATCATTCTCACCAATAGTCCCTTCCAAATTCTGTCACAAACTTCATTCTCACCAAAGTCCCTTCCAAACTGTCACACATTTCATTATCACCAATATTCCCTTCCAATCTCCGTTACACATCATTCTCTCCAATAGTCCCTTTCAATCTCTGTCACACCAACCATCTTCATCACTAGTCCATCCAAACTTCGTCAAAAATATCAACCTCACCAATAGTCCCTTCCAAACTCAGTCACAAACATCATTCTCACCAACATTCTCTTCTCAACTCTGTTACACACATCGTTATCACAATAGTCCCTTCCAATCTCCATCACGTACATCATTCTAAACAATAGTCCCTTTTGTTCTCCGTCACAGCAATCATTGTCACCAACAGTCCATTCTAAACTCCGTCACAAACATCGTTCTCGCCAATAGTCCATTCCAATCTCCGTCACACACATCATTCTCACTAATAGTCCCTTCCAAACTCCATCACACACCTCATTCTCACTAATAGTCCCTTCCAAACTCCATCACACACATCATTCTCACTAATAGTCTCTCAAAAGTCCGTCACACACATCATTTTCACCAACAGTCCCTTCCAAACTCCGTCACTCACATCATTCCCACTAATAGTCCCTCAAAAGTCCGTCACAAACATCATTCTCACCAATAGTCCCTTCCAAAGTCCGTCACAAACATCGTTCTCACGAATAGTCCCGTTCCAAACTCCGTCACAAACATCGCTCTCACCAATAGTCCCGTTCCAAACTCCGTCACAAACATCGCTCTCACCAAAAGTCCCTTCCAAACCCGTCACAAACATCATTCCCACCAACAGTTCTTTCCAAACTCCGTCACAAGAATCATTTTCATCTGCAGTCTCTTCCCAACTCTGTTACACACAAAATTTTCATAAAGGTTTCCTACAGGGCCTGTTTCACTGCGCCTCATCAGTGGTCAATTGCAAAGTCCATCCCATTCCTTCTCATCAGTTGTCTGCTATACAGTCCATCTATGTGTGTGCCAGCAGGTGCGTATACCTGCGTATTTTGCGTGCACGTGCGTTCATAAGCCAAATAGTCATAATCCTTCTCAGTTTTGTCTTGGCTGGACTCTGGGTAGGCTGGTGATTCTTTTGATCCAGGACTCCAGGGTTCAATCCTCGCTTGGGGCCGCCAGGTTAGAGTGGGTTTTCTCTTTGGAGTCATGATCTGTGCAGAACCCTACCTTCACTTCAAATCGAGGTCTCATGAGTGAATGCATGAATAAGAGAGAGAGAGAGAGAGAGAGAGAGAGAGAGAGAGAGGAGAGAGAGAGAGAGAGAGAGAGAGAGGAGAGAGAGAGAGAGAGAGAGAGAGAGAGACAGACAGACAGACAGAAGAAGAAGAAGGAGAAGAAGTCTTGCCCTTCGTATGCCCAAGGAAGCCAGCGGCTCCTCCTACCTGTACATGTTCCTGTCCTGGTGCACGGCCTCATAGAGGTTCTGCTGGATCTTCAGGCGGCTCTCCAGCTCCTCGCCTCGCTTCTTCAGGTCCAGGATCTGCAGGTCCCGCATCTGGCACTCCTCCATGGTCTAGAGAGAGAGAGAGGAGAGAGAGAGAGAGAGAGAGAAGAGAGAGGAGAGAGAGAGAGAGAGAAGAGAGAGGAGAGAGAGAAAGAGAGACAGAGAGAGACAGAGACAGAGACAGAATGAGAGAGAGAGAGAGAGCTAATGACTACACTAGATAGTTCTTAACAAGCACAATTCTTTGAAAAGGGATCCTGGTTTAACAAGCAGTTCTTACACAATGGACAAAGAGGCAGTACTAAGAACAAAGCAATAAACATGAAGATCTGGATAATAAACACAGTAAGGATACCCCACGCTCATTTATACAACGTCACTTAATCTTCCTTCGAACAATAACTCACACACAGCTAGCAATAACACACACACACACACACACACACACACACACACACACACACACACACACACACACACACAGTACATACACACATACAGCCCTGATGTGGCCCTTTGCGGTCGGCTGGGCTATAAGCAACATTATCTTATCTTACATACACACACACACACACACACACACACACCGCGCGCGTGCGCGCGCGCCACCACTTAGACCTGAAGCAGCAGCAGCTGAAGCAACATTGATCGCCCATAACCTTCTAACGGAGGTTACTAGCTTCGAACCCCCAAAAGAACCATTTTCTTCATGAAACCTGAAAGGTGCATGCTGCAACAATACACTGGTGATGGCAACGCTCAGGTAAAACAGTCATCATGACATATGCTGTTTTCTAACAATGACTCCTTTACATGCTTTAAAACCTGGTATGGAACTCCAGCGTGGCCAGCACAAAAACAGATTGCTTTGTGACTCATGGAAACAATTAACTATGACTCATGAAAGCCTGGCTGGGGAAAGATCCAGTGACGGTGAGGAAAGACTCACTGACCGCAGGGAAAGTCCTGTTGACAACGGGAAAGACTGTGACCTGGGATTCTCTTCAGAGAGCACGTAAGACCTCATGGCGAAAGCTAGGATGTGTCTGGAGTTGTACTGTCATCACCTGTCAGCGGAACAGCAACAAGCGAGGCAACGACATGCACACGGCAGTTGCTTGACGGTGGCGGTTTTTGTTGTTGTTGTTGTTGTTGTTTTTTTTGCCGGTGGGCTCTGCAGTCATGAAATATGGGCTGGTACACCCATGAGAACGCTCCCGTGGAGGTTCTGCCGTGTCACATCCGGTGGCCATCATACAATGGCATCGGTCTTGGAGCAATTTTGTCCCTTCCCGTGTTAATGGAGTGTCCTGTGCGAGCCTGCACCCTATATGAACACAGCGCAGGCTTGCAAGGGTGGCGCAGGATTGCCCCCAGCCGGTTGGTTCGGCGGTTGAGGACAGTAGGCCTATTTTTCTTGGTCCTATCCGCACCTTCGGGTGCATCGTTTTCTTGACTCATGAAAGCCCGGCTTGGCAACCATGACTCGTGTATATGCAGTGTGATATCATTAGTACCATTGTATGGATGGTGAGCCTTTTAAAGAACTGCTTTCCAAAGGTGGAGAATGGCGGGTGCGGGAACTAACCGCCATTGTCAGCTGTTTTCACTCCTCATGACGCATCAGAAATGCAGGGCAATCGAAAGAATGAAGGGAAAAAAAGGCTGAGCTACTGAGATTGACTGGGTGACACGGGGAAAACGAGTGACAGTAGCTATAGCAGGCTGCTCTTCAGTCGGCTCTACCCCGGTAAGCAGTCTGCTATGTTTATAACTGCGTGAATTGTAAATCACTTAGAGATTGATTTCTGACCGAGGACGGGCGCTATTTAAGTACTCATAACATCATCACCATCATCACCAGTAACAAGAGGAGGAGAGGAGGAGGAGGGGAGGAGGAGGAGAAGAGAAGAAGAAGAAGAAGAAGAAGAAGAAGAAGAAGAAGAAGCATATAAATCTGTATTTTCTTTGATCCATTACTGATGTCTTAACCAACAATAATTCTTTTGGTGGTAACGAGTGATCACTTTATCGGTAAAATGACTATTTGGACGGGAAATGTTTTCCATATCATAATTCATTTCTCATTTTTGTAGAGTCACCAATACAGTTTCGCTATCGTTCTTCTTTTCTTATTAATGATATCTGTTTTCAAATTGAAGGAAAAAAAATGATTTTTACACCTGAACTGATCAAGCTAGCTCGTCGTCATCCCCTACCATCATCACACGGCACTGACCTTCATCATCTTCAGGGTGAGGTCGCCGTTCTCATTGATGTAGCGGTCCCTCTCTCTCTCCAGCTGCTGAATCAGGCGCCGCTGCTTCTCAGACTCCCGCCGGAAGCCCATGATCTCGTGGCCCATGTTGCGGTTGGTCTGCTCGTGTAGGCTCACCAGGTTCGACTGTTTCTCTGTAGCTCTAACCTGATGAATCGGGGAGGTTAGCATGCAGTAAAAATGGAACGAAGGTTGGACACACACACACACACACGCACGCACGCACGCACGCACGCCACACACATACACACGCACACACGCGCGCGCGCGCGCGCGCGCACGCACGCACGCACGCGCACACACAACACACACACACACACACACACACACACACACACACACACACACGACCATCACAGCAGCAATCTAACCTACCGACCTGTTTCAAGACATTCTTGTGCAGTACGTCTTTCTCATGCTGGAGGCTAGAAAGGCGTTTCTCGTCCATCTCCTTTGTCTTCTTGCTGTTATCGATGGTCTTTTCCGCACTGACCAGCTGACCCTGCAGCTGATCCTTCTCTTTGCGCAGCGCCATGCGTGCCTCTGTCAGCAACTTGACCTGGTCACAGATGAAGAATGGACAGGATCAGTATCTTGTGCCTCTGTCAGCACCTTGATCTGGTCACAGATGGAGAATGGACAGGATCAGTATCTTGTGCCTCTGTCAGCACCTTGACCTGGTCACAGATGAAGAATGGACAGGATCAGTATCGTGTGCCTCTGTCAGCACCTTGACCTGGTCACAGATGAAGAATGGACAGGATCAGTATCTGGTGCCTCTGTCAGCACCTTGACCTGGTCACAGATGAAGAATGGACAGGATCAGTATCTTGTGCCTCTGTCAGCACCTTGATCTGGTCACAGATGAAGAATGGACAGGATCAGTATCTTGTGCCTCTGTCAGTACCTTGATCTGGTCACAGATGAAGAATGGTCAGGATCAGTATCTTGTCCCTCTGTCAACACCTTGATTTGTGCCTCGGTCAGAACCTTCATCTGATCACATGTGTACACACACGCACACTCACACTCACTAAAGACACACTATTAAACAGAAAAAGCACGCAAAGAGAATGTAAATATGCGGGTTCACGACCACCCATCTTATTTTGCACGAAAACCCCCTTTTCACATACAAATCACGTCCATCTCATGTCGGTTTTGACCAAAATCAACACTGTTTCACAAACAAAATTAACACGCAAAAACAGCAAAACTTGACGTAATTAGTACATTAAAAACGGGGGCTTACATGCTAGATAAGATTTGGTGATCGTGAACAAAGATATTTACATTCTCTCCAAGGGCATAAAAAATTAAGGGTTTAATTAGCCATTAACGTCCGCGGGACTGAGTCCTTACTACTCTTCTAAAATTATCTTCTACTTCCAACACTATCAACAAATCAGAACAAACAACTGGCTTTCCGTCTTGATTGGCTATTTTTACATCCAATGAATTTATAGACCCCTCAATTAATTCTTTAAATTGGCTGTTTCCGCCAAACTCATATAACTGATAATCGCAAAACCCTGCCTTAATTGATGGCAGCGCTCGTAGAACTGTAGATGGATAGCTATTAAACAAATTAGTAGCTGTTTTTAGCTGTTGTAAATGCACATACAAAATTGGGTTTACGAGAAAATGGGCGGGTCTACTGCCTAAATACTCATAAAGACCGCTTTCTAAGTAAATATGTGTTTTAATATGATATGTTTCACCACTATTATAAAAGCCCAAAATTCGAGCAAGGATTCTAGGAAAAACGTACCCCCTTTTTTCTTTAAGTTCTGGAAAAATCATAGTAATTATAAGATTTGCCTCATTAATTTTTAAATTAATGCCAAAATCGCTAAATACTTCTCTTAAAGAGCAAAAGTTGTAATAACCATCGGGTATTTTTAAATGTTTTTAATAGTTTGCCTTGTCCGTCCTTAACATCCACCCAGTTATTCTTATCTTTTTCAGATATGTTAATCCATTTTACTTTAAAGCCAATTTTCTTTAAGAGCAATCCTACAACTCCCGCGCCTATTGTCAATTTCATGCGTTAAGAACACACGCTCGTTTTGCTTGGTTATATAGATGTACATCTTTTTTAAAAACTATTTTAAAAACCATTTTAAAAAATGGAACCTTTTAAATATAATGAAAGTGCCACTTACAATGTAGAGCGTTTTATAACCCCAAATCTTTGGACTTCAGCAATTTAACTATTGCAGTAGATGAATCATATGGCTTCCAAGTTAGACTTGTAAATCCACTAACTAGATATTTAAATCCGCCAATAAAGAGTGACAGAGTACCATTAGCATGGGCATCTCGCCCTATGACGTTTTACCAGAATCAGTTAAATTTTGCCATTTACTGCGCAACTACTGGCTGCGGTGTTTCATATGCAAACCATTTAAACCATCCTAATCTTTTAGTATGGTCAGTATATAACTTTCATGTTTATTACCAGTACAGACGAATACTAACTGAACTACAAGTGCCCCTCCCCAGCGACAACACGTTTAAGCCATTTAAAAGCCCAATGGATAATAATGCATATGAAAGAATCTGCAACGAATTTAACATTAATCCTTCAACTGACTTTAGACAAAAGTTAGACCGCAATCATGGGTTAGGCACATTGTATTTATGGGTGCAAAAAGAGAATATGCTTATGACTACTGGCCTGGCCACACCTCTTTTCAGCCAAACAAACAAGTTCGATTGGGATCCATAGAACAAAAAACATCCTAATGCTTGGGCAACATTTATCTTAGATGAAAGTAAAGGCCTAACAATGCCAGGAGTGCAAAGACTTAATGACTCCATACGGACATACGTTTGGTGTCTATTAGGAGCACAAGCACAGACCAAGTCTAGCATAGTGGATCAATCTACAGGCTTTGATGCTAGAAAACAATTTCTGGCTAATTTAGAAGATGCTATTAACTCAGCTGTTGATTTGCCCTCCAGCATACAAAGGTATCAAGACGTTCTTACAAATGCTAGGTCAAAGGTTGACTTTGTTGTAGGCCATGGATTATACATGCTACCCTCTGACCTTAGACTGCAGATTGGCATGATACAGAATTATAATAATGAAATCCTCATAGCTGGAGACGATCAAAACTTAGGGCACAATCAAGGTTTAAACACAAGGCCCGCTCCATCCATTTTAAAAAAAGTACCTAGCCCTGAAGAACCAGAAAGCGACCCACAACCAGAAAGCGCCCCACACCAGAAAGCAGCCCAGAAAGCACGCCACCTGTTAATTCACCTCACACTGACAGCCACACTAGCGAAAAGACAGCCCTTGTTGTATTTTTAACTTTTACTGGATTAGCCATACTTTATTTCACTAAAAATTAATCCAGCAGCTAGCACTCCTAACGTCCACAGATGGTCAGCCATATAACCAGCAACTTTGCCTATAGTAGACAAAACCCAACTAACAACACTGCCAATTATGCCAGGCAGAGCATCAAGCGCTTTAGCTGCTAACTTCTTTAATAAGTTTGCTAGATGATGCAATTGTTTTCTAATCCAACTTTTACCAGGCTGAAGCGTTGGGGGCGCTACTGGCCCTGTTGGTGCACTGCCGGTTAAAGCATAAACGAGTGTAGAGATAGCAAACCCAACAGCTGTTAATATACTAACTATTGTAATCCCCTGTTCCCTGAACAGCGTCCTTATTCTTTCAGCTAACGTAGTGTTTTCATAAAGTATTCTGTTTATTGTTTCTCTTATTCTGCTTGTTTGTGATGCTAGTTGCGCTCTGTTAGTAGACAACACTTCTAACCGGGCGCCCTTTGCAGCCTTAAATCCTGTGTTTTCTGCTGTATTATAACCTTTTCTTCTCGCCCTAAATTGTTATCATCTGCATCAGCCAGTTTATTTTTTCTTCTTCTATCTCTCTATCCAGCTCACTAAGTTTTGCTAAATTGTTTTCTAGTTCGCCCCTTATTGACTTTAGGCGATCATTAAGCCCCAGGATTTCACGCATGGGCAATGGAGAATCTTCAATTGTTTCTAATGTTTTTCTGACTGTTTCCTCATTAAAACTCGTCTCAATTTCTGTTGCTGCATCATTTATTCTTGGTCCTAAATGTTGAAAAGGGGTCATTTCTATTTCAGATCGTGTTGGCAACTCTTGCCCCAAGTTCTGTAAAAGACTAACAGCCTCAGGCCTTAAATTTAAAATGTTTAATCGTCTTGGTCGGCAACAGGAATCCTCTGCCTAATTGTGCTTAGTTTTAAAAACTTAGTTGGGTCTGGCTTTGTAGTAACTCTTACAAAATTTCCTCCACCAGTTCTTATATACAGATGGTTGCTTTTATCAATCTTAAAATCAAAAGGACTATGGCCTTCTGGCGGTTTTAGTCCTAAGCTTATGTAGAATGAGTTAATTCTATTTGTTAATAGTTCTGCACGAGATGCGCTAACTGAAGGGGGCGTTTTCTGCTTCTTCTAATGAAGGGATTGAAGAACCTTCTGCTGCTCTTTCAAGTTCTTCGCGCAATGAAGGACCTAATTCTGTTTCATCTTCTTCAAATGAAGGGCCTGGCAGATCTCTTTCTTCTTCGGAAGGATCAGGCGCGTCAAAATCTTCATCCATATTTTTTTTTTATATTCTTTTTTGTTTTATAAAAAATGAACTCATACGGTTGTGACCTCGATCCATACAGAAAAGAGAAGGAACCCCATGGCATAAAAGGTATAAGGCAGACTGTAATTAGTGTAAATACCCCATCAACAGTTCAGCCCGGACAAACTTTAATAGTCAAGTTCCCTGATCTTGGCGCTGACGATGTTATAATGCCCGGCACTGCTAAACTATCATTCAAAGTAGATATTACATCGGCAGATCCTAATGCTACTGTTGTTGCTAATTTGGGCAGGGCAATCGTTAAACATATGGTAATCAAACTGGAGGGCAGAGAAGTTTTGTACTAAGCGAGGCAGACATTTTTGCCCTCTATTCTGACCTATGGCTGCCTAAAAAAGAAAGAAAAGAGAAAGTTTATCAGGGAATACAAGATCTAAATGGCCTTAAGCACAGGCTTAAAGCGGAGGATGCAAAGAATGATGTTAAAGATGAGGCAGTAGCAGAAAGCATTTGGCAACAGATTCTGCATCCCTCTAGATTTTGAACTGTTAAAGACGCATATGCCATATTACCAAGGTGCGCTGAAAGAAAAACTTACTTATGAACTGACATTTAATCCTAGCGATTCTGTTGTTCTGTCTGAAGACCCTTTAGCTAAATACACAGTTAGCGACATTTCTCTTGAGTTTGATGTTGTTACTAACCCGAACTGGCCAGAACAATCTTAACCCAGTATAAAAATAAAACAGTTATTTATTATGAAAGAGTTATACACGCCACTACAGAAAATAGAAACAAGCGAGACACTGTCTGGAACATACATCTAAATCAGTCTCTGAAGTCTTTAAAAGGAATTTTGTTCTTGTTTACTGAAGGAACAACTCCTTTTCATAGAGAATCAGAAGCGTTTTATATCCAAAAATTGAGAAGGTTGACTGTGCAATAAATGGCAAGTCTGATCAGTTGTATTCGGGGCGCGGACTTTTACCTCACCAACACTTTGATGAAATAAGAAAGTTATTCGCTGGAGGTAGGCAAAGGGATCCTACAGTTGATCGTGTATGTAAAAAACTTCGCCTTTATGATGTAAGACTCGAAGACTACTTAATAAGTAAATATGGGCTGTGGCTGGATTTTAGATCTACATTTTCTTTCCCCGAAGATGGAGTATGGCTGCCTTAATGGCGGGATAGAAAAGGGTCATACACACAAAACTCCACTGCCTGGCTATACAGGGAGTGTCCGCAGGAGTATCAGCCTGCGTACGCAGAAAGAAAGAAAGATCTACATTTGACAACAGATTGTTTGGAAGTGGAGAAAGGGTAGGGCAAGATGGTATAAAAATAAATATTCACAAGAAAGCAGACGGAAACGCCCCAATAAAAATGCATATTTTTATGGTTTGTGATGCTCAGTTAAACATTGAAGAAAACAGGCTAAAAGACGCGGCTTATTAAAATGAAAGAAGAAATATTCTAATAAAAACAGATGGATAGTTTGAAGTTTCTGCCAAAAGATCCGCACTTTTTCTCTATGTGCGGGATTACTGGGTGTGGGAAAACTGTCTTCGTACTTGATTTGTTGCAAACAATATACAGGTTTCATTACGAGCACATTGTTATATTCTGCACAACCATTAAGCACAACAAGTCTTACAAAGAAAGGAAGTTTATTTGGACAGACGAGAATATATTTTTAGTTGATCCTAGCGAAAACTGAGCGACTGTTTAGAACATTACTATAGACTATTTGAGGGAACTGAAACACTGTTTATTATTGATGACTGTTCAGCTGAACGAGACATTGTTAAAAAAAGAAAAGCTCTGTCAAAGCTAGCCTTTAGTGGCCGCCACGCCTTAGTTTCTGTATGGCTATTAACTCAAAAATACAATGCTGTCTTAAAAGACTTTCGATCGCAGTTAAAATCGGTTGTATTATTTTACACTAAGGACAAAGATAGTTTTGAAGAATGTTTAAGTGAAAATTATATAATAAGAGACAAAGATGAGCTAAAAAAAATAAAAGAGCAGTTAGAAAAATCTAAGCACGCCAAGCTATGCTTGCGGACTGACCCCCCAGTTCAATACGTTTGTTTATTGTAGATTGTTTATTATTGATTGCTTATAACAATTTGTTTATTATAATTTTAATATTAAAAAAGAATGTCTCGGGGGCCAGAATCAAAGGTGCAGCTAGCTCCTAAATGCACTGCAGTAGAGCTAAAAGACCTAGCAGACACAACTGAGTTTGATCTAATAGGAGTGCCAGGAAATGTTTATGGATTTGAGTACACAGATGATGGGGTTTACAAACGAACAGAAATTGAAGACAAAAACGGCAGCAGCATCCTGCCCTAGAAGAGATAAGAAATTTCAGAGCAAACGATTTTGGCAAACGTGAATACAAACTTCATAAAAGAGAGAATGCTTGGGCGTTGCTTCCTGAAATTGACTGGAATTTAAAGTTTGAACTGCGAAGCCTAATGTATACTTTGATAGGAAAACAATTTTAGAAAGGCCTTAAATGCAGGACCCTATCTTGTTAGCCTAGTTCCAGGAACACAACAGAAAAAACAGATT
The DNA here is from genome assembly GCA_018398815.1 of Conus ventricosus. Lineage (NCBI taxonomy): Eukaryota > Metazoa > Mollusca > Gastropoda > Neogastropoda > Conidae > Conus > Conus ventricosus. Next base: position 47,354,542 of record CM031605.1, read on the forward strand.
GAAATAATTAGGCGGGGTTTTGAATATATGCTACAGAGAAAGAAGTCCTTAGCTGAAGTGGGGGATGACACCATCGGCTTAGAATTTACCCCAACGCTACAGTCACTACCTAGGCAAATGACGATGATTTTTCGCTTATTTATTACTCCTAGGGAGGGAGATACTAGTTTGCCAGAACATGCGTTTATTAGAGGCATACAAATAAAGGCTGAAAACTTGGATGCCCCTCTTAGGTTCGTTATTGTTATTACTAAAAACGGAGATGAAATAAACACCCATGTATCATCTGACAAGGTTACTGTGATGGTTGACAAAGACAAACTAACAGTACTCGACTTTATTTTCATTAAGTATGTTGATTTTATTGCGTTTTACTCTATTAATGAAGTGCTGCCAGAAGGATTAATAAGAAGATATGTACAAGATTAAATTTAAAAAAATAATCTTGATTAAAAAATGGAGGTTCAACAGTTTAGGTTAAAGCAAATAACTGAACTTCAAAAGGAAATAGAAAGCGACTTGGATAAGTATAGGGTTACTAGAAAGAAATATGCTAAAGCTTTAATTACTCTTTCTTATGTAATTACTGGCTCATCAGCTGTAGCTAGCGTAAGTGCTGGGTCTGGCGTTGCTCTTTTAACTACTGGGGTTGGGGGCGTCAGCCTCTTTAGCATTAGGGGGCCTTGGTTTAGGTTTAGGCGCCATGTCTATGATTGTAAGTGCTGTTTTAAAAAAATTAACTCCTAAATTACAAAAGCACACTGCCATTGTTGCCCTAGCATCAGCAAAACTTTGTTCATTAAGATTAAGAATAAGCAAATCATTACAGGATGAAAACATCACGGGCGAAGAATTTCAGAAGCTTATGGCTGACGGTGATGATTACAGACGACAAAAAATTGAACTTCAAAAGGAGTGGAGAAAGACGTTTACTTCACGACAGGTAGACACTGATGCAATTAAACAGAACATTGAAAAACAAAACACATGATCGTTAAACCCAAAATAGACCAAAAAAATAAGTTTAGCAAAAATAAATACTTTTTTTTTTTGTTAACTCACTGTGTTTGGCGGGACAACTTGCAGCTCTTCACGAACAAACGATCTTTTAGGGGCAGGCCTTTTAGATGTAGTAGCACCGCTAGAAGAGAAAGTCTCTCTTAAATAATACACGGGAGGGGCTGTTTTCATGATTCTTTCAACTTCATATACGTCTACGCTCCATATGGGGTCTGTAGCTCTAATTCAAACATCGCCCTCTGCTTCTCCAGGAGCATACAAGTATCTTACTTTTAGTCCAAACGGCAAGAGTTTTTGAGTCCCCTGCACATCTTCAGTAATGCTAATTTTTTTTTAATTTGATTGCGTTTACTGGTTTAAGGCCTGTTGCTTTAAATTCTTCATTGTTCATTGGCACGTAAGACTGCTGGCAATCTCCTAACCCATTCTGTGTTACGCGTTCTGTACTTCGTAGTGTCCATAATTTCTCTGTGATATTGATAGGTAAACAGGCGTTCAGCTAGATTCTTATTAAAGTTTTCTACTAGGGCTTGTGATCGATGGTTGCCTGGGATCCCTCTCTTAACTGTAACATGATGTTTTAAAAACAATTGGTTTACAGAACCTTTAAACTCTTTTCCATCATCAACTTGAATCATCCTAGGATACTTTAATGGACCTCGCATGTATATTTGTTGTAAAGCCACAGCCACAGCAGTTGAGCTTTTATCCGTTAAAGGTTCAGCGTCTTTGTATCTTGAAGCCATGTCAACAACTGTCAAAGCATACTTAAACTTTTTTCTTCTAACTTTATCATGTGGAAGATACAACAAGTCCATCTGGTGGGCGTCATTTGGAACTGAGTTAACAAATCTAGGCCTTATTATTCTTTTTGGGGCAGGCAGATATATTTGCCAAATTGCTTGTTTTGAAGCCAGTCTTTCGCATCTGATTCAGACACTCTAGCAGCTTTACTTACTTTTTCAATAGCGGTCTTTCCTTTCCAATTACTTAGTTTTTCAATAGCGGGCTTTCCTTTCCAATAACCTTTAGGAGAATAATATATTTTGTACTTCGTATTATCCATATTTTAAATGCCATTTTATTTTACACAAGAAAAGTGAGCAACAAGATAGACTGAGGTCATGCCAACTGCAATAAAAGCTATCTCTGCAGTCTTCTGTTCCTCAGATGGTTCATAAAAGTCAGACAGTTCTGGCGGCGGCGATGTTAGAAACTTCTTTCCTGTTACTAAGTAATACTCATTCATTGCGTCATCAACGTCTGTAAATGTGTGCTCTGCATGGCCCTGTTCTCTTAACTTTTTATTAATAAAGTCTAAGTGAGTAATTCGTCTTTTCTCATAAGCGTCTCTTGCCTTAGCTAAATCTTCCATTGCCTTGTTATGACGTTCTCTCTCTTCATCGGACCTCATTTACTAAACATATAATTGCTTCCAGAGAAGGCCAATGCATTAACAATAGCTCCTCCCACCATCAGAACCAATCCAGACATCTTTTATAAATCAATATTTTCTAGATTAATCTGCCTATGAACTAATATTTTCTGGGATAATCCCCTGTGTAACAAGAAAGTCTTTTGAGGCAATCCCTGCAGTAATTACAACTATAACCTTAACAACATCCTCAATGTCTAACCTTCCTAGGTCAGCCAGGCCTCATTTTAAACATGTTTTTTGCTAACACGCTATAGCCTATACTAAGACCGCTAATTACAGCAGAATGGTAAATCGTATTGATAATCTTTTTTTCACTCATCTTTTATTAACTAAAAAAATAATTAAAATAATCATAATACGAAAGGCTGTCTATGTGCTTTTTAATCAGATAATCTTTTGTTGTTAAGGCTAAAAATAATGTTGCAACTAGTTTGGCGAATCTTCTATCTTTCCCATGTTGGGCGGTTTTATTCCTAACAAACATTTTGCAAGGGTTGAATAGACTATGACACCAACGATAGGCACTGCATAATTAACCAACTTTAAACTCATGGTTTTAAAAGTATTATATTATTTTTTATTGTTTTTAAAAATGGATTGTACGAACTATTAAAGTGTGAGGAGCAAGCAGACTACTCCGTAGACCACTGCCATAAAGAAAGATTATACTCTCTGGCCGCGTGTGGAAAAACTAAACAGTATTTAGGCACTGAACTAAGTATTGAACAAATTCAGCAACTGTCTACATCAGACATTGAGAAGTACTACGCTAGGTACGAAGCGCAGTTAGGGTAAAAAATGGTTAGATCAGTGGGGCAGACAATAATTAGTTTATATGCTAAGTTAGTAAGTAAGATGGCGCCGGTTGATTCAGAAGAAGATTTAAAATATGACTTATCACAAGATCCGGTTTTAAACAAGTCCCTAGAAACTCTTGCAGGTGACATGTATTACAGATTTGGGACGATGTTATGCCCATTCATCATGGGGTTAATTACTTTTAATCATATTAATTTTGATCACATTAAATTTAATCGCAATAAAAAAAATGAGCGAGCAGGAGAAGAAGGCGTCGCAGGACAGTCCACAGGAACTTCCGCAGGAGCAGGCGAATGTGCCACAAGTGAATGTACCGCAAGAGAATGTACCCAAGTGAGTAGTGTTACTAAGTCTAAACATCCTGGACGTGTTGAGGCGGGCATAAACTAGCTGAATGGAACAGACTGAGAAAAGCAAACCAATCAACAAAACAAAAATTGTTAGATAGTAATACAACATCGCCGCCAGCACCGCCATCGCAATTAACAACAACACAATCACAATCAAACGATAAGATGTATTATTATGTATTGGGTGCTGTTGTTGTTGGTGGGGGAGTTTTAGCATACAAATACCTAACACCATACCTAGCAACAAAGCCGCAAGCCCCCACAGTAAAAGAAGAAGAACCAGATTCTGCAAAAAAAGCGCAACCTCCTGCAGTAGACCCATTTTCTATGGAATAGTTTTTAAGAACTAAATAAAGTACAAGTTAAGAACTTGATAAGAACTTGATAAGTACAAGTTAAGTACAAGTTAAGTTAGTTATAGAAAGTACTTTTTAAGTTAAGTGCAAGTAAATTACAAGTTAAGTGTAAGTAAATTATAAGTTTTTTGTTAATTAATAGTTAAGTTCTTGTTAGGTTCTTAAGTAAGTTCTTGTTAGGTTTTTAAATAAGTTCTAGTTAGGTTCTTAAGTAAGTTCTTGTTAGGTTCTTAAGTAAGTTCTAGTTAGGTTCTTAAGTAAGTTCTTGTTAGGTTCTTTGTCACGAGTTTGTCACGAGGCCTATGACGATTGACCCATCTAGGGTGGTGGAATTATTCATTTATTTATTGTCGTTGTTGTTGTCGTGTATCCGTCCCTTAATGTGGCTTGTGGTGTGTTTGCACCTTAATGTAGCTCAGCTCAGGTTAGGTTTGCTTTCTCTCTCTCTCTCTCTAATTCCACTGCCCGTGCAATTCATCCTGCTGGTTCACGGGTGGCTGGTACCTTTCGCTTGAACTGGCTGTCTCTATCGGCCTCTCACCTGTCTTTTTACCTGCCGCACGTGCCGCATTCCTCTTAGGCTTGAGGTATTCTCACTGTGACGTAGGGTGGCATGTTGGCCGCCATCGGTTAGGCAGGTTTTCTCTTGACTCGAGCGGAAGATGTCCCTGGGAGCGCCTGCTCCGGTTCTGGTTCTCAACCACTTCGTCGAAGGTACGGTCGGTACCTTCATTTCTACAGTCGGCCTGTAGGGGAGGGACATCACATCATCTCTTTTCGCATTGCTCTGCTGTTCCTCTCGACTGGACAGAGGGCAGAGAGTCGCTTGACCCGCCACTTCTGGGTCACCCACGGGTAGCTGGCAAGCATCAGTTTCGTGGTTCGTTTGTTTTGTTTCGTTTTGTTGTTAGCCGGCTAATTCTTCTCTTTTGCGCAATTTCCTTTTGTTTTCAAAATTATAAAAGAAATATTGTTTGAGACCACTTTTCTCTGGTTAATTCAATCTTTAACCTGGCCATTCTAAATTATATCCAAAAGTCTTTCTCCTTTTTATGCATCTGATGATGCGGTAGTCGGTGGGGATGGGGAGAACCTGGTGATTTAGGGTTGGGACTCGCTTGGTCTCGCTCGTCCGCCCCTGTCACAATCACTGGTCTCTTATTCTTCGGCCACCGTCTGTTTGTGTGTGCAAGGGGAACGAGTTTTATGTTTGCGAGCGTGCGAAACGCATGATTAGTCGTTTGGATGCGTGGTTGGAGAATTGTTCATTTTGAAATGTTGCTATAAAATGTGGGGATAATTGTGCCATTGAATTATTTGCAAATGTGGTGGCAGTTATAAAGCAATGGTTGCTGTATTAGTTCAGTTCCTAAGAAAGGAAAATGTTTAAACGTGAGTGAGGGAAGGATGAAGATATAATTTGCTATTCGTGTGTTTAGCCTGTGAATGTAATCTCTTACCTGCTTCGTGTGAGGAGACCTTTAGCGAACATTCCTCAGTTGGTTTGTTTACTGTGTTATGCTCAGGTCTGTGTTGAGCTGGTGCTGTTAATTTATTCAGCAAACCTCCCCTCGCCCATCATGCGGGGGGCTGTTAGGATTTAACAGCATATGCCAGACCGTACTGACTGCGGGGTTCCAGTACCCTTCCTTCTTTCCTTCCAGTTCCTTCCGTTTCCTCTCCTCCCGGGGGATTCACCCGAAGCTTGCGCTGTTGGGGCCGCGCACTGGTTGAGGAGCACGTGGACTTTGCTGGAGGATCCTGGCCCCTGTCCGGGACCTTCAGCGACAACGCCTCGTCCCACGGGACGCGTTCTCCGCGGTCCTCGGACTTCCTACAGCCCATGACACCAGTTTTGGTTCGCTCTGTGTCGTGCAATTTGGGTGTGTGTGTGTGTCAATGGTGTCGGCATTGAAAGACACTTCGTTCAAGAAACCGACCCGGTTTGGGGCACCTGATGCGACTCGGTGCTCACAGTGGACTTTGGAGAGGCAGGGGTGTGGGGAACCACATGAAGCACGGAAAGGAATGTGTGCTGGAAAGGCTTATTTATGATTATGGTTATGTTGTGGTGCGTTGAAATGCTCGTTTGCGACTATGGGTATGTCGTGTGTGTTGAAATGCTTAATTGTGTGTATGTCGTGTGTGTTGAAATGCTTGATTGTGATTGTGCATGTTGTGTGTGTTGGAATGCTTATTTTGTGACTATGTGTGTGTTGGTGTGAATAAATGGGGTGTTGTATCGTAATCTTTCTTGTGTGGTCTCTTGCGGGGCGTGTGAGTTCAGTCACTCCCTTCACTCCCATCTAGACCGATCCTGTCAGGGCAGACCTCCAGGGGTCGGTCGTGACATTCTTAAGTAAGTTCTTGTTAGGTTCTTAAGTAAGTTCTTGTTAGGTTCTTAAGTAAGTTCTAGTTAGGTTCTTAAGTAAGTTCTAGTTAGGTTCTTAAGTTAAGTACAAGCCAAGTCAGTCAAGTTAATCTTTTAAAGTTCTCCAATGTCCTACAGCATATGAAAACTCAGGACTGACGTAAGTTCTCTTGTTATTGTTAGAGACTAGTGATTTCTTGTTAACAGCAGTTGTGTTTACTTGATGGAGAGTAGAGCGCAGATTAACATTTGTGTGATGAAATACTTTGTTTTCAAAGAGAGCTTGCTTGTAGTTATCGTGAGTTATATTTTTTTGACAACTTCTTTACTTATCCCCTTTAAGCCTTCTTCATTACAGAAGTCTGGCTAGCAAACGCTGTACATCTACAAACCGCAAACCAACTATTCTTTGATAACTGTCCAAAAGTTCATCCCCTTCATCTTTCCAATAAACTTTCTTGTCACAGTTGAATGTTAAAGGGAAATGTCTTTAGGATAGTCCACATGTGTCATACCACCCAAATCAACTCCTTTAGCTACCTCGGGTTTTAAAAGCTTGTAAAAGTCTTCTGTGGGGACTTTCTAGAATAATAGAGTAGTGTCTGTGTAAAGTACTCTTGTTCTGGGTACAGGGTTTAAATTTAGTCCGTCCGAAATTCAACATCATAACTTTGCAACTCTAATACAGTAAGCCAATAAACACCGGCTTGTCCAACTTAACATCCTTTTCTTCATCATAATGCCAACCAGGCTGTCGTTAAATCTCTAAAGTCTTTAGTTAGTTTAGAGGCACTTAATTAATTGCTTTTTTTCCCTTTGTAACTATTTAACATCTTTACTTGTTGGAATTTCCATAGTTTTTGCAAACAGTGGTTATTCATCAGTTTTAAAGAAGTTTTTTTCTGAAGGCGTGGGCTTGGTTCTAGATCAGTATTCTTCTGTGTATGGCCTCATAAGGCTCTTGATCGCAGATAATTATTCTGTGAACAGCTGTCAGTTTTAATCCGTGTCTTAAGTAAAACTGTAGGAGCCCTGTAATGACACCAATTTTAGTTTTGTGGCGAAGATTAGGCACAAGTTTAGGAGGTTCTGGGGGGGTCTTTTTAAAGCTTTCTGCGGCCAGAGGATAATCGTTGTGGGATCGTGTAATTCTTTAGGATTTTCTAAGTCTACTTCCAAAGATTAGTCCTGCTGGATTATCAGGCGTAAGCTGTGACAAATACCTAACACAGTATTGACATCATGAGGTCCTTTTATCATTGTAATTCTCAGTGGAAGCGGTTGACTCATGGCCATCCATACAGATTGTTGGCGTCTAAGTACATTAGATAGTTGGACGGTTTAGTGGGATCATAATCGCTAAATATTTGTTGTTGGCTTTCCCAGTAAGGATGTGGGGCCCATGCTAATATCCTCCCCTCAGCCCGTCTTCAATCATCTGAAGTGTGGGTAGATCAGAAATTAAGTCAATCTTGATGTTTGTAGACTTTAAGAAGGCGTCCCAAGAAATCCAGGGGCAGAGATGTAATGTGACGAGTCTAGACAGTAATGTTTCATGCATGTAGATCTGTAATTCTGAAAGACGTCAGCCAATAAACACGCGTCAGCCAAAAAATATGATCGTGATAATCGCCCATTGTTTGGCATGTAATTCTGTCCAGGCCTTCTGAGCGTATTCATATTCAGCATCGGTTATTTTCTTTGCCTCTAAGACTAGAAAAGAAGGCGCCTTTAGGGGGAAGTGAGTGTCACGGACGTAAATACTTTGGTTTAGAAGATACATCTTTTCTTCTCAAACCCATTTAAAAGGTGGAGTGTTACAGTGACATCTTTACTACATTGGCCGGTGTTGACCGTGCGCTATTTGTGTCATCCCGGGTGCGCTACGTCCGTGCTTTTCGCTCCCATCCTCCAAATTTCTCTCTTTTTTTTTTTTTTTTTAAGCTTTCTTTTTCTTTTCTTTGATCGTTTTTCACGTGATTCATCAGCTAAATGTCAGTGGACACAGGTGGCTGTTTTGTTACCTGTTGCCATCTTGGTTAGGCGAGGGGGTGTGGCACTCATGGACGGACCGTCGAGTCGGAGAGATCTCTATCTCTGCTAGCTGAGCCCTCTTTCTGTATCCACTTCGGCGTGGATGGTGGGGGAAGAGTCTTTCCACCCTTCATCGGGTCGGAAAGTATTCCACTGAACACCTGGGATCCTACCCCTGCCAGCGGGAAGAACCACCTTGGGTCGTCCCTGACCTGGAAGCCCCTTTCGGTGTGGACCGGCACGGTTGCGGCTGCCATCCTTCATTGGACTGGGGAGCGAACCGTTTCTCACCTCGCCCACCCGCCATTTTGGTAACTATATGGTCTGTTTGGACAGTTTTGTTTTATTTGGATTTTTCTAACCTTTCAGCGGTTGAGAGGTTTTCCTCTGCCTTCATGTGCTGTTGGCTCGGGCACACCTTTTTCTGTGTGTAACTGCCCCAAAAAGAGGGGGAGCAGGTAGGGAAATGGTATCAAGATATCGTCTTGTTGTAGAATTGCAGAAACGCATTACCCTTTAATTTGTGTTTTCGGTCCTTAGCGGCTAGGGATTCTGTTACTTTGGACTAAGTGAAAATGGCTTACTATGTGATTCCCTTCATTCCGGTAAATGGAAGCTGTTTTGTTGTTTTCTGATTACACAGGTTGAGTAAAATGGCTTTTTTCGCTCACTGTGATTTGGGCCGGGAAGGATATCCGAAATGTTAGTTTTCATTTTCCTTGTTGCTTAAGACACAGACGTATCGGGGAACGAATGAGCGCGCGAACGGCTAAACATTTAGACCGCGGAGTTTTGGAATTCCTGCCGTATCGCCCCACATGTGGTTCAGTTCTCGTTTGTCCTTGTCTTATATGTTTGTGTGACAGACGTGTGGATGGCTTCTAATTGTTTTTATTCATTGGAGATTTTGACCAAGGAAGTTATCCTTATTACAGGTCAAATAAAAGCAAAAAAAAAAGGGAAAAGTTATTATATTTATTTGCCCTTTATAAGTGACAGACATTGTTGACCTGATTACGGCATTGTGACCCTTCGCACTGACGCACTGCCGGACCCACATGTTGCCACACACTGACAAGGACTAAAGGATGATGACTTATCATCTGGAGACTGATCTCCGCCGTAGGGCGGTATTTTGTGCCCTTTTTCTTAAGCTGCAGCTCCGGTCTTGGGCTGGCTGGACGACCAGCATCATCGGACCCTGCAGTCATCTTGAGTCCAGGCACCAGACGGTTCCCCAACCTGTGGTCTGGGGGCCCTTTACTTCACGGCTGGCTGGACGACCAGCTTCATCGGACCCTCAGTCCTCATTGTGTCCAGGCACCATTCGTTTCCCACACCGGTGGACTGGTGGGACACTTTTTCACCTGGGACTGGAAGACCAGCATACTACGGCGTCACCCCTCTCCAGGATCCACCTCCCTCATGAACCTCGGAGCATGGACTGAGTTAAGTGTCATGTCGTGTGTGGTGTGGGTGTGGGTCTGGTGTGCGTGTGCGTGGGTCTAAGGCCGGTCACTGATTCGTTTTATTTTTTTTTGTGTTTATTTTGGTCTTATTTTTAACTCTGGCTGAGTAGGTCCTGTTGGATATAGCTTTGTTTCTAGTACTGTCTTTCTTCTGTCATTGTGCTAAAATATTCTTGTAGTGGTTTAGTGGGTTAGGTGGGACAGTAGCGGGATCCCGGGATTTTGGTTGGGTTTTTGTGGTCTATTCAATTTACTTGTCCCCTAAGTCAGTTAGTGCTGAATAGTGCCTTTCTCTTCTAAGCCCATTTTTGTTTTCCTTTTATTTCTTTTCATCTCTCGGCTATCTTTTCTCTTCTTTGTTATGACCCATACCCCATCTTGAGTGCTAGTGTGAGCGAATGGATTGTATTTGAATAAAAATGTCTAAGCCTCATCCTCTTGTGGTCTGGTGGTGTGAGGGTTTGAGTGATCGCTCCGTTTCTCCACTGCACATTCCCTGTATAAGAACCCCCCCTGTCAGGTGTACTCACACGGACAATTATGGTGGAGATGCGGGAAACAAGGATGTGTATGTGGTAGTGTAAAACGACGCTCTGAACTCACTACCGCCCGACCCTTGAGAGACCTGTTATCTTCTTTGTGTATTTGACGGGTGGTTGGTTGGGTGGGTTCTAGAGTTAGTAGGGAACCCATTGGAGCGGACCGGTTTTTGGGGGTGCTGTGGGCAGTAAGTTCCGAGCTCCGGGGTCGGACCTTGGGCGCTTCCGTTCCCCCGTTCGTCACCGTGTTTGTTGTTGTTTGTCTAGTACCCCCGGGTTATTTGTTCTAGAGTTCCGTTCTCCTTTTCTCTTTACCTTATTAAATAGGTACTTGGGTGGAGAAAGAGGGGGGTTTTGAACTCTAGATAAATAGGTCTTGCTTGTGCAGAGTCGTCGATGTCAGTGCTTAAACTGATTTAGGATTTTGGTCTGCATTTGCCTGTACCCAAGACGCCGACTGAGTTAGAAAGGGAAAAGTGTAGGCAGGTTTGCCAAGCTTTTGGGTGCTTTGTTTACAAGGCAAACTTTGACACTTATTTCCCGATACCGTGTTTGCGCAAAACTCGGTCTTACGAAAGTGTATCTACTTCATTTCCCCTAAACGAGAAAAGACAAATTCTTGGAGGTGTGTTTTTTTTGGGTTATTACACACTGGTTGTAGGATCGTGTGTTTAGTCTAAGGGATAGCCCTAAGTTGATAGGCTTTCCTCTTCTGTCTAGCGCACATACAAGCAGTTTATTTCCCTTTTCTATCAAAGCTAAATGTTAGGCTTTCATATTTGTTCAGCACTAATTTTGTGTGACTGTGGTGATTGGAATAATAAAGTTGTCAGTCGTGTGTTGAGAGGGGAGTGTAGTGTCTTTTGGATACACATTAGTGTCTTTCCAAAGAGCCACTCTTTTCCTTTTCCTGTCGCCCCCTCCCCCTTTCATCTGTTTCCCATTCATTACAGAGCGAGTTTTTAAAGCACGGGGTTTTCCCGTCGGTGGACTAGATCGTGTTACAGGGGAATTTCGGCGCTTTCATCGGCCACTGTTTTGATCGAGTGGTTCTGCCCCGGGGCCCCAGTACCGTGTTGGTGCACGTGTACTTCTGGTTTTACGTCAGTGCCCGATAGAATTTAGGTCAGCTTTTTTGGCCTTGCGGTACGGGTCGTCGTTCTATTGTCCGTCCCTGCCTTATGCTTTGTTTGTCTTGTTGCTTTTCTCTTTGGATAAGTTGGTTGCTGGTTGGGGGTAACGCATTGATTTTATAAATTCCAGTTGCATAGGTTTTGTGATTGCTTTGGCCTTTTTGCTGGTAAACGCTTGAAGTCTTATTTTGAAAAATCAACCTTTGATCCGGATATAGGTTTGTTACCCAGGTGAGGAAACCCTTTGTTGGGGTTCTTGGCACGCCGGTGCACAAGTGCATTCGTTGTTACACATTGATGATTTTTTGTGCTTTGTTGATTTAATTGAGTAATTCCACATCGTGTTGGAATTGATTCATTTTTGGATATTGTTTTACCATACGGGAAAAAACTGTTGAGCTTGGACCACGTTTTTCTGGTCACCGGTTTTCTTTGAAGATTGTTGTTCCAACGCTTTGAAGTGTTAAAAACATAACGGGGTATCTCTTCGTTGGAATTCAGGGGAAATAACTCCAGCTTTTGGTTAGTTATTGAATTGGATACTCGGTGTTCATTTGGTGAGAAGAGGTTAGTTTGCTTTACTTATTGAGCTTAGCCAGGGTTAAAATCGATTCAGTTCGTTTGGGCTAGCTTAGTGTGGCAGACTCTTGACTGCAATTTGGTTTGTGGAAGCATTCTTTTTGAGTTTGAACGGTTTTTGGTTTGACTACACTTAGTCATAAAGTCATACATTGTTGACTTGTTGCTCAAACTATTTCTCTTGTCTTGTGAGACATCCCTTTAGACGTAACCTAGGGTTTGAGGTTTTTTGGTGTTGACTACGCTTATCAAAAAGTCGCACGAAGGACTTTGTCATTCTCCTTCCCTTTTTTGGGAATATTGGTACAGTTATTGACTACCCTTAGTCATAGAGTTACATTTGTGGAACGTTACTACTCTATTTCCTTCTCGTGGGAATACAGCTGCAATTTAGCGGATTGGATTTGCTGAACATTGTGAGCTTACACATTTTTGGGTTTCCCCATTCTTGGCCCTTTAATTTTTGTGGTTCTATCTGTGGAACTTGGGACTTTGGAGGAAATAGTGTTGGGGGAACCACTCTTGGTTCGTTGGATAAAAGTATTTCCTCGTGGTGTTTTGTTAGGGTTTCCATGCGTGTTGATTTACATCAAACCCTTACGCATTTCTCATTCGGTATCTTTCAGTGAGTGTTGTTATTCTGGGTGAGGTGGGTTTAAACCATCATGTTGGTGTTACCCTATATGACTCACTGATTTAAGATAGTGCATTTATTTTTTCCCTTTGGAAGTTTGGGATAGTTTTCCTTAAAACCTAGTGACTATTCACATAATTTTGGGATTTAAAACCAATGGTATCGCCCTGTACTATTGGTTTGGGTGGGGGGTTCGAATACTTTGTAAACCTAAGTAGTCGACCGTGTTTACTAAGTGTAAAGTATAATGGACACGCACTTTCGGAACTTCGTGGGATTCCTTTTCGTCAGAGTTCTGCGGGGCTGTGCAAATCTTGTGTATCACCTAGGTTTCGGGACTTCGTGTCTTGTGAGGTGTACGGGTAAGTTATGGAACACTAGACCGACGTGCGCCGGATCACACGTTCTCAGACTCGGGGTGCAGGAATCCTACCAGGATGGGGAGCCCCAGACTGGGGCGACGACTGCCCAACTACCTAGGTCGTGTTTTCTTCTGGTGGGATCGTCCTCCATCACCGCAGTGTCCACAATACAGGAGATGACCCCCTGGGTCACTCTCTTCCGAGACCTCTGCCCACTCCAGTTCGGGACTTCGTCCTCCGCCGTACCTTCGAGACGACTTCCGCTTTCGGCCTCCCCTATGCCTCGTCCCACCTGGACCAGCACCCATGGATCCTCTTATGTTGATGAGGATTGAAAGGGGTAGAAAGAGAGGCAAGGGAGAGAAGAGAGCGGGGGGAGAGAGAAGCCAAAGAAAGAGACGATGGAAAGATGGAAAGGGGGGAAAGAGAGGAAAGGGGAGAGAAGAGGGGGAAAAGAGAGACTAGAAAAGGAAGAGAGGCGAAAGAGAAAAGGGAGATGGAGGAGAGGAGGATGGAGAGAGAGGAAAAGAGTGTTGGAGAGGGAGAAGGAACGGCGATGGAGAGGAATGGAGGAAAAAGGGGACTGGAGCGAGAGTCGAAAGAAAAGAGAACAGTTAGAAAGGGAGGCCCAGAAACGGAAAGAGTTGGACTTTGAGGATCGTTTGGTGGAGGAAAGAGAGAATCCGGGCCGAGTTAGTTCAACAGTTGGATGCACCCGAAACCCAGTTGTGGTTGCTTCCGAGCATGGCTCTGACCACCGGAAAAAGCGGATTTTCTACAGGGCGTAGTTATTCCGGTGGCTCCACCCCAAGCAAAATATGCCAGTGGTACAGTGCCAGTGATAATATAGATAACTTACAACGAGCACTTTGAGGCAGTTGCCGCGCGTACCACTAAACACCAGAGTAAAGCCCTTTACCTCAACAGTAGCCTGACGGGGAAGGCTAAGGAGGCGTTTGTCGACATTCCACCCGAGCTTCCTATATCGAACTAAAAGCGGCTCTTCGCCGGAGAACTGCACATGACTTCTGAGTCCATAGAAAGCAGTTTCGCACAATGAGGAAACCTGCGGAAGAGACTTTTCACCAGTTCGGGGAACGCCTCCGGGGCACTATGGACTATTGGATTGAAGCCTCAGAAATGGAATTGAAGGATGTTTCCCTCTTGGAGCAACTCATGAAAATTTGGTGTCTCAGGAACTGCAGTTCAAGCTGGGTGAGGAGAAACCAAAGACATTCGCCAGGGCAATCGAGGTGCGAAGCCTTCGCAGATGCGCGTCGTCACTATCGCATGCCTGCGCCAGGAACAAGTAGGAAACCCGCCAATCGGAGTCCCCATGACTTCAAAAACCCTCGTCACCCTCCAAAAGCGATGCCTCAGCAATTCCAGGAACATCGGAACCAAGTCAAGCTTTGCTTCCTCTGTGGGAAAAGGGACATTTCGTTCGGGATTGTCCCAAGAGGAAGGACAAGACAAATCCGATGTCCGCACTTTAGGGTGGCATTTGGAGAGTGAGTTTACGACCCCAACATGTCCTACTTTCCCCTCGGTAGTGGTGTGGCAAGAAAGTGGAGGCTATTAGGGACACAGGAGCCACAGCGGTCTTCATTGACGAGCAGTTTGTCCCTTGTGATGCACCTCGAGGGGAAGAATGCCCAAATGTCAGGAATTGAATCATCCTTCAGGGCAACCCGAAACTAAAAGCACTGGTGATGTCTCTACGCCATACTTTAAAGGGAAGGTGTGGGCATTCGCCCTTCACGTCCTGCGTACTCCCTGCTGATTGGCAATTCAGTGTGCTTTGGAGACGGTCAGCGTCGGGAGTATCGTCAGAGTTGCCAGCAGAAGTGTTTGTGGCTGCCACCACGCGTTCCCAAGCACAGAGAGAGAAAAAAGGCATTTAAACCCTGAAGCCCCCGACTCAACATGACACCTTGACCATGGATCCTCGACGTTCAGCTTGCAAACGGACCCCTCCCTCAACAAAATCCGAAGTTTGGTTGGGATGCCAGCAAGGACGTCCCGCAGCAGCGCGGTAGAAATTCGTGATCGCAAGGGACTGGTGCACAGACTTAAACGTCACCTACTTCTCCGCCACTCAACTTGTTGTACCCGAAGCTCTCCGCCGCACTGTCAGCGCCTAGGTTCACGATACCCCTATGGCAGGACATTTGGGGACGCGTCGAACCCTTGGGGAGAATCCACAGGATTTTTACTGGGCCCGGAGTAGCAAAGGACGTCAAGAGATATTGCCGCAGCTGTGACGTGTGTCAACGAACTACCCCCGAAGGGCCGAACACCCGAGTACCTTTGGGGTACAGTTTCCCTTGATCGCACAACCGTTTAGTAGGTGGGAGTCGACCTGATAGGACCCATCATTCCTGCATCCGCCCGGGGTCACCGTTTTGTTCTCGTCATGGTGGACTATGCCACAAAGCTATCCGGAGGCTACCCCTCTGAGAGTTCGACGCGGTGACGGTAGCGGAGGCCCTGTGGGAGATGTGGACAAGGACCGGCATCCCTGACAAGGTATTGCCGATCAGGGAACGCAGTTTCTCTCGAATGTGATGCTGAGGTTTTACAAATTACTTCAAATCCACCGAGAGACTACTACTTTCCCCACCATGCTCAGGCCAACGGTCTTGTCGAGAGATTAATGGCACATTGAAACAGATGATTCGGAAACTGGCCCAAAAACAACCCCAAAAACTGGGAAACCGTTTCTTGCCGGGGTACTGTTTGCCTACCGGGAAGTGCCACAGGAGAGTTTGGGATTTTCACCCTTGAGCTCCTTTATGGTCGGACTGTCAAAGGACCTTGGCCATTCTGAGAGATCATTGGACCCAAGAAGGCAGAGAACGAACGAGGACACAGGCTAGTACGTTCTGGAACTGAAGGAACGGATCGCCGCCACTTGTGGGGTTGGCTCAAAGAATCTTTCCCAGGGTCAGAAGCGGTATAAGACATACTATGACCGGAAGACACCCAGAGATGTTTGAGCCAGAAAGACGAGGTTCTATTGCTGTTGCCTTTACACCAGAACAAGCTGCAGCTGTCATGGCAAGGACCATTCAAAGTAACCAAGCGTGTAGGAGACTGGGAATTTCGCCATCAAGATGAGAGGCAAAAAAAAGCTTGTACACGCAAATTTTCTGAAGAAAATATGAGCGAAGAGAAGTTTGCGGTGCTGGTTTTGCCCCGGGTGGTGGGAAGGGGGTCACCCTGAGTTCAACATTCACCGCATGGCTCTATGAAAGGGAACCTGGGAGGGATTTGAAGCTAGCTCAGTCTCTCACTCGGATCAGGCAGAGCGGTGAGGAGTTGGCACGAATTCATGAATCTTCCGACATTCCTCTGCACTGCAATATTGGAACATGCCCTTGAAACTCGACAGGAGACCCGATTCGGTGAAACATACCTTTCCCCCACTCGCAATGGGCGGTCAGGGCGAGGAACAGGAATGGGTTCGGATGGGGGTCATTGAAAGAGTAGCCGCCTTCTGTCAAAACCCATACTGCTTGTGAAGAGCCAGACGAAATGAGTTTTGTGTTGATTTCGCCGCTTAACAAAGTATTGAAATTCGACGCCGAGCGATGCCTGATTCGACAAATCTTTGCCCAGCTGGCCAGAGCCAAGTACTTTCAGCTACCGGCCAAAGGTTATTGGCAGATCCCATGGACAGCAATAAAGAGAAAACGTTTCACGACTCCCGAAGGCCCGTTCCAGTCAGGTAATGCCATTTGGTTCAAGACCGCAGGAGGGCCCACTCATGGTTATGCGACTATGTTTGGGGCCCTCGAGTTATCCGAGGCGCAAACTTATTGACGATCTGCTGCTGCCAAAGACGGGGATGGCATTTGGAGTCACAACGGATCATCTTCGCGCGCCTCGACAGTGCAATTGAGCACGCCCTACGAGTGCCGATCCGAGAGGCCGAGTTTCCTTTCTGGTCATGTTTATGGCCGAGGCTACATGCTGCCTGAACAGGACAAAATAGCAAAATAAATGAAGCCCGACCTCCCAGGACAAAAAGGAACTCCGATTCATTTCTCGGCTGGGTGGGTACTACCGCAAATTTATCCCACATTCGCTGAGGTGGCCAAACCTTGACAGAAAAAACGGGGCGAAGAAACCCCAAGTTCTTGTTGGGGCCCTGAAGATGCGAGGCATTCAGGAACTCAAGGACGCCGATCAACCAACCCATTCTGCATTGGCTGACCCCAGTAAGCCATTCATCGGGGAACGATGCTTCGAGTGTTGCTTGGGCCGTAATGCTCAGCCAAGGGAGGTCTGCTGCCCATTGCAATGCAGTAAAATTGGAGGGAAAGCTAACACCACACCAAACGAACAGAATTCTCGCAGTGGTGTGGGCTGCCAGGCGTTTCCCTTACCTTTTACGGGCGAGGTTGTTCTAGAGACGACCCTCACCCCCGGTTCTTCATCAATTTGGCCCGTTAGCCGTCGTCTCAGGGAAGGGCCATCGAACGCAAAGTCTAGCTTTCGACTTCAGACACACCCCGGGGAAAAAACAACTGGAGGCTGATTACCTCAGCCGGAGAGTATGAGTCAAAGGATTCAAAGGGGTGAAGAAAGTTTACATTGTATAAGATGTAAGGGTGTACGAACGTATTGGACTGTGATAGGCTGTGCCTCTGGCACAAGCCTTTTGGTTGGGGGGTGTTGTCACGGACCTAAATACTTTTGGTTTAGAAGGTACATCATTTCCTTTCAAACCCAAGTATTGGTAGTGTTCCAAAGGCATCTTACACATTGCCGGTGTTTACCGTGCGCTATTTGTCATCCGGGTGGGGCACCAGGCTGGTTTCGCTCCCTCCTCCAATATTTCTCTTTTATTTTTTTTTTTTTAAAGCTTCTTTTTCTGTTCTTTTATCGTTTTTCCGTGATTCCAGCTGTTGTCAGGTGAACAGGTGAGCTGTTTTGTACCTGTTTTCCCTCTTGGTTAGGCGAGTGGTGTCCTCATGGACGGACCATCGAGTCGGAAGATCCATCACCCGCTAGCTGAGGCCCCTCTTCTTATCCACTTCGGCGTGGGTGGTGTGAAGTCTTTCACCTCAACGGGTCGGAAAAAATATTCCACTGAACACCGGGATCCTAAACCCTGCAGCTGGAAGAACCCCTTGGGCGTCCCTGAACCTGGGCCCCTTTTGGGGGACCGCACGTGCGGTGCCTCTCATTGGACTGGGAGCGAACCGTTTCTCACCTCGCCCACCCACCATTTGGTAAATAAATGGTCGTTTTGGACAGTTTGTTTTATTTTTGGTTCTAACCTTTCCGTGGTTGGAGGTTTCCTTTGCCTTTATGTGATGTTGCTCGGCACACTTTTCGGTGTAAATGCTCCCAAAGGGGGGGCGTTGGAAATGGTCAAGATATGCGTCTTGTTGTGATTGCAAAACGCATTATCTTTAATTGTGTTTTCGGTTCCTTACGGCTAGGGATTCTGTTACTATGACTAAATTGAAATGGCTTTCTATGTGATATCCTCATTCCGGTCAATGGAAGCGTGTTTGTTTTTCGGGTTACACAGGTGAGTTCCAAAGCTTATTTCGCTCACTATGGATTTGGGCCGGAAAGGGAAACCGAAATGTTAGTTCATTTTTCCCTTGTTGCTTAGGGCCCCAGACTATCGAACCCAATGAGCGGCCCAACGGCTAACATTTAGACGGGTGTGGAATTCCCGCCGTTCGCCCACAGTGGTTCGTTCTGTTGTGTCTGTCCCTTTTTGTTTTGTGACGACTGGTGGATGGCTCTAATGTTTTATTCATTGGAATTTTACCAAGGAGTTATCCTTATCGTCAATAAAAGCAAAAGAAAGGGAAAAGTATTATAGTATTTGGCCCCTTTTATAAGTGACAGACATTGTTGACCTGATTACGGCCCTTGTGACCCCTTTGCACTGGGCGCACTGCCGGGCCCCCTATGTTCACCACACTGACCCTGAGACTATAGGATGTGACTTATCACTGGAGACTGATCTCCGCCGTAGGCGGTATTTTTTGCACCTTTTTCTTAAACTGCAGCTCGGTGGCTGCTTGACGACCAGCATCATCTGGACCCTGCAGGTCATCTTGAGTCCAGGACCGACGGGTTCCCCAAACCTGTGGGCGGGGACACTAATTCACGGCTGGCTGGACGACACTTATCGACCCGCAGTCCTCTTTTCAGGGACTTCGGGTTCCCACACCGGTGGAGTGGGGCACTTGTTTCACCTCGGACTGGAAGACCAGCATACTACAGGTCACCCTCCCAGATCCACCTCCCTCAGTGAACCTCCCGGTGCTGTGTATTAAATTAAAGTGTCGTGTCGTGTGTGGTTGGGTGTGGGTCTGTGTGCGTTGCGTGGGTTAAGTGGTCACTGATTCGTTTTGTTTATTTTTTTTGTGTGTTTTTTTTTTCTTAGTTTAACTCGGCTGAGTAGTCCGTTTGAAAGCTTTGTTCAGTACGTCTTTTTCTGTCATTGTGCTGAATATTTTTATGTGTTTAGTGGGTTAGGTTGGACATAGCGGATCCCGGATATTGGTGGTTTTTTGGGGGTCTATCAATTTTACTTTGTCCCTAAGTCAGTTGTGCTTGAAAGTGCCTTTCTTCTATTGTTTTTTTTTTCTTTATTTTTTCATTTTTCACGGCTAAACTTTTCTCTTCTTTGTTAGACCCATAAACCCATCTGAGTGCTAGTGTGAGCGATGATTGTATTGTTTAATTAAATATGTTAAGCATCATCCTCTTTTGGTCTGGTGGTGTGAGGGTTTGAGTGATCGCTCGTTTCTGCCCCTGCACCCTTCCCTGTATAAGACCCCCCTGTCAGGTGTACTCCACGTGACAGTGGTCTTCATCAAACCTACCACGAATTCATGTATTCTAAGGAAGGCCTTAGAACTAAAGATGGGTCAAAGTTTAGTGATTGGAAAATCTTGTAGAGACCCCCTAACTTTCTAAACTCCCCATCAATGTTGGGCGAGCAAAGGATAGAGTCAAGAGTAAAAGGTCATGTACTTTCTGAAGACGCAAAGCAAGAACCCCTTATATCAGAACACCTGCTTGCATGATAAATGAGAATCGTAGCCTCCCTGGTTATGAAGAAGTAGGCAGTTTCCATTTCTTAGGTTCAACCTTAAGTTGAAGATTACAATTGCTGTGTGCTGCTCCTCTGAACTTTCCAGTAATGTGATCGTGGTCTCTTACTGCGTTGCCTAATAATTCTGTTACATATCCAGCAGTGTGTAGATGAGTCATAACGTTCTTGGTCTTAGGAGTCATAACAATGTCTGAAAGATTTAGTTGGTTGGATAACTGATTGCGAAGTTGTTTCATCTGCTCTAAAAATCTACTAGCTGCGTTGGGGCCTCTGTAAATCTCAGGTGTTGTGTGTTGGCCGTCTGACCTAACAACAATAAACGCATAAGAACAGATCTGATGGTGAGTTAATGAGGTTGTTTTTTGTTCTTGCTGTTGTGGGCCGTAGTACTGTGGTAATATTGATTCAAAGTCAGCATAAACCACGTATGGGCTCATTTGCATCTTGTGTAAATTCTTAAAACTAACTTTAGACCCAGGCTTAGGTGTGAGGAGTTTGGTTTCACAGTCTACAAAAACTTTTACAATGAGTTCTATGTTCGGCAGCTGCTTCTATAGTGGGGATTCTGACCAAACACCTTCTACAAATATCTTGTTTAGATTTATGCTTTGATGTATATTCTAACAGTCTGCTTATTGTTCTGATTAACACATAATGACTCTTTTTACTATCTGTAAACAGTATCAAGTCTACATGTTTGTTAAGCAGTTTGCCAAAAGTAGGGGCGTTTGGAGAAACCCTTAAAGGTACTATATCAGCTTCTACAGACCATGTGTATACGTTTACAGTGATTGGTTTGTTTTGCTCTTCAAACTGATATACTTTCGATGCTTACTGGGAAGGTTATGTCATAAAAGTTCAGCTCTTGTTTGTATGCTTCATAATTGGAAACTCTGCATGATTTTTAACAGGATGTAAATGCGCTAAAACACACCACATAAAGCACATGTTGTCAGAATTATGTATGTTTAAGACTGCTCGTTTTAAAACTAACTCTTTTGGGAGAGGAAGATAAGAATTGCCAACTATAGGATAGAACTTAGTCTTAATTTGATTTCAAGGACTGTCCCTTCAGACCAGCCAGAACCCCTTAACTTTGCCTCCTCACTTGCATGGTTAAACTGTAAGCATGTAGTCAGCCCAGTTAGAGTTAAAGTCATGATAGCTGATTACTTTCTGTTTAGTTGAAACCCAGACTTCCATGTTACTATCATCAGGCGTATATAATCGATCAGAACGGTCAACAGCACTTTTACTGGCGGATCCATCTGAAGAAACTCTGGGATTTTAGAGATAGCATGTGCCACGCTTTCATGAACGTTTGTAGGTTAATGATGTCCATGTCTACTTCACTAAACGTATTGCTTAATTGTTTTTTTTCAATATCAAATATTTCTTCCATCGTATATAGTTTTCCATCCTCGAATTTACTTGTGGTCATTTTTAAAGCCACAATATTTACGTAAATCAAAAAAATGTATATAAAAGTAAGTAAAACGCGCTTTTTATTCTTCACCCAAGCGTTGCAACACTTCAAGCCACGTTAACCTTACAATAACACCCGCCAATATTTTAGCTTTTTCTAAATCACTACAGTCAATGTTCATCACTTTGGTTGCTTCGTTAAATAGTTCACTATGATCTTTTATTATATTGTTTACATCATTCTCAAACCAAAATTCACTAAAATCAATGTTTAATGCTTTCATTGTTTCGCCAAATAGTTCATTACACTTCTTTAAATCAGATTCACTGAGTTTGGCAGCCATTTTTAAATCTAAAATAAATAAAAAAAATAATTGTAAAATTCAACTTATTATTCATAGTCTTTTTCTAATCGTAAAAACTGATCAGGTTTAAGGCAACAGTTACTCCTTCAAGATCATCAGACACATGCAGGTCAGCATCTTCGGGGGCAATATTATCAAGTAAAATAGCAAAAAGCTTTATGACTGGTTTAGGCCAAGACTATGGGATTTTACTAACAGCTTTCAATACGTTTTCTCGCAAAGTTAAGCTTTCAAAAAGTTCTGTTATAAATTCATCAAACATGTCCTTTACACTTTATCAACTCCAGCATTAATCGCCCACCCAAAATCATCAAATATTTCTGTAAGCTTTATAACTACGTGGGGGTTCATTTTTTAAACTCAAATAAAAAACGGCAATTAAAAAATAATTAAGTAATCAGTTTCTCCCTCCCCCTCATTCACCCCTCATCTCTCTGTGTGTGTGTCTCTCTCTCACATGCACACACACACACGAGAATCGTTCACACAATTACGAACACACACGCTCTCGCACACACTCGCACATGGGAATCATTAACACAATAGACAGGACGGTGTTTGTGGGAAAGTGAAAGGGGCTTTTTGTGGTTGACACTTAAGCGGCGTAAATTCAAGACGTCACTAAAAGCACTTATTAGAGTCCTGAATCAATAATCGCAAGATCTCTTCAAAGTTCTCTCGGCGGCCATCTGAGACAGCCTTTAAGCAGCAAAACGACGAAGCGGATGAAGATAAAGCAGGTAACCACAGCAGCAAAACGGCGAAGCCACAACGCAAAAAAAGTCATTTTCATTATATACAGTCATAGAATCGAAGTGTCAGCAGGTAACCTTTGACTGACCATGGCTGGAGCGCTGACAAGGGTTTTTTCCCTCCCTCTCATGACCTTTGACCGACCATGGCTGGAGCGCTGGTAGACACGCTTGGTTAGTAAACGCACAGAGAAAAGCCCCGCATCAAACCAACCGACCGACCGATCAATGATTCAGACGGCGTGCGAGCTGGGAGGTTTCTATCATGACCTTTGACCGACCATGGTTGGAGCGCTGGCGTCTCTTAGCTTGTAGACACGTTTGGTTGGCCTTGGGAGGGTTGTGGATCAAGACACATTGGTTTTTTCGGGGCAGCCCAATACTTCTTATCTCCTCACTACTCAAAAACATTGCCTTTAATTCTTTTCTCATTGAGTAGATTTCAAAGAAAGATAGTCCAACAGTAGAAAACCTTTGAAAATATGGTTTCAACAAAGAGGCTATCTCCCTCAGTTTGCGAGAGTATGAAGGAAAGATTCCAATATGTTCTCTCAGCCACTCATGCGCAATGTTCTCTCAGCCGCTCATGCGCATGTCTAGAACTGTTTTGGGATAATGAGATCTGACCTTCCCCAGCCAAAAATGACATGCTCCCTGTCGATTGGTTGAGCGTGCACGCGTGATAAGCAGCTGTCACGTAATGATTAATAATTCACTAGCAGCTTGCACGCTTCACTGCACACACGGCGCTGCACCAATATTGATTGTAACTAGTCTCGGAGTAGTATTGTCAAGCCATATACATTTTTAGTTAATTTTATGTGCCTGGAGAGAATGTAAATATGCGGGTTCACGATCACCAAATCTTATCTAGCACGTAAGCCCCCGTTTTAAAATGCTAATTACGTCATTTTTAGAGGGTTTTGCGTGTTAATTTTGTTTGTGAAACAGGTGTTGATTTTGGTCAAAACCGACATGAGATGGACGTGATTTGTATGTGAAAAGGGGGGTTTTCGTGCAAAATAAGATGGGTGGTCGTGAACCCGCATATTTACATTCTCTCGCAAGCATGCAAAGCTCTGTGAGTAACGTGTGCATTCAAAAACAGAACACTTCCATAATTATCAGGTAATTACATTTGCCGAGGAGAGAGAGAGAGAGAAGAATCTTTTTTTAGAGAGAGAGACGGACGGATGGACAGAGATAGGGAGAGGCAGAGATGAAGGTGTGAGAGATACAGTTGGACAGACAGACCCAATGAATGACGTAAGACAGCTGACCTTCCTGAAGGCCGCCTCTTTGGCTTTGGTCAATTTCTTCACGCTGTCGTTCAGACGATTCAGCTTGTCGTCCTTCAGGCGTATTGTGGTGTTCATGTCAGTCGCTTCCTGCAGCAAGACCACAGCTCATTCATTCTACAACTACAACCACAATGCTATGGGGCGTTTGGAGAATTAGGTATGCAAATGCGTTTAAGAGATCACGATATTTTGAAACATTCGCAAACTATCTACGAAGAAAACTTATGCAAAATTCATTCTTTAGATAGACTTTCCAATCAACACAAAATTAGTGAGCGTGTCTTATAATCATGAAAAAAGTTACTTCAGACTATTCTTTTTAAGGTATTTAACTATAAGAATGACTTTTATTGAAGTTTTTGATGTTTCTGGTTAAGAACAAATCATGAGATTTAGGAAAATTTGGACGTGTCCAGAAGAATACAGTCGGTTAATTTTCTCCATACATCTAAAAGAAACGCCATATAATTGAAGATATAAGATAAACCATCTCAGATTTCATTGAACAACATTAATTTTTTACGTAGTCTTTAGAACATCTCAAAGCCTTGGAATATTGACAGGTAGAACGTTACTGGTCATTGTAAGACCGAGGAAAGCGAACTGCACATCATTGGAAGCAGAAGTTAATAACATTTTTGTGTATGACCAAATACTCTTTTAAACATCCAGTAAAGCATACAATGCAGGACCTTTATGGATTTGGCAATAATCAGTTAATGAATTAATGCAGACGCTATTGTAATCTTTCACAGCTAAATGAGTGATGCCATTTTCCCCTTTTCCTGAAGCGTTTCTGTGTTTTTTGTCCAGTGTCATTAAAATATTTATTCACTTTTAAACAGCTCGGACTACTTTCAAATAATACAAACTGCGTCACAGCTGGTGACTATTTAAGAAAAAAAAGTATATAAGATATATAATATACTGCCCTTACATACTAGTATTCTTTTTTTATCAATTAACAGAACAAACGTCTTTAAAAATCTGACCGACCAGTGCCACATTTACAACACAAAACAATACAACAATACACTCACAACTACAACACAAAAAGTACACACTCTGACACACCCACACCACCCAACACAACAACAGCACACTTCAACACACACCACAAATGTAACAAAACATCAGGAAACTCCAACACAGCCACAAACACAACACAACAACAGTACACTCCAGTACAACCGCAAATACAGCACAACATAGCATACTCTATGACTATCACAAATTTTACACAACACACAACACAATCACACCACAGTAACAGTACAAACGCAAAGCACAACCTAAGGATAACGCTACCACAGTAACAACACACTACACAACAAGATTACAATCTAAGCCAACTTCACTTAAACACGAGATAAAACGTCCATGGCCCAAAGGCAACCCCACTGGCAACACGACTCAACACCAACCCCACCACAGCTCAAACAGCCCCATCCCAATCCCATCACACAACGCAGCAACACTAGGACCTAAATGCAACCCCACCACAGCCACAGCACGCAACACCACAGCAGCCATAACTCAACACAACGCCCAAACCCAAAATGCAGTCTCACCCAAATCAAAACATACAACACAACAACGACACCACAACTCAAAGACAACCGCTCCTCAATTACAAAAAAACAACAGCACAATCCAAAAAACAACACTCCCAATAACAACGTACAGCACAACACCCTTACCCCCCACCAACAACACAAACTGCAACCAAAAGATAATTCCACTACAGTTACAACAAAATACGCAACAATAGCACCACAACCAAATGACACCTTACAATAGTACAACGCACAGCAAAACAGTCCAATCTGAACACAGCCCCGACACAAGAACAACACACAACGCCAACCCAAAGACAACCCGACTACAGTTCCACGACACAGTACAGCCACAACCCAAAGACAACTGCTCCACCATTCCAAAACACAACACAACAATAACAACATAACAAAAGGACACCACGATAACTACATACAGACAACAACACACACACACCTAAACATAGCAACGCCAAAAGTTACTGCACATAACACCACATACACAACACGACACCATCACAAGCAATGTGAAACGCAAAAGCGATGTAACTCAAGCCGTATCACACCCCAGTCACAGCACGAAAGCAACACAACAAAACTCTAAACCGCATCCCAATTACAACACAAAAGCAACACAACACTAACCTAATCACACTCCAATTGCAGCACAAAAGCAACATACCACTAACCTAATCACACTCCAATTGCAGCACAAAAGCAACACAACACAACCCCAATTACAACACAAAAGGAACATAACACTAACCCAATCACACTCCAATTGCAATACAATGGCAACATAACACAACCCTCGCCACACCCCAATTACAACACAAAAGCTACACAACACTTATCAAAACCCATTTGCAACACAACACAACCCTTATCACGCCCCAATTACAACACAAAAACAACGTAACAAAGCCTGACCACTCCCCCATTACAACACAAAAGCAACATAACACAATCCTAACTACACCCCAATTACAATTTTATAAAAAAAAAATTCAAAAAGCAGCATAACATAAGCCGAACCACACTCCAATTACAACACAAAAGGAACATACAACAACCCTTACTGCACCCCAATTACAACACAAAAGGAACATACAACAACCCTTACCGCACCCCAATTACAACACAAAAGGAACATACAACAACCCTTACCGCACCCCAATTACAACACAAAAGGAACATACAACAACCCTTACCGCACCCCAATTACAACACAAAAGGAACATACAACAACCCTTACCGCACCCCAATTACAACACAAAAGCAACGTAACACAACGCACGCCAAACCCCAATTACAACCCAAAAGCAACACAACACAACCCTTATCACACCCCAATTAAAACACAAAGCAATGTAACACAACCTTTATCACACCCTAATTACAACAACAACAACAAAACAACAACAGATAACACAACCCTAATGACACCCCATTTACATCACAAAAGCAACATGATCCAATTCCTATCACACCCCAATTACAACACAAAAGGAAAGTATCGTAACTCTAACCACACCCCAGTTACAACACAAAAGGAAAGTATCGTAACTCTAACCACACCCCAATTACAACACAAAAGGAAAGTATCGTAACTCTAAACCACACCCCAGTTACAACACAAAAGGAAAGTATCGTAACTCTAACCACACCCCAATTACAACACAAAAGGAAAGTATCGTAACTCTAACCACACCCCAGTTACAACACAAAAGCAACGTAACACAATCCTAATCACACCTCAGTTACAACACGAAAGTAACGTAACAAAACATTCCTGTTACAACAGAAAAGCAATGTAACAAAACCTTAACAACACCGGATTGCAACACAAAAGCAACACAACACAACCCTAACCACACCCCAGTTTCAACACGAAAGTAATAACATAACAGCCCTAACCACGCCCCAACTACAGCACAAAAGCAACAGAACACAACGCTTATCACGCCCCAGTTACAACAAAAAAAAAGCAACATAACACAACCTTTGTCACATCCAAATTACTATACAAAAACAACAATCACACAATCCTCGCCACACCCCAATCACACAACACAAAAGCAACGCAACGCAACACCAACCACGCCCCAATTTCAACACAAAAGCAGCACCATTCAACCGCAACCACACCTCAATTAAAACACAAAAGCAACGCACCAACCCTCAACCGCACTTTAAATCACCACTCAAAGCATAAGACCAGTACCGCCACCCAACCCGACGCGGCGCGCGATCAAAGTACAACTGTGTAATTATTGGACAGTTGTGTGCAACTGTCCTGGACAACTGCGCACAGGGAAGCTACATCCCCGAGGAGGCCTCAGATTCCTAATGTACTCGCTAACAGCACGCCAGATACTAAGACAGACAAATAGGTTAGGATTTGTTGAACAGGTAGAATTTGTTGTAGTAACGTTAAGTGATCACGTAGCGGAGAGACTGGGCGAGATATTGCTGTTTTATAGTCCAGACGACAACAGAGGACCATATCAAGGAGGTCACCGCGCTGAAGTCCACTCTCAAGTCATTACAAAAACAAACAAAAAAGAAAAGAAAAGAAAACCTCATCCACACAACACGTTAAAATACACCTTCTAAAAATACCTGAAATTTCGTTAAATCCCCCCCCCCCCCCCCCCCACACACACACACACACATACACAATCACAGATCAAATGCGTACGACAAAACAAGTTCATTAATTTCTTAGATAAAGAAATACGATGATTAAGTAAATACGTATGTTAAACATGAGGCCTAACGTTCACACACAACAACCTGGGTATTCACTTCTACAATAACACAAATAAAATTACGATGATCATGGTAAATGTATGCCAAGCGGGTACCATGTGACTTACAAAAATATTTGCCACATAAAACGCCTGCTCGTGCATTTCATATATCACACTGTAGATCCTAGTAGAAATTAGGGCCCCTGTAAAGCTTAGTTGGGTTTTTTTTTCCCCTTCCAAACAGAGATGGGAGGACAACATCAGTGCATGGACTGGCCTCACACTCAGCAACTGCCTAAGTGCGTCTGAGAACCAGGAGGAGTGGAGGAAGCTAGTTGCGAAACCTTCTGTGGCAGCCCAATGGTTTTCAAGACTTCGAGATAGGTGATAGGTGAAAGGTTAGTTTTCAACGACCTGAAAAAAAAGTGCATGTGTGGTGTTGTACTATGTGTATGTTCTTTTGTCCTGAAGTCTGAACTGATTGGGACTATCTTTATTCACCTGTCCCCTCCCTCCCTCCTCCCTTCCCCTAACCACGATAAAAAGCCCCCCCCCCCCCCCCCCCCCCCCCCTCACCCATCCATGCCAGCACACCCACCAATTGCAGACTGTCCAACAAGTTGCTCTGTTTCTCCATCTCGGCCTGGGTCTTCTGCAGGCGGCTGGTCAGCATTTCGACCTCCTTGGTGCTCATCTCGTAGCTGACCTTCAGCTCGCGGATGGAGCTGTCTTGCACGTCCACCTCCTGCCTCAGACGGTTGGACTGCCGGGTCAGCTCCGCAATGTGATTCGTCTGCTCCTCGATGGTCTTCGTCTTGTCCTGGATATCCGCCTGCGGGGGAGGGAGAGACAACAAGTCAGATGATTGCTCGAGATTTTTTGTCTTTTTAATTTTTTTTATATTAAGATACAAAGGTTAATTTCTTTTTTTTTCTTTTTTTCTTTTTTTTACTTTTTTAATCAACTTAAGGAAAGGAAGAAATGGCGATTAAAACAAACAAAACAAAGATAATCGTTGAATTTCACGCATACGTGAATTAGGAACGAAACGAGGTATCTAAATGCACACCTGAAACAATACATCAGTAATCAAGCATACGTTGTTTGCATCATTGTTTTTATCATTTATGCATTGTGCACAAGAAGCTGATAAGGGTATGAGGTTTGTTGTTGTTGTTGTTGTTGTTGTTAAGAATTCGATATGCTTTTTTGGGGTATGATTTTTGTGCCTTTGTATAATCTATTTCCTTTCCATATGTACTTTTAAGCAGTAAGTTATAGTTGTTTCGGTATTGTTGTTCTTGTTTGTCTGTTCTTTTGTTTGTTTGTTCTCTCTCTCTCTCTCTCTCTCTCTCTCTCTTCACTTCTCTGTCTCCACTTCCCCAGCACCCTCCTTCTCCCAATCCCCCACTCCTCACTTATCTTCCTCGCCTGACACCCCCTCCCCCATTTTCACCCTACCCCACCCCACCTGTCCCCCTCCTCCGTCCCGCTTCTGTTCCCACCTCCGCGTTGCTCCTTCTGCTTCTCTCCCGCTGCAATTCCATGGTCTTGTTGCGGGCCTCCTTCATCGTCGTGTCCAGCAGCGCCTGCAGCTTGTTCTCACTGGCCTCCAGTTCCTGCAGTCTCTTCTTCAGGCCCCCCACCAAGTCCTTGTCCGCCTCTTTCTCCACCCCCTCGGGCCGCGAGGCTGCCGAGGACACTATGCCCTTGGACTTGGCAGCGCCCTCTGAAGAGCTGGTCAGCTTGTTGCTACCGGACAGCGCCTTGTAGCTAAGAATATATTTTAAGGGGGAAAAGCCGAGTCGGAACACGTGTTGAATAAGAGTTTGGGAACGGTTTGGAAATTGCTTTAAAGTTGAACAAGAAAAAAAAAAGAAGAAAAAGACATAACCGTTTGTAAACGGTTGGAGTACACAATTAGGACACAGTCAATACCAAACTAGAAAAGCAACTCTTACTCCCAAAGTGAGATATTCACATGCCCATAACTCCAAACAAATGCTGAGATATTCACATGCCCATAACTCCAAACAAATGCTGAGATATTCACATGCCATAACTCCAAACAATGCTGAGATATTCACATGCCATAACTCCAAACAAATGCTGAGATATTCACATGCCATAACTCCAAACAAATGCTGAGATATTCACATGCCCATAACTCCAAACAAATGCTGAGATATTCACATGCCCATAACTCCAAACAAATGCTGAGATATTCACATGCCCATAACTCCAAACAAATGCTGAGATATTCACATGCCCATAACTCCAAACAAATGCTGAGATATTCACATGCCCATAACTCCAAACAAATGCTGAGATATTCCCATGCCCATAACTCCAGACAAATGCTGAGATATTCACATGCCCATAACTCCAGACAAATGCTGCCAGTAGAACCACGTCGCCTAGTACAAATGAATATGCAAAGCGCGCAGGACAAACATGCAGAGATCCCTAAAGCAAAAAGAAAAAAGGATATTCTAAGCTTGCCCACATACCCCTGACACTTGCACACAGCAACTAGTGAAGAAATGAACACGCGCAAATCAACGTTTTCTTCAAGACTGGCAATGCCTTTGGATCCTAAACATTCAGGACAGAGCGCACAGTGGAACAGACACCAAAAAAAAAAAAAATCAGTTATCTCTGTTTGAATAGTATGAATGGAAATCATACAGGTGGCAAGGAACGGTATACAGTAACTGCAAGAATTCCTTTGAATTTGGAAACAGTTTTTGGAAATGGTTCAAGAACAATTTGGAAACAGTTTCGAACCGTTTGAAAACAGTTTAAAACTGTAATGGCACACGGAGGGCGTACACCTCTGCCAATGTTACAAGGATCCTGAACCCGTCTTTTGATCCGGACCAGCACCAAAACGTGCGGCAAAAATAAATAAATGAATACATCAGTACATGCATACATAAAAAGCTGTATTTATTTTAACACTGAAGGAAAATAGGGTCAGCATGTAGGTTTGTATTTCTATTCATTTCTTCTTTGTTAATTTCTCTGAGTAAGTCAGTTTATGAGCGGAAGCAAGCATTCATTATTTTCTAGCCGGGGCAACTAATAATAGGCTGCTAGACGGCTATGTGAAGTTACGTCCTTTTGTCTTAACAGAGAAGCAAAAGCTATCGCAATGAGCAATTCTTCAACAATCAATAACAGCGATACTAAAGCGTCATAAAACAGTTTCAAGGAACAATTTGAGAGCAATGCGAAACAATCAAGTTTTAAACAGACTGAAAAAGAGTTTGAAAACTGTTTGAAATATTTGGGAATCAGCTTGAAAAAGTTGGACGACAGATTGAGACAGGTTAAAAGTCCGTTTGAAACAATTTCATAGCAGCTTTAAACGGTTAGTTTTTTTTTTAAGCCAAGGGAAGAAATCTGTTTTTAAAAAGCTTACAACAGATTGAAAATATTATTTGGCATACAGTTGCAAACTGTCTAAAAACCAGACGAAAATCTGCCTCATGCTTGTTTCAGAAAGCTGAAAACAGACTGAAAACATTATTTGGCATACAGTTACAGACTGTCTGAAACCAGACGAAAAACAGTTCTGTGCCAGATTTGCTCGTATTGTCGAAGATGGTCTATGGTGCTATTACCCGCTAGGCTCGGAGGTGTGGAACTGTAAGGCGAGGTCAGCTCCTTTCTGGACAAGGCGGTTCAGGCTGTCGATCTCACTGTGCAGGCTGCTGATCGTCTCTGTCGACACCAGTTCTCTTTGCTGCACATGCATTGAGCTGCTTTTTTAATTTTGGAAGCCACTGAACTTTAACTTTTTCTTTCAATTACATGCAGAACACAAAATGTCAATATTCATATCCCTAGAAAGTGTGAAAATTCCATGAAAATGTATTTACTTCGAAGTTAGTTACCTATTCTGGTTTCAAAGTGGGGTGAATGGAGGCGGAAACAAACCAACTTTAAGGAAAAATTACTATGCCGCCGAACGAAAGAAAAGAATAAACAAACAAACGACAAGACATCTGTTTGTTCTTTCGTTCAGCAGCATAGTAATTTTTCGTTTAACTAGGTTATCTATTCGTAATAGTCACTTCATTAAACCACATTCCACTGTTCCTGCGTTTTGTTACAGATCGCTCCAGCATAGCAGCTCTGGAGAAATGAAGTTGGAAGTAATCTTGCTGAACAATCCTGCATCCGCTGTCGAATCCGGATCCGCATTACGCATACGCACCAGAAATGAATGAGTTCGTCCTCGGACCACCTTTTTTTCTATCTTTTTTTCGGTTTTTTTTTGTTTTGTTTGTTTGTTGTTGTTTTTTCTCATTGATAGTTTCTGCATAATTTTACTTACAAACAAGTAAGTGGATGCGTGTCAACCCATACCCTCTCTAATAGGAAAAAAGTTCTCCATGGGAAAAAATCTTTCCAGAATAAAAACACGTGAATTGGCGGCCATACATGTAGACACTGTGGACAAAAGTAAGGAAAGGCAAAATGTAATGGGCAGAGTCAAAGAGAGTCAAAGAAAAGGGGAAATTACAAGCACAAAATGTCCGAGAGGTTGGGATGCATTTCATACCGCCCCAAGCACTCCCACGGAGACAGGCTTAAATATCTGAATCAACTGTAGAGATGTGGGTATTGCTATGTTACGATTTCTAAATCTCAAACAGTCTGTTCACACTGGATAAATCATTCTGTGAAGCTGAATAGGCATTTGTCAAAACTAAATGAAGCATGTGCACCTTTTTTTTTCTATTAACAAGGTTATGATAATCCCTCGACATCATTTTCGCATTAGAAACGTCCATACTTGTTTTCAAAGTCAACAAGACAAACAATAGGAAGGCTGTTGCTCTCAGATAAATTTCTATATCAGAAGTTAATCCAACATAATAAGCGTTGTGCACCGTCAGTAAACAATTGTAGGCAATCACACGGCCTAACAGAGAATGCAAAGAGCAGTTTTCAAGCCTTTATATCATTCATTGAGAATGAGTGATAGAAGGATGGTGTTGATAGACCGAATTTGTCAATCCTAGTTGAGAAGCTCCCTTATTCAAGACCATACTTCATCATTTGTCTTTGAAAGTGAGGCTCTTTCCGTGATCATATTACAGCCAAAATCATTTTTTTAAAATACGCAAATCTGTGTATTTATTGACGTCTGTCTGTGTATGGTGTGTGCATGTGTGATCTGTCACAGTGGGGTAATGTGGGCATGTGTATGCATGTAGGCCTGTGCATCTGGGCGTACACTTACTCCAGGATTACACTCTACCTGAACTCCAGGCTTGCTCCGAGTTTGATACACTAAAACCCAGAAAATTGCCGCTGTTCTTACTTTCAAAAGCTCCACATGTTTCCAGGGCCTTCTCCAGTTCTTCTCGAAGACTCATGATGCGGGCTTCATCTTCCTTGGACAGACGGAGGGCAGTGGACACCTTGTCGGCATTGGTAGAGATCTCGTCGTTCAGTTCCCGCACTTTTTCCATCAGCTGCCTCTCGCTCTCGTGCGAGTTCACCAGAGCCGTGTGCAACTTCTCATATTCTTTCCGGAAATGATCCAAGCTTTCGTCGTTCAGAAGCTCGTTGAGAACGGTTTCGAATTCTTTTTCCAGTTCTTCAAAGTTATCGGGTTTTCGGGCAGTGGTGCCCGCAGGCCCTTTCTTCTTCGGTTTCGTATCTGCCATGGCTGTTGAAACTGTCGCTGCTGTTGTTGTTGATCTAGTTGTTTACAGGATCTTTTCCTGCTCTCTTTGGCAGATAGGTGTTTCAACCAGCCCGAAGCCATCACTTTTGTTTACATTCTTGTCAACAAATATCCAGTCAAGATTTCTAGTCTGTTGCAGCTATCTCTGTGTCCAGGGGAAGAAAAGATTCAATGCCTTCCCTGCCAGTCGATCATCAGCGCTGAGTTTGCAAAACATACTTGGTATCATTTTCTGTAGCGTCAACAACAATGATGACGTCATATAGGTATTTCCGTATTAATGACGCCGAACAATCTTATCGGAAAGACGTAACTTTAATGACATTTCGACATGTACTAGGCACGATATTTGATTAAAACTTGGATCCCTTTTTGTACTCCCAGTTCTTATAGAACAGGGAGTACTTTAAAATGGGAACGAAGAAATGCTGTGTGTGTGTGTGGTGTGTGTGTGTGTGTGTGTGTGTGTGTGTGTCTGTCTGTCTGTCTGTCTGTGTGTCCGTGGTCAAAATGTGTTCCACTCGCTCCAGACAAAACTACAGGGCCGATCTTTCTGAAAATTTGTAGGTATGTTCATTATGGGCCACGGATGATGCCCGATGTTTTAGTTTACCGCTATAGCCGTTACTAACGGCTGTAACGGCCTGTAACGGTTTTTCTTCTTTACGGAATATCTCAGAAAGTACTTGGCCGATCTTTGTAAAAATGAGCAGTTACGTTCATTATGAGTCACGGATGATGCCCGATGTTTTAGTTTACCTCGTCATTGCCGTTAGTAACGGCTGTAACGGCCTGTAACGGTTTTTCTTCTTTATGGAATATCTCAGAAAGTATACTTGGCCGGTCTATCTGAAAATTTGTAGGTATGTTCAATATGGGTCACGAATAATGCCCGATGTTTTAGTTTACCGTTATAACCGTTACTAACGGCTGTAACGGCCTGTAACGGTTTTTCTTCTTTATGGAATATCTCAGAAAGTACTTGGCCGACCTTTATGAAAATTAGCAGGTATGTTCATTATGGGTCACGGATGATGCCTGATGTTTTAGTTTGCCCCGTTATAGCCGTTAGTAACGGTTGTAACGGCCTGTAACGGTTTTTCTTCTTAATTTATTAGCGGTTTGGATGATCTTGTGACAAATCGGAGCCTCTGTCCGTATGTATGTGATGTAATGCTAAAATGGATTAAACAACCGTTAAAACCCGTTATTCTGCCGTTATTTCTTATATATAGGTGGATTTTAATGAAATTTGGTATATAGAAAGGTCATCACACACAAATGGCACTTCTATAGAGTGTTTCAAAATTTGACCGTTAAAAACCGTTATTCTTGACATATTGTCCAATTTGGATGAAATTTGATATGTACACAGGCTTTAGCCCAGTGAGGACTAAAATACCGGTTTCAAAAGTGTATATCGGTTATATAACCGTAAAACCGTTATTTTGCCGTTATTTTTTATATATTGGTGGGTTTTAATGAAATTTTGTATATAGAAAGGTCATCACACACAAATGGCACTTCCATGTAGTGTTTCAAAATTTGACCGTTAAAAACCGTTATTCTTGACATATTGTCCGATTTGGATGAAATTTGGTATGTACACAGGCTTTAGCCCAGTGAGGACTAAAATGCCAGTTTCAAAAGTGTACATCTGTTGAATAACCGTTAAAAACCGTTATTTTGCCTTTATTTCTTATCTCACAAAGCACTTGGCCGATTTATAAGCGGTTTGGAAAACTGGGAGTACGTTTATATGCTTCGCATCTTGTTGTACTCCTAGTTCTTAAAGAACATGGAGTACTTTAGAATGGGAACGAAGAAATGCTGTCTGTGTGTCTGTCTGTCTGTGTGTCCGTGGTCAAAATGTGTTCCACTCGCTCCAGACAAAACTACTGGGTCGATCTTTCTGAAAATTTGTAGGTATGTTCATTATGGGTCAAGGATGATGCCCGACGTTTTAGTTTACCGTTACAGCCATTACTAACGGCTGTAACGCTTTTTTCTCTTTATGGAATATCTCAGAAAGTACTTGGTCGATATTTGTGAAAATTAGCAGGTATGTTCAGTATGGGTTACGGATGATGCCCGATGTTTTAGTTTACTGTTATAGCCGTACTAGCGGCTGTAACGGCCTGTAACGTTTTTCTTCTTTATCGGATATCTCAGAAAGTACTTGGCCGATCTTTGTGAAAATTAGCAGGTATCTTCATTATGGGTTACGGATTGTGCCCGATGTTTTAGTTTACTGTTATAGCCGTTACGAACGGCTGTAACGGCCTGTAACGGTTTTTCTTCTTTATGGAATATCTCAGAAAGTACGTGGCCGATACTTCTGAAAATTTGTAGGTATGTTCATTATGGGTCACGGATGATGCCCGATGTTTAAGTTTACCGTTATAGCCGTTACTAACGGCCCATAATGGTTTTCTTCTTTATGGAAAATCTCAGAAAGTTCTTGGCCGATCTTTTTGAAAATTTGTAAGTATGTTCATTTTTTGGTCACAGACGATGGCCGATGTTTACCAGAATAGCCATTACTAACGGTTACACCAGCCCAAGACGGTTTTTCCTCTTTATGGAATATCTCACGTGTATTCAGGATAAACTGGGAGTACGTTTATATGCTTTGCATCTTGTTTTTCTACTTTTTCTTTCTTCCTTCTTCTTTTTTCTTTTCTTTTTTTTCCTTTTTTTCTAGGAGCGATTTGTAGTTCGTGCCACACATACATTAATTGTCATATTTACATAATACGTGTTCCCCAAGAGTGGCGTGTACTGTAAACAAGCATTTAATAAATGCTTTAAGTTAACCTACCTGGGCTACTCTGTTGTGTGTGTGTGGTGTGTGTGTGTGTGTGTGTGTGTGTGTGTGTGTGTGTGTGTGTGTGTGTGTGAGAGAGAGCGCGTGCGTGCGTACGTGTGTGTGGTGAGTGTGTGTGTATGTGTTTTACACACACACACACACACACACACACACACGAAGAGAGAGAGAGAGAGAGAGAGAGAGAGAGAGAGAGAGTGATTTAGAATTTAGAACTTTCTGTAAGGCCATAGCCCCTCTGAAGTTTTTTTTTTTTTTTTTTTTTTTTTTTTCAAACATTATTTTTTGTTTAATCACCTTATGTCAAATTTGTCAAACACAGGTTGACAAGACACACAAATGCACAACACACAAACACACTGATCACTGAAGACTGCACTGGAACTACAAAGCAGTTGTTTTTTTTTAAACAGAGCTGAAGCCATAGTGATACGTACGTCGATAACAAGACCGTGTGTTCTGATGTCTTGTTTTTTTTTTTTTTTTTTTTTTTTTTTTTTTTAATCAAGTAAAGTTAGAGCTGACAGGAGCGCAGAAAGCGGACAGTGCGCAGAAAGGTTATATGCAAACAGTAACATAAACATATCAATTATATAATAAACTCATAATCATACATAACTAAGATTGAGGGAAGAAAAAGGGGGAGAAAACCCCTTACAGAGCACCACCCCTCCCACACACATCCACCAACTTTTCAATAATTTATCAGCATACTTTTAGTTCTCTCTTTTTTTTTTCCCTCTCTACCCCGCCCCTCCCCCCTTTTCCCTTCTCTTCTTTAACATCGCACAATTCAACTCGCGTGAAAAGAAAAACAAACACAGAATGCCAACGTTCATTTTCAGTGGGAAATGGTAAACAATATAAATCGTAACAAAAGAACAAAGGAAAAACTAATAGGAAAAAGGATTCCCTTCCTTCTCAGCTAACACCCCCCTCCCCTCACCGAACCACACACACACACACACACACACACACACACACACACACACGCGCGTTTATTTTTCTATGTCTGTACATACGTAAAAAAAACAAAAACAAAAAAAAAACTCCTCTTTCATTTTCCACCTCCAACCCATATCCCCATAATTTCAATCATCCTGTACTACTAATAAAGCTAACATTCATGTTTTGTTACGTGGCACATATTATAGTAGTAAAACAGTGAAAGAGAATATCTGTTGGGTAAAAGCGATTTGAATGGAGTAATAGTTTCCATCTAAGGGCCCTTGTTTTTGTTCATGTAGCAGAGGTAATGTTTTCAGGGCTGGGTTGTTTATC
This sequence comes from Conus ventricosus, assembly GCA_018398815.1. Taxonomy (NCBI): domain Eukaryota; kingdom Metazoa; phylum Mollusca; class Gastropoda; order Neogastropoda; family Conidae; genus Conus; species Conus ventricosus. The sequence goes on from CM031605.1 coordinate 47,392,703, forward strand.
TAGTTCTGTATGACAAAAACAGGCACACTATAGCATCGAGTAAAGAAAAAACGTATCATCAAGGAACACTTAATCACTAAGTAACACTGAATATAGTGTCCATTTTTTTTCAAACTCAGAATGGCGCATTTCTAGACTATGCTTATATTTTTCGGTGCGATAGTTGTATTTGAGTTCTCTATAAAAAGCTGTCATGGTTGGTCTAATTATTATTAATCCTACATTTGTAGATAAAGAATTTTGCCCATAAGATAATGATATACAGAATTTCATCGATTTTGGTTTTTCCGTCTGTTCCAAACAAAATTAATTGAACGTTAAAGGATAGTCTTTCACAAACATGACATTTTCTTTTCATACACATTTCTAATTCCATCCAAAAGTTGTGTACGAAGTCACAGTTCCAGAGATAGTGATAGATCGAATCTAATTCGTCATTACAAAAACTACATTTATCGCTCACGACTAGGCCCATTTTCTTTAATATATTATTTGTAACCAATATTCTGTAGCAAATTCTTATCTGGAAACCATTTCAATTTTACTTCTTTTATTTTACTAATCAATCTTAGAACGACTTGCCAGTCTACCACAGAATTTAACTTTCTTTGCCAATTAATGAGTGGTTTCATCATCATCCAATTGACGGCCCCAATCAACAAGCTGATTATTATGCCGTACTATGGAGGTTGTGCTGAGTTAGAAAGGCCAGGATAGAAAGATAGAGACCTAATATAGTGAGAAAAACAAGGGCAACTACTGCATTTAAATGACAGAGATACCTACTCTATGTGGGTTTTATCAGCAGGCTACTACTTTTCACTCTTCATCCGGAGTCAGGCTCCAGACTAGCTGATCCAAATTCTCTCTAAGAGTGAACCCGGCCCAAAAATAAATTAAATCACAAAAGTGCTAAGGAAGGAGTGGGATGGGGTGTCGACCTAATCCTACTTATACTATCTAACTAAGATTTGTCATTTCAGGTTTAGTTGTGTGGAACCCCTGGCCCAAAGGCGCCTGGGGTGCCATCCATCATCGTCTCTGACAGGTCGTTCCAATCCCGAATGGTCCTTGGGAGAAACGCATGTTGTCGGTATTGTGTCCTGCACTGTATGAGCTGAGCTGCTGTGTGTGACCTCTCCTCTGCCTGGCAGGAGCTGGTGTCAACTTGTCCTTACATATGGGGACGACAGCCTGGCCACACAAGATCTTGCGAAGCATCGCCAGCCTTGCCTCTTTCCTGCGGTTCTGAAGGGAGGGCCACTCCAGCCTGTTTATCATTTCGGTGACACTTGATGTGTTGTGATACCTGTTCACAACAAACCGAGCGGCCCTCCGTTGTACGGCCTCAATCTTCTCGATGTTTCGCTGCGTGTACGGATCCCACACAGTGCAAGCGTATTCCAGGATAGGTCGGACCAAAGTCTTGTAAGCGGTTTCTTTTATCTGGGTGGAACTGATCTTAATGTTTCGCCTGAGAAAGCCGAGGGTCTTATTGGCTTTGGCACAGATGGAGTTGATGTGCTGGTCCCAGTTCAAATCTTTACAGATGGTGACCCCAAGATATTTGGCAGCGGTGGCGTTTACCAATTTTTCTCCGTGCAGATGGTAGTCGAACTCAGCAGTAGTTCTTTTGCGGGTGACAGGCAAGACTGAGCACTTCCCCGGATGGAAAGCCATGTCCCAGCTTCGCTCCCAGCTTTCCAAATGTTGGAGGTCTTGTTGCAACTGCTGTTGGTCAAGGTCTGTAGCAGAGAGGCGGTAGGCAGCAGTGTCATCTGCAAACAGGCGGGTCAGTGAGTTGAGTTGCTCCGGTAAATCATTGATATATGCCAGAAACAAAGCTGGTCCAACAACTGAACCTTGTGGTACTCCTGAGCGGACACTGATAACGCCTGAAGTTTCTCCATTCACCACGACTGCCTGTCGTCGATCACCGAGGAAGGCCCTGAACCACTGGTGGACTTTGCCTCGAACTCCATAGTGGTTTAGCTTGTGGAGCAGAAGACTGTGGTTTACTCGATCGAATGCCTTGGCGAAGTCTAAGATCACAATGTCTGCCTGGTTTCCCTGCTCCATGTTCTCACTTAGTTCTTCCATCAAGTCCAGCAGCTGAGTTTCACATGATCTTGATTTGCGAAAACCATGCTGTTCCGGTCGGAGGATTTTGTTGGACTCGAGGTGTTCCATGAGAGCACTGACAATGACATGTTCCAAGATCTTACATGGCACGCTTGTTTGATATTACCGACAAGTGTGTTTCCAACCAGTATGTTATAATATGATTTTTGAGCCTTTTGTAACGCTGCTTATCATTTTAATCGCTTTTGGATCCTGGTTACTATCATTGTTTTGAACAGTTATATTTCTTTTTCTGATATATTCTTTTATCGCTTGAATGGAACTTAGATAGTGTAAGTAATTCACTCTCAAATTCCATTTCAGGCAAAATTCATCATGATTCAAAAAGCTTCCATTATTACCAACAATATCTTTTACTAAGAACACATTCTTGGCAGTCCATTTGCCCTCTGAAGTTGGTATAGTCTGCATATACTTTTAGATTTACAGACGGGAGATAGTCTGTGTATGTTCTTAGCAAGTATTGTTTTCGATTTACACATTATACATTTTATAGCTAATACTTTCAAGTCTCTAATTATCACACTGCTAAGACAAAATCCTGGAAGTTATTGATGAAGAGAGAAGCAGAAGAAGAAGAAGAAGAAAAAGATATGTTAGAGCATGCTCCCCAAAACAACTCAAACAGAATCATCCCAAGGTCAGTGGAATGTCTTTTTTCAGGTTTTATCTTAATTTCCATCCACTGACGTCGATAGCTAACAGCAGGGTAGAATTAGTAGGGGCGGTTGGGGGGGGGGGGGGGGGGGGGGGAGGCAGTTTCGGCACATGTCTTTGTTGTGGACCATTAGACCTACCGTCTGCATTCTGAACTGTCCGTATTGTTGATCATGTTTTAATCTCAGTTCTGGCAATACGCAATGTGATGGCCATTCTTCAAATACAAACTCTCAGAATCGATCAAAATGTAAAATGGGTGCTTATTCCAGCCTGCATGGAGCCAGGCTGGGTTGACATCCAGCGGCCAGGATTCACACGCATCGTTACCGCAGAATCCAGAACACAAGGGAGATAAATCCACTCTAGTTGATCTGAAATGACTCAGCTGCAGTGGCGTGCCTTCTCATATGAGTTTCCTAGTTACGATCCGTTATCGATTGTTCCATGTGGACGGCAGAGCCAGGGCTGAAACAGGACTTTGCTTGCTGGGTGTGGCTGTGTACAATGGAAGCTGGAATGAGCGGCGGGTAAATAATGCCGTTGGAATGAGCGGCGGGTAAATAATGCCGTTGGAATGAGGAGGCGGGCAAGGGAGCGAGCATGGAAAATAAGACAGCACGAGGAAAAAAAAAAAAAAGATTTGATACTGGAAGTGTAGAACTCCGCCAAACATAGGAAAATAATATTTCTCACATGGTGGGCTTCATGAAGAAAAACCACCGTATGTGAAGGTGGGTTGAAGCACTACATGAACACATATCTCAACCAAGGAAGTAATGTACTGATCCCAGAATATTGTTAGAAGCTAACTGTGCAGCAGTTTGTTCTCATCTCTTCAGTGGATTATTGCCATAATCTGTACAGTAATGTTGTTCTCCCTAGAGAGAGAGAGAGAGAGAGAGAGAGTCAGTTCCAGTCACCAGAGACTGGATAGGTAGGCCTACCCTGTGAGTTTTCAGAGACAGGTTGAAAAAAAAGGGGAGGGGTGGCGGGGTGGGGAGGGTAGGGAGGCAACAGTGAATTCACGAACCATCGTTCGCAATGAAAAGTTGAAGGACTTGGATCTAGCTATGTGGTTCTCATGGCGCCCTGTGCAGGGGGTACGCTCACACTGGCTCTGCGACTAAGCAACCGTTGGTCAGCAGGAGGGGGGAGGTGGGGGGAGCTTAATAGATGTTTTCTGTGTGTTGGATCAGAACAGGCACCTACTGAGTGACTCGGCAGCAGTGCAGCGTCACCTCTGCTGGGTTACCTCCTGAAAACTGGACATTGACTTCTCCCTGTGGACTGCTGGTGCCAGGATGGTGGCAGGGCAAACCAGGGTGGGGCTGAGAATGGGCAGCCGGAATAAACAGTGTCAGGGGCAATGCCGCTGATGAGGCAGAAACATTTTTAGATAAAGGTACAAGTCACCGTGTTATTGTGCGTCTGCCTTTTGTGGGACATGTATGGCGGTGGCCGTGTGTGTGTATGTGTGTGTGTGTGTGTGTGTGTGTGTGGTGTGTGTCCTTGAGATTTTAATTGTAATGAAACTGATGTGTTGTACTTTTTGTGTTGATCTAAACTGTTGTCCACACAGAATAAAAGATGTCCATTCTGCAGAGCCTATTTAAGCCCATTTAGTGTTTTTATGCGATTTTTTTAAGGGCACTCTTATAATTTACATAAATGTCGAATCAGGGTTGGTTTTTTTTTGTTTGTTTCTCAGTCTGGGAGTGATAAACTAAGCAGAGAGGTTGGTGCCTTCCGCATGCTGCAGAGTTACCTGCCTTGAGGATGCAGTAGTTAAGCTATTATGTTACAGATTGTAAATGACTTGCAGACAGATCTGTAGTAGCTGAGTTCAGAACTTTTTTTTCTTATATGTGTTGACACAGCCTACCTCTCTGTTTATCAGTCTGCATCCATATGACATAGATATACAAGGGGGGCATGCATATGTATTGATCACTTCTTTCATGTGTGCAAGTAAATACACATGCACCTGTTCTAGCACATGTGTGCATACACACAGTGATGTGCATGCATACAGAGAGAGAGAGATAGAGATGAGCCAGTGGGTGCGCGCACACACACACACACGCAGATTCACATATTTATCTGTCTTGTCAGCACTTGGGCGGAGGGGGGGGGGGGGGGGGGGGGGAAGGAGGACGTAAACTGAAAAAATTGACAACCAACCAAAAAATATGCACAAATACATAGTATATGTAGCGGTAAGCGAAGTGCAGTTTCTTTAAACCACAATGGCTGAACTGCAAACTGAACAGAGACTGAATGTAAAACTTACCAGAGTTAAATAAAGTCAGCCAAATTTAAACTCTTCTTACCATCAGAAAATAAATCTGCAACCCCACATTTCGTTAGAAATATATGCATACTTGTGATTTATTACACACCCAAACAAAACCTCTATGAGGTGAAAATTTGCACACATGCACTCGTGCATTCAGTCTGCATACAATAACGCAGGGAAGTTTGGAGCTTCAATGGCTATGATCTTCGTCGGCATATACATGTTCAGTCATGTGTGTTGCTAATACAAAGCTCTAGAATAAATCGGTCTCATTTTACTTGAGTCTTCACAGACATGTCACTCTTGATTGATGCAGGGAACTGGTCAGTGACGGCCCTGTTCTTCCCCAAACTAACAATACTTCAGTGGATATCATCTCTTTTGGCAGGGTAATATAGCCTGTTGTTCACATCTGCTGCTTGAAAAGCTCAGTAAGAATCCATCTCACCTTGCAGATGTCTTTGTGGTATATATCATAGAGTGATGCCAAGGTTTTTTTTGTTTTGTTGTTGATGGCTATTATTCGTTCTCAGCCTTCCCAACCAAAAATACTACCATGGTTCTAATAACAATTTTTTGTGTGTTTTTCCTGGACTGTCACCTGTGTGTTAGTCTCATCATGTTCAGTCATATAATGTGAGTGGAGATGTGTTGTGCTGCCATTATGCCCCTGACAAGTGGAACGCTTTCCTAGACTGGTTGCTTTACTGGGCTGACGAGTCCAGTCTACTCGGCTACATGTCCATAGCTGGAGATGATTTGGTCACTGGGATGTCCTTCCCCAGGACTAAGAGCTTACAGTGCGGCTCTTGATAGCATATTGCTCCTGTCACTGGATATATGGGGTATTTCAGTGGAGATAACAGTGCCACCTATTATCAGGCCCCATCCTGCTAGGAACATCGCCATGCAGTCCAGGACTGCTTATTCAACCAGGCAAGTCTGATTTATGTCACACTAAACCTCATATCTGGAGGCATTCCCCCCATCCGCCACCCAGGGGCCCGCCTAGTTGGGGGTGGTCGCCCCTGCTCTAGAGGGCCTACGCCTCACAGCATCCTTTGTCAGTGCCTCTGGGGTTCCTGTCTCAGTGAACAAAGAAGAGGAAGAAGTCATATGATAATGTTCTGTTCCACTACCTGCACATGGGGCGTCCTTGTTTCGCCACACCATGACAAGGAATTACAGGGACTACATGCTGTGTAATGTCTTGGTCCTGTCACGGGTCCTTCCACATTCCATTCGCCATGCAAGTTCTGAATCTTTTCAGAAACCAATCTCTGTAAAGATGTTTTCCAGGACATCTAGGTGTTTCGTGTGTGTGTGTGTGTGTGTGTGTGTGTGTGTGTGTGTGTGTGTGTGTGTGTGTGTGTACCTTTAAGTGTGCGTGACTTAGAGTGAGACAGAGAGAGAAGAGAGAGAGAGAGAGAGAGAGAGAGAGAGAGAGAGAGAGAGAGAGAGAGCACGCATCTGCCATGATTTCAGCATCATATTTTGTTCTATTCTATCTCTCAGACTTTATTTCGATTATGACATCATGTTTTGTGCATTTGTTTGTAACACATTTTCATATGTTGACTCAATGCTTGCTATATTACTTGTGTACAATTCAACGTCTTTTATTAGTTTACAGAGCAGCAACTGAAAGTTATGATATTTCAGAAAATGTCAATTCTGTAAAACTGACAATATTGATCAAAATGTCAATCACAGATTTACAGCCATAGCCATTCAGCAACATCTGCATGCATGGGATGGCTGGAGAGATGTGCACATAGTTTATCATTCTGCCAAGAAATGCTGAGAAAATGGCAATGCTGACATTTATCAGGCAAACACACATGCATGCGCACGCACACACACACACACACACAAACGTGCGCGCGCATATATGCGAAGCAGACCATTTATCCACTCACTTTGTTTCCACGTGTAAGTCAGTAAGGAAAGTACTGACAAACAAGACAACATTTTTTTAATGGTAGCAAAGTCAGATTATATACATATACCAATAAGATTCAGTTGTTTGTCCTCCGTTGTTTACACGGTCTAAAGTCCACATCCTCAACATCATCTGATCTTCGTTCCCGCTTTTTCCTTTGTGTGGATGTGTCGGCACCACTCTCCAAAGTTTCTAACTTTGGCATGTCCGACAAGCCGGACTTCTCTAAACTTTTACCTTCTGATCTCCCTGAATCCACACTTTTCTTTTTTGTTTTGGAAAAGACAAGTCTGCGATTGGGTCTGGAAGTGTGTTGTTTATCTCCTGAGTCTGCTTCCGAACTGCTGAGACTGGATGATGAAAGATCTACGCTGGCTGAAGAACCTGATGACAACAGCGATGGACGGAGGCTGTCTGAAGACTGGGCCTCGTATTGTGGCACAACATCATCTGAAGGCAAAGCACACTTCGGGTCAACAGCTGAGGAGTTGCCTAATCCTGTGAGCGAGCTGTTGTTTGCTTCAAAAGAACCTGCATTCACCATGTCAGTCCTGGAGACAGAGATGCTGCCCTTGTTGACTCTCCCATGCCTTCTCCTGCCAGAGGATGAAGAGGACACAGGTGTGACCGCGTTGTCGGTGCTCAGACGTGATGATGGAACAGCAGGAGACCTCTTGCTCTGCCTCTTCCGCAGCTCTGGACAGCGTGTGACACAGTCTGCAGCCTTTTCTGTGAATTCAGCTATCATGGTTAGGTCAAGATCGGACAATGTGTTGTCCAGGAGCTGGCGTGAAGAGACGTTCAATGCTTTCCTGGCTTCCGTGTTGAAATAACAGTCTGGAAAAAGAAAATGGCAGTTATTCTGAATTTGTAGACAGACAGACAGAGAAGCCTAGGACAGACAGGCAACTAAAAATACACAACACATTCACTAAAAAAAAAAAGAAAAAAAACCCCCACCATGATTCTGTATTCCATTTACTCATTGTTAGTAATCTTTCTCGAGCTGGTAACTGGTATGGTTGCGATTGTTTCCCTTTACCTGCCGATATTTCTCTGCCTCTTTTTGGTTTGTGTCTAGCACATCTGCTCTGCATTGATGTCCAACATGCACCAATTTTTGTTTATCTGAACTGATTACATAATACTTTATATCATTTGTTCATTAGTATTATGATAATAAACACTGACTATCACAAAATCTGTTCTGAGAAAAACTCTTCCTAATATTGAAAACACTGCCTCTTGTTTGTGAACAGGTTTCAAAAAGAGGTACGGTTGACTAGAATCAAGATCATCACCCCTAATTCCATTTCTCAAGCCCTTGTAGCTGCAAAACATAACAAACAAACAAATAAATTAAGAAAAAGGACAGCCAAATGACACACCCACACCCACATAAAGAGAAACAAAAAGAGATAGGTACACAAACACTTTAAGAGATGACAGTAAATGCTAAGAATGTGATATGGTTGAAAGATGAAACTCATTTTCTGGACAGCTGCTCTGTACACTAGCTGTTAAGACTGAAACGTACAGAACATCTACCAAAAGATGTATAAACTATGCCCAGTGAAATGCTTGGCAGTTACAAGTCACAAGTCCAAATCGCAAAATATGTTCATGATTGCATAAAAAATTAAAAGACAATAATGGCACCCAATACAGGCACAGATAAACTGTGGTCTAAACATCAATTATGATTTGTCACGATACTGGTCATTATCATGCTCTCCACAGACTCTTAAACGTCCGTGTGACACTTAAAAGTCTGAGTCACACATACACACACCATTACAAACATGACAATGCAATTATTGAAAAAGAACCACAGGAGTGAGATAGGAGAGACAATGTTTGCTTACAGCCCAGCCGACCACAAAAGCCATATCAGGGCTGTCAACCACAGGTGCAAACAAAGTAGATCAATAATGAAAGGAGAAACAGACACATGTATAAGCCAGTCTACACAAACCTTGGCCCATCAGGACTTCCGCAGCGATGATTTTTGATGCCAGCAGCTGGTCTGATGATGACTGGTCAACGTTCCTCAAAGCACAACTCCTGAAGTGGTACTGGGGCCACCAATCTTTACGACTTGACCAGCAAGTCGTAAGGACCGTGACGAAACTGTCCCTCTCTTCCTGATCCCTCGCCTATGATTTAGAAAGAAAATTTTGAGGACAACGTTTACCACCTGTAGTTTCTTTCCAAAGGCAGCTGAAAGCAACACATCATGAATGAACGGTAAGATAACAAAAGAACATGATGCAAATACTCATGATTGTGTGTCCACCTTTGGGGTCATTGAACCTAATGTTTCCAATAAACAAAAGAATTCAAAAAGATATGTCAGGCGCCAAATACCCTCCTGTAACATTCTTGTATGGCAGAGTGCAAAGTTCATGCCCATTTGTATGTTTTGTAGCCTTTTTTGTTTTCTCCCACTTTTTTTGGCACACAAAAAGTCTAACACTTCAAGATTCACTGAACTGAGAGCCGTGCTGGGGCATGGATGATTTCAGACAAACTGTAGACGACTTTATTTGATTGAATACAAATGTACCAAAGTAACTTCTTTTAGCTGTGTGAAAACGCCATAAATTTCCAACATCTTAATACAATAGAAAAAAAAGTCACAAAATGTAAAACAGGTCTTGAATGCACATAACTATGTGGCTAATGTACTTCTATAGATATCAGAATATTGGGACACTTCATTAAATAATGAAATTAACCTTCAAAAAAAGTTGAATGTCTTCTTTTTTTTTAAAGTGTTTCCACAAATACAGCATTCACAAAGAATAACATTAGCTTGCCCAGACTCAACAGGTAGATGATGACTGTTACATGAAAATTTAAACATTGAAATCATGTTAGCTTTAATTAAGGTGGCAGACCAATTCATTTCCTTCTTTTTGATGTTTTGATGTTTTTGACGCACACTGTCACACACACACACACACACACACACACACACACCACACAACACACAAACACACACACACACACACACACACACACACACGCACACTGTCACACACACACACACACACACACACACACACACACACACACACACACACACACACACACACACTCACACACCACACACACACACACACACACACACACACACACACACACACACTCACACACTATAACACACTCACTTTGAAAGGCCTGTGCCCAGGGACTTGGCAAGGCAGTGCCAACCTTCCACCTTCTCCCCCCATACCTCATAATCCAGCAAGTCAAACACATAGCATAGTGCCTGATCTACTTCTCCACCATCTGTTAACAGATGAACAATCATCATCATCATCATCATCATCATCATCATCATCATCATCATCATCTCTCTTCTTCTTCTTCTTCTTCTGCTTCTGCTGCTTCTTCTGCTGCTTCTTCTGCTGCTTCTTCTTCATCATTGTCGTCATCATCAGCGGCCGCATCGGCGTAGTCATCCTCATCATCATTATCATCACCATGACATGACTGTAGACACTGGGATGTATTGAGAGACACTTGGACAGTCAGAAATCTCCACCACTTTCTGTCAATGGTCACATGCCACAGAGTACGGGTGCTGTAATCAGTCCAGCCCTCTGCGTTGTCCATCTAGAACTTTTCCATCAGCCCCAGACTCATCCATCCTCCACTGTGTGAGTAGGATGGTCACAGACAGGCAGTCATGGCGAGATTCATGGCCTGTATGGAGCAAGTCGATGGCCGTCCTGTAAGTGCAGGGCGCTCTCATGTGCCAGCGTATGCATCAACATGCTACCTGGCACAGTCGTTTGCTTCGTTGCATGAGATGTGAAGAAGCTGTCTCATATGCCTGTTATTGAAAGCCACCAAACACCTGACGGAAAAAAAAACAATGCCTCTGAAAGTACATCTCTCATTTTTGAACAACTGGCAACTGATCAACAACAAAAAAAGAAAAAAAAAACCCACCACCTTATTATGGCACCATCATGGTGACTTCTGCCACCAGGTGACAAACCAGGAGAGTGTGAGGTGATCCCTTGTCGATGTCATAAAAATACACACTAAGCAGCACACAAGTGAAATAACTCTTGCTCCCATTATGTGTGCAAGTTTTACCCTATTTATTCATTCTTTACTGTCAACTATTCTCTGCCTGATTTAAGATTTCTTTCATACCAATCAAACCGAGGTTACCTGCTTTTTTTCTGTTTGTCCCTGTGCTCATTTGGCTATATTAACGATCAAAAGGCTGTGCCAGTCTTGAATGAACGTTCAATTGTGCCTGTTTGTTTCTCCAGTTGTTGTTGCTGTGTATACATGTGAAGTACTGGGTATATGATCAAGCTTGGAACATTTTTATTTTGTTTTGAGTATGTCTCTTCGTTTGTTCTGTGTGCTCTGTGTTAGCATTTCTATGAGGTCATTTGGGTGCAAGCAGTGATCGTTTGGAGTTATCGGCTTGTAATCATCTCATCACAGGAGCAAGAGTTAAAGAATATCCAGATGGGGCATACATGCCTGTCATTTTCTGCCAAAGGGTGAGGACGAGTGGATTTGCTGGATCCAGTTTTGCCAGGCCCTGAAAGACATTGAATACAGAATTCACTCAAAATAAGCTGTCAAGGACAAAACAAAACAATGACAACAATAAATAAAGGTGTTCCTACATAACAAATGGAAGCAGACAATTAATTATCCTCCATGACAACAGGAAGTAAAATCAAACATGTAATTCATAGTTTAATGCACAAAAAATATGTTCTTCAGAGCTCGCTCCTTGTGCCCAGAGTGAAGTAATTAAAATCTGATATGATAAAAGCATAAGTATTTAACAATGTAACATGCTTCAAATAAATATAAGCCTTTGCTGATGATACTGTCTGTAACCGCCTTTAACTTTCATCTGTTCAGGCACTTTGATGCTAATTTTTTAACAGAATTCAGTTATGACCATTTACTGGCTTTAAATGAAAACCAAGCATAAAATGTCATGCAACAAAATTGAGGCATTTGTCACTGACTTGAAATTTGTAAAGAAATCCGGTAAATCTGATGACAAAAATGTTTCTATTTGTTGAAACAGTGACATCAGAAAAATTCTGCGGACATGGCATCAAATGTAAACCTTCGAGCAGAAGGGAACACACTAGTATGAGTTGAATAACTGAGAGAACTATGCAAACGACTCAAATTCAAAAAGATGTGTGAATAATGTATACAACTCGCCTTCAAACAGCTGAATTTATATACCAAAATCTACTCACCTTTAACATCTGTGTCAGTGAAGCACACATCTTAACTCCAGGCAGCTGATTCAATAACACATGATACAACTCACCTGGAAACATTTGAGTAAATGATGCCCGCATGTCACCTTCAAGGAGTTGAATTAAAATGCATACCACTCACCTTCAAGCAGCAGCTCCAATAGCGCATACCAATCTTCAAGTTGCTGAGTGAATGACACATACCACTCACCTTCAAGCAGCAGCTCCAATAGCGCATACCAATCTTCAAGTTGCTGAGTGAATGACACATACAACTCACCTTCAAGCAGCAGCTCCAATAGCGCATACCAATCTTCAAGTTGCTGAGTGAATGACACATACAAACTCACCTTCAAGCAGCAGAGCCAATAGTGCATTCCAATCATCTTCAAGTTGCTGAGTGAATGACACGTACAACTCACCTTCAAGGCACTAAGCAACTCCTTATTTGCAAACGCCTCATCATGATGATCAGAATTCCTGGTGAAGTATTCATAAATAAACCGATGTGCATTCGGGTTGTCTGGGTTTCTGTCGCGGTACGAGTACAGAAGATCCTTGACTTTGTCCAACTCTCCATAATACTCATGAATCTGGGAGAAAAAGAAAAAAGAAGAAAAGCCAGGTGAAGCAGACTCTCTTTACCCCGGGAATGGTTTGTTGGACAGTCTCTGAGGAGCTGTGTGATGCATGTGGTTCAGGTAACTGAATGCACTGCACATGTAAACAAGAAGGAAAACAAGACCAGCTGGTCCTACTCGATCAGCTGCAGACATTACATGAAAAAAAAAGAACAGAGCTGAAAGTAGATCAACAGTCAAAAAATACATTTGATACGATGAGGATAGCAGAAAGGAAGAGAATACGCAGACAGGCATCTACATACATTTGTGTCGCTAGCATTTCAACCCTTCTTACAGCATCACTCCCTCCTCTTTCTTGTCAGCACTGTGTCCTCCTCTCTCTTGCATCCACAACAAAGCAGCAACAGCAGGAGAATCAGGTGTCTCATTACCACGCCCACAGACTGTCTCCCCCCTCCCTCTCCTCGTCTCCTCACTACGATCCTATTCCTCAAAGCTTCTACTTTCAGCCTCCTTCCTCTCTCTCTCCGTTCTGTCACTCCAGTTCTTAAAAAGCGACTAACTCACCACAGCACATGCATGAGCATGTAGGCTAAATCCCACATGAACAAGAAAGAAGTGCAGTGCTGGACTATGTAATTTTGTAGGGGTCTGTTGACAAGCTTCCTGCGCCTATGGCATTCTGTCAAGGGACCTGTATTAGCGTGAATATCATCCACAGTAGCCAAGGGTTGTGACACAGAAGATTACATGTTCTTAACTGCAGGTTAACGTGTACAACCTTTTGACGTGAAGTTGTTTGCAAAAGTTTTCTGTATAAACAATACTGAACATTCTGATATTTTTGTAACTGTGTAAATGTGTGCACTATATATGCATTTCATAGTGAATATTAAACAGAACCATGCAGTCAGAGACTGTGTGGGAACTGACTCCATGTCCTTATACAAATATTGAAAATACCTTAAAAAAAAGGTTAAAAAAAAGTATAAGCAGAGTCAGAATATGGAAACAAAAGCAGTCACTGGTCGGGAAAGTAAGTTATACAACATATTCTCAAATTAGATATGACGGCTACATGTTTCCAAAAATTCACTTGTAAGCTTCAGGACAAACTTCAGTTTTCATGACTTATTATAGCCCAGCCAATGGCACAGGGACCTGTCAAGGAAGAAAGGAAAAATGAAAAAAAAAAAACACAGACACGATTTATATACAATAAATGACATGGTAGCTCATTTACTGACATCCTAAAAGGTAGATAGGACAAGGTCAAGCTGAGAACATAGCCATTCCACTTATTTTACCACTCTCAAAATTCAAAATTAACAAAAGTAAAACATTAATGGAAAGCCATGACAGAGAGAGAGAAAACAAAAAAACTGTACTACCTACTGCCTGCCATTAACACTGCCTGCAATCTTGCATCTCCAGTCGCTGGGGTTTAATCTCTGCCTTGGGATGTTTTGGTACGTACAAATGGGACTGTTCTCTGTGAGTCAACACTGTTTCTGATTCCGTTCCCTAGAGGTTTTTCAAACGAGACTACAAACCAAGGCTCTGTGTGTGAATGCATGCGTAACATCTTGCGCACATATTAAATGTATGTTATACGTATAATATGTGTGTGTGTATGTATGTATGTATGTATGTATAGCATGCATCCTGTGTGCTGATAGAGGTCCAAGTGAAGACCACTCAACACTGATCGTCTTCATCTATCTTTTCCATGTGAGAATTTCTGTTCACAACATTTTCATCCCTTTAGCAACGGCAGAAATGATATTGTCATGGCCTGCTTTCTTCAGCTAAGTACTTTGAGAAGCGATGCCACAGTTCTACACAAGCCAGTCAAGTAGCAAGTTTGTGTCTCTTTTCAGCTCGTCTCTTTTGGTTGTTTGAAATCTGTTCTTGATTGCTTAAAATCTGTTCTTGGGGCATGTAGATGATGCACTGAATGAATAAAAATGAATCCACTATGTTACTGTCCTTGAGTGTGAATGTCATGGCATATAGTAAATCCAGCCAGCTCTTCTTGTTAATGGACCTCTGGGAGTTGCCGTTCTTGCTGAAGCCTAAAACATAGAAATTGTTCGGCCTGTTCACTGTTTATTAACACTGCAATCAATGCAAAAGCAAAATCTAACCACCTATGACAAGAACAGTTTACAACACCATTTTGATGCAAAACCTCTTTGATGAAACACAAACATGACGACAAATGTATATGCAGCAGTTTCACCTCGACAGATTTGGTCAGGAAGATGTCCCACACTCCAGACTTCCGCACAAGGACGTCCAGACCTAGAGTTGCCCGTCTGGCAATATTCTGAATGGCTTCATCGCTAGGCCCTTGTGAAGATGTCAGATCTGGGGGAAAAAATTATGTTGGGTAACACACAGGAATGAGCGTGGTCCACCCACAAAGATAAATGGTCTCACACACACACATGCATGCACACACACACACACAACACACAACACACACACACACACACACACACAAATTATGTTGGGTTACACACAGGAATGAGCCTGGTCCACCCACAATGATAAATGGTCTCACACACACACACATACACACACACACACACACACACACACACACACACACACACACACACACACACACAACATACATACACACACACACACACACTCTCTCTCACACACATATACTTACACATCCATCTGACAGTCTCTCCCATTCCTATTCTGATGACAGGAAGAAGTTGACAGTCTCTGCAATTCCTGTCTTAACGGGGAAAAAAAAGATTTAAAAAAAAAGCTGACTGCCTCCGCAATTTCTAATTCCTGTTCTGACAACAACAACAAACAAAAAAACTCGACTCACTCTTCTAATTCCTATTCTGGCAAACGATTCCTAGACAAAGCTGACTTACCGTAAAACGACTGAGACAAGGTGTTCTGGGATGATTCCAGCTGCTTGTTGAGGGCTGCCTTCCAGTCCACATAGAAAATCAGGCCCTGGTAGCCATCCAGCAGTGTCAGTGTGTGCTGGGTCAGATCTCTCTGGTACTCGCTCTTCCCTCCGGGCCGGGATTTGCGGGCAGTCTGGACAGAGATAAGAAAACATGGAAAAACTGCAGTGGGAGAGATGACCACATATAAAGCCACCCGGGAACACAATTTCCTACAGAGTTTTAGCACAGAGCATGAAAACCTCTAGCCAAACCTGCGTAAATGAAGTTTCGGTCATCATCACCCATGTATGATCGTATGTGTATCAAAATCAAAGAAAATGTTTCACTTTCAGTACTGGTTTTATAATAATTTACAGCAGCAGGGCAAATTACCCGTAAAAAAAAAAAAATTCTTTTGAAACAACAGACTGTATTATTCTCTCCCTTTCCAGTCTCTCTCTCCATATCCCTTCCCCTAGTTCCTCTCTCGCTCTCTCTCTCTGTCTGTACCTGAATAGCCTGGGAGGCTTCCTGTGTGAGGCCCTGACTAATCAGGTACTGCACAAACTCCAGGGCCACGTCATATACGTTGCACTCTTTCAGCAAGTAGCAATGCCTGCAACACAAAAACTGACCTGCTGACATCAGAATGGGGAGAGGGCCCTGCATCAAGCATAAACAACAAAGACAGTGAAATGAGTCAAAAACACCGCCCAGAAATTAAAAAAACGGATCTTACATAGGAAGGAGTCTTAAGTGGGAGGTAGACATAAAAAAATGTAAACAGGAGGGATTCTGCTGCCAAATAAGAAGGGATGGTGAGGTTGTTTTTGTTTTTTTTTGGGGGGGAGGGAGAGGGGTAGGGGGGATGAGGGTAAGGTGGAAAAAGGAGACCCTTACAGAATAAGCAAAACTCAAAGAAATAAAGCAAATGCATTTGTCAGATGAGAGACTGACAGACAGACTGACAGACAGATAGAGACAGACACTGATACAGAGAGATCCAGAAAGAGAAAAACAAAGAGAATCCAAAATCTTCTCATAACAATTCAATGGAAACTCTCAAACATCCACTGCTAAAATGTTTTTAAATTAGGTCGTTAGAGGAAGGAAATCTGTATGTCTAATATAGGGAAGACAAAATCATCTTTCTTTGTTTGTTTACTGAGGTGGAAGTGGGAGGGGACACATCTACAATGGGAAGGGCTATAAAGGCAGGTTTCACTGCGCCCAGTAGAACAGGCAGCTAGTACCTATTACCTAGCACACACTCACATTTCCTATCAGTCTTAGTAGGTCAGTCAGGGGAAAAATTCTCAACATGCCGACACCAAGACATTGCGAAAAACAATTCAGGCGAAGCGGCTGGGAGGATAGAAAGATAGCAACAAACTAGGAGAAATTTTTGGTGCAGAAATTTTGGAACCAACTGATTACACTCAAATGCACTGTTTACGCCTACCCAAGAAGACATGGCAGACAGGGGACAACTGTCCCAGGAAACTGAGAAGGGGGCACCAGCAGAATGACAGCATCTTAATACAGGCCGGATGGCTATCTTCATGTCGGATGCCATTGGGATTCAAACTCAACAACCTCTGCATGCCAACATGGTGCTCTACCACAGAGCCAGCAAGCAAGCAACAGAAATTTCAGAACACAAGGGTCTGGTTCTAGATCTGAAGTCCACCATCCCCTTCACCCTCTACCTGAATCCTATCACATCATATGCAAGACATTCATCCTGTCAAATATGCTTAATACTAGTTATAGTTACAGCTAACTGACAGTTCTTGTTACACAAACTGAAATATCTACAGAATCCTCTAATCCAAATCATAACTATACACTTTGAAACCTGTCTTATGAATCAGCAAAGCTATTGTGCAGAAAAATAATCGAAAGTGCTCTCCGTGCTACTGTCTTACCTGAAAAATTCCTGAACGAAGCTGACATTACTCTCAGGCTCTGTGTATAAGGTAGTCAAGGTGGCCTGAAATAAACATACTTGGCTTTTTTTGGGTAAGAAATACAAGGACTGCATCATTTATCTTATAATGCATATTCAAGAGAAAAATACACACTTAAATGTATACAAAGGAATATAGATAAAAGAAAAATTTTCTGTACAAACAGATCTGGTTTTTAACATATGAAAACACACACACACACAACACACACACACACACCACAACACACACACACACACACACACACACGAAACATGCACAAAGGCACAACACACACTAACACACACCATAACAATACACACAGATCTTTCTTACACAACAACCCCACACACACACACACACACACACACACACACACACACACACACCACCACACACTCACACACACACCACATACACACACACCACACACACACACACACACACACACACACACACACACACACACCACACACATGTCACAAAAACACACACACACACACACACACACACACACACACACTTACACACTCACACGCACCACAAAACACACACACACACACACACACACACACACACACACACCACACACACACACACACACTTACACACTCACACGCACATGTACACAAAACACACACACACCACAGTACCTTCCAGGTGGCCCAGTCGGCACCATAAGGGATGCGGGAGATCTGCTTCAGCATGGCAGAGACCTGGGCCCACTGGTGCATTAGAATGCACTCCCGCAGCAGCTGCATGAACTGCGGCAACAAGCTCAGCACGCTCCCCCGGCCTTTGTCCTGCCCCCTCCAGGGGTTTTCTGCCACCACAGATAAACACAAACACAACGTACTGGTTAAACTCCACAACCTGTTTTTCATAGTTGATAAAGGATCCCACATAGAAAGAATGCATTTACAGACTTTAGTTGAGTTACAGACACAAGGTGATGCATGGAAATGCTGACACTCTCTCTTTCTCTCTCTCTCTTTAAACAATTGTTTACAGCACCCATTCACTCACATACAAGCAGACAAGATGGACACAGGTCAAACCAGGACTAATCTGATTTCAGTTTACAATGAATCCATGACACTAGTTATAATGTATGCCAAGTTCTTAAATTCAGTAATACTGCACTGGTGGGTCATGTACTAACTGAAAAGGGGATCCAAACTCAACCACGAGTCCTGGGACAATGTCATGGTCATTGGGGGTTTTGCCTGTCAAGGGAAATACACATTTTTTTAGATACAGGCCTCTCCTGGGGTATAACAAAGTGTTCATTCACTAAATATGGATGTTTGAAAATATGTCCCTATTAAAAAAAATGGGAGGCAATCTTGAGGGGGAAAGATTGGGAAATCAAGAACCCTCCTCCCCTTTTCCCAGTGAATCCACCGCTTAAAAGGACTATCACACATTGAAATAATACATCAGGTATAAGAAAAGTATATGACAGGATGAGTTAAAGATTAAAGCACCACAACATTATGGATGTTCCAGCGGTGATCTACTTTGAGATTTACTGCGTCCAGGGCACTGCATTATGGAAGGCAGAAGCCCAATTCTCTCCTGCTGCCTTCATTTTCCCTGAATTGAATCAGGACATGGATATATCCAAACATAGCTGAGTGGACACATGTTTCAAGACATGATAAAGAACCCCCCCCCCCCCCCCCCCCCCCCTAAAAAAAACAACAACAACCCACTAGAATTCATATTTGTGACCAACAGCTTCACAGACAAACACTCTAAGTCTGATCACATTCCCATCAAGTACAAGTAAAATGATATGAATCTTCAGAAACTTAAGTTCTAAGTTATACCGAGACTCACTAGTTTAAGACTAACCTTTTGTTTTTCAACAAAAATCTGTTCAGACAACAATCTGCAAATAAAGGAAACTGTATGCTATGGCACCATGGCAAACTGTCCTGTGACTTTGCCAGTAAAACCCAGTTCAGCAAATGCAGTGAAAACAAGCTGGTAAAAAATAACCAGAAGCCTGGATAGAACAATCAGCGGAAGTCAAGTTTACAAATGAAACGATCCACCATTCCACCAGCGACATCAGAAGAAAAAAAAATCTAACCAAATAAAAATTAAAACTGTACACAATCCCACTGGCCAATATTGTTTTTGGTATCGTAATACTTGAACTAGTAGAGAACCAGTTATTACTGGCAAACACAAATCCTCACTGTAAAAAAGAAAGAAAAAAAGAACGAGAACCACTGTAGTGACACCAACCATCTTGCGATGTGGATTCCACAATGCTATTCAGCCATGTTTGCACTCGGAGCCGCCTGTCTTCATTGTCCCTCTTCGCCTGTGAACATCTTTTAACCTCCAGGTCAGGGTGAATCAGTGTGAAAACATCTTTCTGAAAAAAAAAAATCAGCAAATTTGTGACAAATTTCCCCTATTTAACAAAAATAGTCATGTTTCTCATGCAATCATCATTCCACACATTAAAACGTTCTATGTGACATCATCTACTGAAAGATAACTGAAAAAAAAAAAAAAGGAAAACGAAAAAGTGAAGTAATTAACAGCAAACGTAAATTGTTGTTGTAGTTAAAGATGTGTTTGTGTGTATGTGGTGTGTGTGTGTGTGTGTGTGCACATGGTGTGTGTATGTGCATATAGCGCATGCGTGCGTGCGTGCGTGCATGTGTGCGTGCGTGCGTGCGTGTGTGTGTTCATCTTCATCCACTTAATCCTCTTGATGAACACAATAAACCTGCTGATAATTCTGCTGCTTCGTTGGTTAAGTAGGGGAAAAAAACTTAATCAAGAAAGAAAAAGACCTACAAACGTCAAAACAAAGATGTCTTACTCTTACTCCATCAGTGTTTTATTAACAGGCTAATTTTACGCTTGGCACTTTGCCCTGAAGGACTGACTGCTGTCGGCACTTCCTTGTACTGAACTCAGCAGACACTCCCACCTTTTCCAAGTCAAGGATGCTGTGTAGAAGCCTGACTGTAATTTCTAAATTAATTACAGTGTGTAGATAATCATTGGTTCCCTCAACCCCCTCACACATTAGGAAGTTTATTTTCGTTTTCATTTCGTTTGGAACGTGCATTACGTTGTTCCGGGATGATGATGATGATGATGATGATGATGATGATGATGTATGGATTTTACATGGCGCAATTCTTGGGATCAACTCATTGCGCTCAACACACACTCAAACACTCGCACTGACATGTGTTCATACACACACACACACACACACACACACATACACACACACACACCTACAAACACAGGCGCACTCATAAAGTTCATCGGTTCAAGCGTAAACAATACAGTTTCGCATGCAGTACATAAAAAGTCAGGTCAGAATAATAGACACAGCATTCAGATATTATGGTTGGAGAAGGCTTTCCTAAAGAAGTATGTATGGGATCAGCTTCAAGGCAAAATGCGAGAAGTAGCAGCCTTTCAGTAATGATACTTCCATAGCCTAGAGTAGGCTAACATAACTAATCGTCACTGTCTTCGGTTTTTTGTTTCCTGTTCATGGCTGTTCTTCTTTCTTTATACGACCATCATCATTTTGCTGATGGTTTTGTCGTAGTTTGCCGAAGATTACGCTGTTCTTCTTCTTCTTCCTAAAACACTGGTTCACTCAAAAATGAGTAGGTCACCAGCGCGCATGTTAAAAAGTAAAATAAATTAAAATACCATAAAATAGTGCAACTCAGTCTGTTGGCCCCTGGAGCAAATTTGGCAACAAGGGGTCGCACTCGATATTCAAGAAGTTAAAAGCAATGGCCAGATTCAGGCCCAGGTAACCATAAAAACATCCGGGAAGTTAAAATAGAAAATTGTCAATATGCAGATCTCAAAACTGTCGTATCAATTTGCTTTTTAAATGAGACTGCATTTGTGGCAATCTTGATGGCACCCGGCAGCGAGTTCCACAGCCGTACAGAAAGAACTTAGGATAAAATGTGAGGATTTGGAGGAGAAAAAAAAACAACAATTTCAGCGACGTATGCATCCAGATCCAGAAAATAAGTGTGAGGGGTGATGGGGTGATGGTGAATAAGTAGTAGGGGGAGGAGGGGGGGGGGGGGGGGAGGAGTAGAAAAGTGACTGGGAAGGATGGCGGGGGGGGGGGGGGGGGGGGGGTTGTAGGGAATAGTGGTCAGGAGGAGGGAGGGTTGGGGATGGTGGGGTTGGGGGAGGGGGGTGGTTGTTTCAGGTTCCAGAGATGGGAGGCCAGCCTGGACCTGAAGCAATCCGTTGACTCAGCCGTCACAACCTCCTGAGGCATACGCAACCCATTGAGCAGCAAAGTGTTTAGCATGGTTATTGTGACTCTTCACTAGATGAGGATGACGATGAAGAATTCGAGTGCCATTTAAACGGACTTTAGTAGTTTAGGACTCTAAGTACAAATCTAAACCTAAGTACAAATTTGATTTACAGAAAGGAGACTATAATAAAATGAGGAAAATGCTTTCAGAGAGTGTCAACTCCTTGCTTACAAATGATCAGGATGTCGAGGAAATGTGGAATGTCTTAAAATGCGAAGTTTTAAGAGGTATGGACGAATGTATTCCAAAGACTATTTGTAGCCAAAATAAAATGCTTAAACCACTTTGGATGAATGATAAAGTACTTAAATGATTAAGAAAAAATATAATCTTTTTCAAAGGTATTTACTGACGAAAGATGGGAAAGAATACAGTAAATATGCAAGAATGCGAAATAAGAGCAAAAATGAAATCAAATCAACAAGAAAGCTTATGAACGTAAAATAGCAGAACAATGTAAAAAAAATCCCAAATGTTTTTGGAAATACGTGCAAGAACGTACAAAAGTAAACAAGGGGTAAATACTCTAAATGATGGTAAAGGAGGGTTGGCCGAGTCAGATATGGAGAAAGCTGAAGTTTTAAATCAGTTCTTTGCAAGTGTCTTTGCTAATGAAGATACAAATAACATACTGATCTTATTGAATGTAGTAAATCTAATGGAATTTCAGTTACAGATATAATAATTACTTCAGCTGCAGTAGAGAAGAAGTTGTTTGAATTGAATCAGTCTAAAGCGCAGGGACCTGATTTAATACCACCTAAGTTCTAAAAGAATTAAGTAAGGAGTTAGCTGTACCGCTCAGTAAGATTTATAATAAATCATTAGAGACAGGAAAATTACCCTCGACTGGAAATCGGCAGAAGTTACTGCTATTTTTAAAAAAGTGTCAAAATCTGAGCCAGGCAACTATCGTCCGGTAAGCTTAACCTGCATCACATGCAAAGTGCTAGAATCCATTATAAGAGATGTCATAGTATCTCACTTCACTGATAATAATTTGTTTGCAGTATGCCAGCATGGCTTTCGTAAAAAAAGGTCTTGCATATCACAACTACTTGAAGTTATGGAAGATTTAGTTAACATGCTAGAGAATAAGTACTCTGTTGATATAATTTACTTGATTTCCGTTAAAGCTTTTGATACGGTTCCGCATGAGAATGGAAGCATACGGTCGGTATGTAGGTAAGTTGCTAAACTGGATTAGAGATTTTTTGTCAAATAGAAAACAAAGAGTAAGAGTGGGTAACTGTATGTCGACAGAGAAAGATGTTATGGTGGTATTCCCCAAGGGAGCATTTTAGGACCTGTACTGTTTACTATTTTTATAAATGACCTTCCAGATGAGGTAAATAGTTTTTGTAAAATTTTTGCTGATGACACAAAATATATGACAAATCAGATAACTATAATAGTCTGCAAGAAAATTTAAATTGCCTCCAAAACTGGTCGGACAAGTGGAATCTTTTTTTTTATATTTTAATGTTGAAAAATGTAAAGTTTTGCATGTTGGCAAAAACAAATCCAGAACATGAATACAACATGAAATAGATGGTGGAAATAGGCTGGTACAGAAATGTGAGGAAGAAAAGGATCTGGGTGTAATCTTTGATAAAGATTTACTTTTTGATACTCACATTCAAAAGTGTATAAATAAAGCAAACCAAATGATTGGATTAATAAAAAGAACTTTTATTTACCTAAATAAAGAAACGTTTTTAAAGTTATATAAAGCTATGGTTAGACCGCATCTTGATATGGCAATATAATCTGGTACCCACACTTTAGACAGTCAATAGCAATCAAAAGAGTACAGAGAAGAGCTACTAAAATCTTGCAAGAATGTACAAACATGTCTTATACAGATAGATTAAATTACTTAAATTTGCACTCTTTAAAGGTAGACGTATTAGAGGGGATTTGATTGAAGTGTTCAAAATATTTCACCAGCAAACGGACATACAGTGGGAATATTTTTTTGAGGCTGTTTAAAACAGATACTGAGATAGAACAAGAAATTCGGAAGGCAAAATATTTGTTAAGCAGTTTCATACTAATATGGGGAGATTCAAGTTCAGTAACAGAGTTATTGCTAATGGAACAGTTTGCCAACTGCACTTAAATTTGCTAAAAATACTAATGTTTTTAAGAATTTGCTGGATGAAGACTTGAAATTTAGGCCCTAATTAAAGTACAGTTTAGAAGCTTTGATGAATAAGAAGGAAAATTTATATTGCATGCATTTTCAACCCTGTCATAAAAGTATAATAACACGAGGGGAAATTGAAAGGCTTAACGGCCTATGTATTGATTACGTCCCTACACTACTACTACTACTACTTACTACTAGGACTGCCAGCTGACGAGCTTACCAACGTTCGATGCGTTGATTTTTCTCCAGCGAGTCCATGGAGGTTTCAAGCTAAATGAAACAAAGTACAAGAATTTGTTTTAGATTAGTGACTGTGACTTGTACAACATAAATTTAACAGTTCACTCGCTATCATATGACATTTCAGAATGTCGCATTTAGCATTGTAAAACACGTGGCAAAATGACATGTTTGTAAACTGCATGGGAACAGAACCGGAAGTTACGCGTTCAAGCACATTTCCTTTCTTTTCCTTCGCGCATTAAAGTGACTTCCGGTTAGCACAGCGTGCAGTCTGCTTAGGACACCTCATCATAAGTTCGTCTGCACGGCTATCCGGCATTTGACGTGCTTCTCTCGTCTCGTCTGCTAAGTTTGTAAGTTGACTGTTACCTTCTTATTTCACATGCTGCATATTTTCAAGGAGTGTACTTTGCTTACAAACGATCGTTTTTAAGGGAACGTAATTTTTTAGGTAAATTATTAGATTCTTTTGATACTACCATCAAAACATATGGCACCAACTTTAGCAAGTTATTCACTAACTTGGTGGTCGTGCGGTGTGAATATTCATAGTGTTCCGTAATTTCCTCGTTCTGTCATTTTTAGAGGTAAGATTACTCGTGATATTTCTTTTGAGTCGATGGGCGTCAACCAACCAAGCAAAAGAAAAGAAGGGAATTAAACTTCAATGCATTCTTTCTTGGATCTCCAGTTTGTCATAGCTGGCTACATTACTCGAAGTGATCACCAAGTGTAACCAGACCGATACAGAGCTCTGTACATCTCAGATACCGTCAGCGATTCTGCTTGAGCAATTACGTGGTCCTAATGCCCAAATAGAAAAGTAGGATGTGGAAAACGTCTTGGTAGAAGCTGGGAGGGAATATGTGTGGGATAAAACAATGTTTTCTTTTTCCAGCCGGCATTTATGGAAGTCAACTCATGAGCATTATTAGAATGACTTTTGCTGAAGGTGTGTTAGAAATACTAACTTAGCACCCCTTTGTGACAAAATTTGAAGTCACTCTGAAACTGCAGTGTGCTGCTTTTGCCAGTTTTGCTGCCTGTAAAATGATGCAATCATTGAGAAAAGAAAAAAAAGCACTTTGCAGTGAAGATGTTCTGACAGGTCAGTGATGAAAATAATAGAAGGGGATTCAGGCTGTACTTCATGTATCACTGGCACAGACAGGACAAGTGCCTGCTCTGACGACGTCCCTTACAGCTGTACCTGTTTTGTTCCATTCATGGTCAAAGTGACTGTCTGTCTTTGACTCTGTCAATATGTATTCAGAACTTCTTGTGGTATACTTGTCAGATTTCTGAAGGAGCTCAAGTCCTGTGTGTCAACCTCGGGGTATGTCAGTGGAGGAAGGACTAGCGCACAGCCCAAACACACTCACAGCTTGCTTACAATCTCATTCATATATCATGCATTCGTCACATCAAACCACTAGTAAAGTCTATAACTTTACTACACATGATCATAGAACCAAACATCAATGCATATGGAGTCAACCAAAATAAAACATTCTCTCTTTCCTTGAACTTCACAAAACCATTTATCTAAATCATCATTAACTAACCCGGGTATAAATAGATTTCTACTTTACCTGGCCAGGTGATCTTAAACTATTCACGAATCACTGTCTTTTCTTTTCTCTTTTTTTCTTTGTTTCTTTTCACTGTCACTTTCACAAGCACAACACAACTGCTGGCACTGGTCAGGTTGGACTGCTGGCACTGGTCAGGTTAGACTGCTGGCACTGGTCAGGTTAGACCGCTGGCGTTGGTCAGGTTGGACTGCTGCTGAAGTGGCGCGGCCAGGTATGAGGTCGAACCCCGGTTCAGATGGAACAGTGACTATCAGACATCGATCTGTTCTCCTTTCTTTCTTCCTGCATTAACGCATTGCACTCTCTCTCTCTCTCTTCTAGTCTGCTCTATCAAATGGACATGGTTGCTTTTCTTTTCTTTTTCTTTTTCTTTTTTTTCTCTTCATCAGTTAGCAACTCTCTCTCTCACATCTCTCCTTAGTCCTTCCTCTGCAGACTCTCTATGGTGCTAATGCTACAGCTCGGTTCTCTTCACTCCCTCATTTCTCTGCTCTTCTCTTGTCAGAGCCTACACCCAGAACCTCTTCCTCTCTCTCTCTGTGTTCGTTCTCCCTTCTCCTCTCGCGTTCTCTCACTCTCACATCTTTCTTATCCCGTTCCGATCTGTCAAAAGGGCGAGTACCATTGGTCAGAATTTTTTCCCGCCTCGTAAAAGGACACCTCCCTCCTAATTCCATTGGACGTTCAAATCGTCACAGTCACATCTACTGGCCTTGCTCTCTGTGGTGGTCAATGGGTCATTTAATTAATTAGCTTGACTTTACCCCCACCACACAATACCTTCCTACTTCAACTGGCGACGTCTGACTTAACGGTCTGCGCTGGTCTCGTAAATTGGCTGTCTTAGTCTGACCCAGGCGCCGAGACCCGTCTGGCCAGACCTATCGAGACGTCGGTCAGCCTACTTAGTCTGTCTGCTGTCTCCGCAAGAACTAAAAATAGTCTCCTCGCTGTGCCTAATTGGCTGAGGCGACGCATGAAGTCGTCTACCTGGCGCCAGGATATTTGAGTTTGGACTTATGTCCAAACAAACTGGCTGGCGACTGACCACGACTTCGGTTTTTCTTTTTCTGTCCGTGACACTGTGAGAGCTAAACAAGTTTTAGGAGAATCAAGACCTCTCTGTCTGCTCACCTCTTAAGACTTGTCAGCAGTTTTTATATAAGAACTAAAGCTGTGTAGCATATTGCAACATATATTGAGTTCCAGCTTTGAAAGTTTGTGCAGAACAAGCTCATCCATCATGTCAGTTTTTATCTTAATACTGAGGGAAAAGCTTTCAAAGGACAATGTGAAAATTTTGGAAATCATGATCTGTACAAAAATTACAAACGTTTTATAGCCAAACTTTCTGTTTGATAGCCAAACTTTCTGTCTTTCTTCTTTCAAGTCCTCCCTCAAAACAACTGTCTTCAAAACATAATTTTTCTGCTCCTTCGCTGGTGTGTGGGTGTGTGCGTGTGTGTGCGTGTGTGTTGCGTGTGTGTATTTGTGTGTGTGGTGTGTGTGTCTGTGTGTGTTAGGGCTTATTGCTGTAAGCGCTTAGGGCTTTTGTTTAAGATTAAGCGCACTAAATGTTCCTTATTATTATTCCTTATTATTATTTTTGTAATTTAAAATCCACCAAACTCAAAAACAGCAAGTGTTTACTTAGCTTGAGTTGTTGAACAGTTTATTGAATTTGATTGAGAGAACATAAGTGTGTAGTGTGTTGGAAAACCATTTTGGGTCCTTTGGCTACACACCATGTTTGTCTAGTGTTTGAATATTTGAAATTAGTGTTTAAAAAAAAGTTTTGACTGTTGAAACTTGGAATGTATATTTTTGTGAAATATTAAAATATCCATTGTTTTGCGCCAGTTCTTGATTGGTCAGAGGAAGTGAAGGTGACTGTTCGATGGGAAATATACACTGATTGTTATGCGCCTTTTCATAATTGGACAAGAGGAAAGGGTAGTGGTGATATTTAGAGGAGGGGACAGGGGTATAAGGGTATAGGTGGGTTTGAGAGGGGTAGAGAGGAGGGGACAGGGGTATAATGGTATAGGTGGGCTTGAGAGGGGTAGAGAGGAGGAGGGGCTGGGTATACCCAGAGAACACTTGCTAAAAAGCAGAGTAGAAGCAAAGCGGTAGAAGTGACTGGTTCAGCAGGTGTTTTGATTTAAAAGGCTGTTCATGGCATGAGAGAGAAAAAAAAGACATTTTGTTTGTCAGTCAGCATTCAGATTTGTGCTTTTTGGCAGGTATTTTGCAGTCAGTTCTCCACCTACATCTCCATCCATGATGCTGCTGTTGAGCGTGACCCTGACACTGCTGGTGATTGCTACCACCAATGCTCACAGCCCACCAGGGTTCCTCCCCATCAACAGCAAGGGCAACAGCAGTTTGACCAGCAGCAGATGAATGTCCAAGAAGGGCATGGGCATGCTGGGAGCAAGCTGAAATTTCAGTCGGAAATTCATAATGCTGAGTGAGTGTTGTTTAGATCTGTGAAGAGTTGTGTGTGTGTGTGTGTGTGTGTGTGTGTGTGTGTGTGTGTGTGTGTGTTGTATATGTGGTGTCTTTCAGTTAGGTGTGCTGTGTTTTAGATCCATCTCAGAGCAAGGTGAATTTATATGCTTTTGATGAAATCTAAGGTATCATATCTCCAGAAAGGATTTTTAGGAGTATGGATTTATTTGAAATTAGTACTTTTTTTTATTGAAAATAAAATGCAGAAAGTGTCACTTGCTTCACCATCATGTGCACTTTCATTGTCAGACGAGTGTGACTTTGCAAGGAGATAAGATAATGTTGCTTATAGCCCAGCCGACCGCAAAGGGCCACATCAGGGCTGGACTTTGCAAGGAGATAAGATAATGTTGCTTATAGCCCAGCCGACCGCAAAGGGCCACATCAGGGCTGGACTTTGCAAGGAGATAAGATAATGTTGCTTATAGCCCAGCCGACCGCAAAGGGCCACATCAGGGCTGGACTTTGCAAGGAGATAAGATAATGTTGCTTATAGCCCAGCCGACCGCAAAGGGCCACATCAGGGCTGGACTTTGCAAGGAGATAAGATAATGTTGCTTATAGCCCAGCCGACCGCAAAGGGCCACATCAGGGCTGGACTTTGCAAGGAGATAAATAATGTGCTTATAGCCCAGCCGACCGCAAAGGGCCACATCAGGGCTGGACTTTGCAAGGAATAAGATAATGTGCTTATAGCCAGCCGACCGCAAAGGGCCACATCAGGCTGGACTTTGCAAGGAGATAAGATAATGTTGCTTATAGCCCAGCCGACCGCAAAGGGCCACATCAGGCTGGACTTTGCAAGGAGATAAGATAATGTTGCTTATAGCCCAGCCGACCGCAAAGGGCCACACAGGGCTGGACTTTGCAAGGAGTCTTTGGTACTGAACACAGCAAGAAGTAGGAAGCTTTGAAAGGGAGGTTACTTTCATGAATTGTCAACACAGCTGAGTGCCCCAACTGATTTAGCCATGTGTATAGTGCCTCAGAATGTCAGATACCCAAATCAAAATTTAACCAGAGCAAATCAAAACAAAACAAATCAAGACAAAGAAAAAAAAGTGTGTGTGTCTGTTGGGGGAGAGGGAGGGTAGAGGGGGGGGTATTGCCTTGTAGTAGCTGTAGTCAGGAAATTATGGTTAACTGTCTTTGTGAAAGGAGAGCAGGTTTTTTTGTTTTTTTTATAGCAGCCTTTCGCTCACATAAAAACAAGTATTAAATCAACTGATGAAGATTTTTTTTACATTTGTGGGAAATGCGTGTGCTTTACCAAAAGTCAGTGATGAATTCAAAAGAAACCTGACGATCTTTGTCTGTCTCATCTTGACTCTATAGACAGTCTCTTTGACCCCTATCTTTATGTTATGAAACTTTCTTCCTAACTGTTTTCACCAGAAATCTGACTTTTCAGATTTAAATCCTAATTATTTAGAAACTGTTAAAAAAAATTGCTGAAACTTGCTCTCAACTCTTACCAGTTTGCTTCCTGAAAATCAGATGTCTACATTTGATCCAGCATCCATTGTTATGGTTTCGGGCATGGTAAACATTTGTTGGGGTCATTCTCGGCAGATTTAATCACAAAAATAAGATCTAAAGATGTTTACCTATGTTTTGATATATGACTTGACATTTTTATGCATAATTTCATTTTATGATCCATGAAACTTTGATTGACCATTTTGAAAAAAATTAGCACCAACATATCTAACCAGGTAATTATTTTAATTTTCTCAAATTCAGTTAGGAAAAAGATTTTGTTGAATGGTCACAGTTCATAGGAAACCTGATCTGTTCTGCATTTATGAGAGAGGGTGAGTGAGGGGATAAGTGAAAACCTAGGTGATTGGAGTTTTGGACAAATGCATAGATATAAATATTTTCATTAAACTTATTACAAAGCACCACTACTACTCTGAATAATTCATTCTTGTAATACCACTTGCAGTTATTACAGAAGAATCAATGAATGATCATGTTTTTTTTATGGTTGATTTACAGAAATAATATATACACACAGACAGAAAATCAGAAAAGACCATTCATGATATTTTTCAGTTTTAAGGGGTTTTGAATTCATATATTCAAATGACCCAGTATGCATACAAACACCAACCCCGCCTTTTTATACACAAACTAACACTACAAAGCGGTCCTTCTGGGAAAATGAAAATATGAAAGTCTGACTATGAACGCTGGAGACTAAATGATCTTTTTCCCTGCCCAAATGTTGCCAGAGGACTATTGATTTTTCATTGTAGCCAGTTTACTCCATTTGGGCCCCGGTGGTGCTTGTCTTTCACTATATGTATCAGATACAAGTCACAGGCCCTTTCCTGCAGCTGGAAACCCGAGGGAGTTTCACTAAGCAGATATCACACCTGCATCTGTCTGTTAGAAGTGTACATTATCACGGGATTGATTTGTTAATGTCTTTTGCAGCTGGGCATTTTAATTTTTGGAGAAGTATACATTATCACTGGATTGATTTGTTAAATGTCTTTTGCGGCTGTGATTTTTATTATTTATTTATGTAAATCTTCTAGATGGTATCTGCTCTCTTACACTAAGTTACAGTGAGAGTGCTTTGGAGACAGAAAGGGAGAGCATGTGTGCTGACTTACGAAACATGATCAAGATTTGCTTCTAAGTCTAAAAGTAGGAATGGGGGTCAGGGGGGAGACTGGAGGTAGTGTAGGGTGGATAAGGAGTTGCAGATTAGGAGAAAGAAACAACAGCACAAACCAAGATGTAGGAAAAGTTGTCACAAAGACATTCTCTCTCTCTCTCTCTCTCTCTCTCTCTATCTCTCTCTCTCTCTCTCTCTCTCTCTCTCTCTCTCTCCTCTCTCTCTCTCTCTCACACACACACACACACACACACACACACACACACACACATACACACACACACACACGCACACACACAAATTACGCTATAGAGTTTCTGTGATCCTCATTTAAAAGTGCTCAGCTGAAGCTGCTGCAACTGAGATATCACAAACAGGTTTTTTTTATGATATACATTTTATTGTATATTTGAAATAATCAATCAAAACATATGCATGAACTGGAGGGAAAGAATGATTCATGTATAATGCTGGAAAAAAGACATACAATTAAACTGTAAAAAATTTAATAATCACAGACAAACTATGAAATTAGATAATCAGACAGATTGTGTGTTCATGTGGGGATGAAGCGTACATATTAGATTAAAAGAGTGTACATTGTGCTATTTGACATTCACATGAACAATGTTTTGAGGAATAAGAACTATTTGTAAAATCTGTTGAGCTCTACAAAACATGTATTTATAACTCTAATCTGTGGTAAAAATTGGACAGACTACTGTTCATGTTTGCATTATACTATTCACACAGGTTTTTGTGTGGGGGCATGTGTGTGTGTGTGTGCATGTGTGTATGCGTGCATGCACATACACAAGTATTCTGTATTCACCATCATTCACATAATGCATGTATCTAGTGTTGAACACTGCCCAGTTGTGATCAAAGTATGGCGCAGTGTCATTCCACACCTGTCCTTTCCAGCCACATCATTGAGCATCTGCAGGACGTGATCAAGACCAAACCCAAGGACCAGATGTCAGAAGAGGAGCTGGAGTTCCACTACTTCAAGATGCACGACTACGACAACAACAACAAACTGGACGGGGTGGAGATCGGCAAGGCCCTCACCCACTTCCACGACGGTGAGTATCTTTTGTCTCAATGACTTAAGCATGGCCTGTATGTTTGGGTGGAGGGGCCGCTATGCATTCTGCATGAGAGCGTGGACTGTGTGGGTCTCTCCTCCTTGTACTGTTGAACTTGTGTTCTGACGAGCGTGTTTGGTACACAGACTCCTTTAGCAGGAAGAAGTTTTCATAAAGCCAAAGTGAACATTGTGAATGAGCAACAAGCTGCTTGGAATTCTGGCTTGTCATTTAGGATGGGGTTTTTTTTCAGTGCTTAAAAGCAGATAATGAAGGCAGCTTGGTCATAAA
This sequence comes from Conus ventricosus, assembly GCA_018398815.1. Lineage (NCBI taxonomy): Eukaryota > Metazoa > Mollusca > Gastropoda > Neogastropoda > Conidae > Conus > Conus ventricosus. Next base: position 47,425,310 of record CM031605.1, read on the forward strand.
CATTGACTGTCGTGTCTGACTTGCCAGAAATTATGACAAGGTACTGATTCAATCAAAACAATTTGGTCATTTTCAAGACCAGCAGGTCTGGTTTCCAATATCTGACTCTCAGATGGATTTGTCAGATGCATAGTTGTACTGGGTAAAAATGTTCCGTCTTTACTGTTTAGTCTTTCCCTAAAGCATTCTTAGATTTGATTGTGAATTCCCTAACCTGACCTTAATCTTTAGTAGAGAAAAACTGTCTTTTAGGAGAAAGAAGCACATGGATGTCTCTGCATATATGCTTATTAAATACTGAACATAGACATGTTGTTTTCAAAAGTCTGTTGTGACAACAGATGGAAATTGTTGTGACTGCTGTAATGTTCACAATCAAGTTTTTGAATAGTTGGTAGCATTGTGAGCATGCAGAAAATGAACGCTCACTTTTAAGCTTGATTCTGACGCAGACAGCTCTTTACCAAAAATGGTGGATGGAGAAACAGAAAGTTCATGTCAAAACACAACCATCCAAATTCCAGAAGCCTGCCTTCATAGAATACAACATTGGACAAGATTCAAAGATCATGCTTGGAAAGCCATTGTGGAAGAGAGAGATGTTCAGCATTGACTCCTTAACTTGTGGTGTGAGAGATATTGATGTTCATTGATTGGAAGGTAAAGCCTGTATGTGTGATGGATTCACAACACTCATCTGAAAAAGATCAGTTTCAGATTCATAAAGTTAATGACACAAAATAGAATGCTGCACAGACTCACAGTCACAGATCGTGGGTTAAATATTCCTCGACAAGAATTTGGAAGGAAATGCTGTGTTTCAGAACTGGTGAGAAAAAGAGGAACTCTACCAGTTGCCAGAATAGGAACTCCCAAGAACATTGAGTTGTATGGTACAGAGAACTTATCAACAGTGTAGCTCTCACTGTCTGAATAATCCAGATCAATAATATTCAGGTTACAGAGCTTTGATTCAAATGTACCAATTTTGGAATAGGGAAGCTGTCGTTTTATGGAGTGGCACCTCTGTTGGCTTGGTGTATGTTTCCAGTGAAATCTTTGACCTTTCCTTCATCGAAGACCACAGATCAGGATCGATTTCCATGATGTTCATCTGTATGGGACTCTAATTTTTTCACCTAACTGGTTGCATATCATTCTTGTTGAGAACTGAATTGATGGTTTCCAGTGCTTTCTAAATATCTTTGGAAAAAATTTAGCATTAAACATTAGAAATTTAACTCTTGTTCACCAGGTGAATGTATGGGCAGTCAGTTTTGATAAAAATTCGTGTGCAGTCTAATTTGAAACAGGGGGAAGACCCCAGTCGTCATTTGGGCTATCAGTTATGTGAAATCTGTTTGCCCTTTTTATATTCTGTGATAGCCCAGTCAGTGTCATAAAGATGCTTGCTTCTCTGTCTGTCTCTCTGTCGGTCTGTCTGTCTGTCTCTGACTACATGCATGTCTTTTTGTCTGTCTGTCTGTCTGTCTCTTTCTCTGTCTCTGTCTCTCTCTCTCTCTCTCTCTCTCTCTCTCTCTCTCTCTCTCTCTCTCTCTCTCTCTCTCTCTCTCTCTCTCTCTTCGTTCTTGGCCTGTCTCTGTGTCTTTCTCTGTTTTTAAAACTTGGCCTTCAGTGCAACCATTGATCTTTTCATTTCTGAGAAGCTTCAGCATCAAAATTAATGAGGTAAACATTTTTCACTTGTCAAATTCAGCGGCAAAGGGTATTTAATGTCCCGTTTCGTCATCCGTGTCAACCTTCATCACAGCTAATCTCTCTCATATGAAAGTGGAATGTTTGCTTGGTCAGCTGGCATCCTAGTCCAAGCAGAACGTCATTCCCTCATAACCGTGGCAGTAAGCAGCTGAAATAGAGCGTACTGTACAGAACTTGCTGGCTCTTCTACATTTTATTTGCAATGTACTCCCCACAGGATGCATTTTATCAGAATTGTCATTCACCATAAGGGCCACAAAAATACAAGGTTTTCGCTTGGACAGCAACAGTCTGGTCACGTTTGCCAACAGTTGAGTGCTTTAGATCCTTCCTGTTCAAATGTTTGGTGTTTTTATTGTCAGTTTGTGTGTGTGTGTGTGTCTTTTTTTGGAGAGGGGGAAGATGAGACGGTGGGGGGTCAGTTTACTGTTGGGGTTTACTGGGGGTTCGGTTTAAAATGACTGATGATGTGCTGACAATCAAGGGAGAGAACATACTGTGCTGAGTGAGTCAAGGGATTTATCAGGTTCAAGGGAGAGAACATACTGTGCTGAGTGAGTCAAGGGATTTATCAGGTTCAAGGGAGAGAACATACTGTGCTGAGTGAGTTAAGGGATTTATCAGGTTCAAGGGAGTGAACATACTGTGCTGAGTGAGTCAAGGGATTTATCAGGTTCAAGGGAGAGAACATACTGTGCTGAGTGAGTCAAGGGATTTATCAGGTTCAAGGGAGAGAACATACTGTGCTGAGCAAGTCAAGGGATTTATCAGGTTCAAGGGAGAGAACATACTGTGCTGAGTGAGTCAAGGGATTTATCAGGTTCAAGGGAGAGAACATACTGTGCTGAGTCAAGGGATTTATCAGGTTCAAGGGAGAGAACATACTGTGCTGAGTGAGTCAAGGGATTTATCAGGTTCAAGGGAGAGAACATACTGTGCTGAGTGAGTCAAGGGATTTATCAGGTTCAAGGGAGAGAACATACTGTGCTGAGTGAGCCAAGGGATTTATCAGGTTCAAGGGAGAGAACATACTGTGCTGAGCAAGTCGAGGGATTTATCAGGTTCAAGGGAGAGAACATACTGTGCTGAGTGAGTCAAGGGATTTATCAGGTTCAAGGAGAGAACATACTGTGCTGAGGGAGTCAAGGGATTTATCAGGTTCAAGGGAGAGAACATACTGTGCTGAGCAAGTCAAGGGATTTATCAGGTTCAAGGGAGAGAACATACTGTGCTGAGTGAGTCAAGGGACAGAGTTTTTGGTCTTTCAGATTTAAAGTTGGCTCAGCTGCCTTTAGTTGAGAAGGCCTTGGTCCTGTACTCACTGTGACTGAATTAACAACCCTGGCCATTTCTTTTTTTTTTTTTGGTGGTGTTTTTCTTCTTCTTTGTTTTGTAATTCATCCAGCTTTTCACCAGGTGACAAATATATTTTATTTTGTATAGGTGTGTTTTAAAAGGGAAGGGAGGAAGGAGAAGGGATGTTTCCTGTTAAATCAAGAATTTGTTGAACACTTAGATGAAGAATAACAAGGATTACAAGGATTGGTGGTGTTTTTTTTTGTTTTTTTTTAAGGGTGGGGGTTAGGGGTGTTGGTTTTATTTGGTCTCTCCAAAGGGACACAACCGTTTCAGCAAACTGGTGAGGATACAGGTGTTGTTACCCTTGAATAGAGTTGCACAGTTGATCAGGATTTTTTTTTCTTTGTCATACTAAAAAAAAAAAGCTGTCTTGAATCACTTGGGGTCAAACAGCTCAAGGTGCTTTTGTTTTTATCTAAACTGAGCTTAGATGCCCCGAATTTCCAGCTCTCTGATGGTAAATCTAACGTGTTAGGCAAAATCCACAGTAACTGCTCATTCTTATCTTTTTTTTTGTTGTCTTTTTTTTCTGGACCTCCATGCGGACCTCCATGCATTGATTTAATGTGGTGACAGCCCTGATATGGCCCTTTGTGGTCGGCTGGGCTATAAGCAACATTACTTTACTTTGCTTTACCTCCATGGGAACGGGACATATCAAGTACCTCAGAGCATTGAAGGGAAGACAGAACTGCCACACGAGAACCTCCCTAGCACTGCTGGCCACAAGGGTATAATATGAAACGCTCACACTTGTCAAGCAAACGAGAATTCTCGCCACCTTGCTTTTCTATGAAACGCACAACTGGTCTGAGCCTAGGCAAGATGCTCCTTTGCTTTACTGTGTCGGAGTAATGTGTTGGACTTTTCTTCCTATAGACTTGAGTGGATATTGATTTTCGGTACGTGTAGTCAGTGGTCGAGTGGTGTTTGAATGTGTGGCTCATTCAACTCAATGGAACAATTCAGCGACTAGAAGGTGATAGGTGTTTATTCATCTTCGCTACAACACACACAGCAGGGAGCAAGCCGTTTAAGGCACTGCGTGCAGCCTCTTCGATGTCGTCAGGTCTACGCCAGGCTTCGAATTGCCCGGTTTCCGTTCGTCAATGCTTTTTGTTCTTTCACGGACCACGACTTCCGGTTTTGTGGCTATATGCACGGACTATGTTAAATTTACATCTGTATACACCCTATAACACAATACACACACACACACACACACACCACACACACACACACACACCACACACACACACACACACACACAACAACACACACACTCACCCAACACACACACACACACACACACACACACACTCACACACACACACACACACACACACACACTCACCCAACACACACACACACACACACACACACACACACACACACACACACACACACGCACACACGCACACATGCACACACATACATGTAAAGAACACATGCTTATTGGCTCACACATTTGTGTTTCTGTGCTTGTTACTTTGTCATTAACATTCAGATCCAAGTACAGGGAGGGTATGGAAGAAGAAAAGGTAGAAATCTCGTGGTGTTTAAAAAAACAAACAAATTATGTGGACATTTTACACAGGTGTAACAAAGGTTAAAAGGTGGGCACTAGAAATATTCATGTGTCATGCTGGTCTGAGTTTAACATGGAGAGATGAATTATTTGGCCTTTTTTGTGTGAGTTTGTGTAATTCTCCCACCGCCACCCCCTACCCCCATACCTCTTTTTATGATCTCCCTCAGTCATGACTTTGCAGATAGGATTTACACAGTAACAGTATGCAGAGTTGGCAAGTTTGAAACTTGTAAAAAGTGACATGCCTTTGTTTCAAAATTTTTACAAGTGTTTAAAAATTACCCATCTTTGTAGAAGATTTCAACTTTGATTCTGTTCACTGCCCCAAATCTTTGTACATGCTTTTTTACCATGGCAAAGAATGTACCACAGAAGAATGTTCTACAACAGTGATGTATAGCTTGGAAAGTCTTGATTTGCCAAATGGCTAAGAAAGGATAATATCATTAGCGATGGAGTTGGTGATTTATGATGGTGTATGTGCAGAAATGAATTTGTTTTTCCAGGAAAAACATATGAAGATTGACATAAAGAAAATAGTGATGAATATAGTGATTTATGATAAGGCATGTGCAGAAATGAATTTATTTTTTCCAAGAAAAACATATGAAGTTTGACATGAAAAAATTAATGATGAATATAGTGATTTATGATAAGGTATATGCAGAAATGAACTTATTTTTGCGGGGAAAATCATATGAAGATTGACATCAGTGCAATCGATTCGGTTGAGTTGAAAATCTTGGTCAGTTGCTAGCTTTCAAAGTTGGTGAAAAGCTGTATCAGTTTGATGATACAGCTGCAGATTAAGGAAGACTTTTTTTTTAAAGCATTGAAAAAACTGAGATCATAGTGTTTCACAACCTGAACATTTTGAGGTAAGAAAGTGTGAAATAACTGCAGCCATTTGGGTGTTCTTCAGTAACAGATTAATTCAAGGAGTGATTTTGTGTGACCATTTATTATATCAAATGACTTTGTTTAAAGGAAGGCAAGGAATTTTGAAAAAAACATCTTTTAGATATCAATTCTTATAAATCCAGACTCTGTTATTTTATTTCATTTTGGTTTTTGATTGTTTAATTTCGAATGTGTTAAGAACGAAGAAAAAAAAAAGGCAACCAAAAGGCAGTGTCTCGGACATTACAATTTCAGTACAACACAAGAATTTGCTCTCAGTAAATTATGTTTTGAGTGTCAATAATCGGTATTACCTTAATACAATGTTTCTTTATATTAAAAAGAAAAGTTTTGCTGTTGCAGATGTATTTACTTCTAGTTGTCTGTAGGGCTGAACCATATGTATTTCACACTGGAAAAAGTGGCTTTCTCTCTCTTTCTGTGTGTGTGGGTGTGTGTCTGTGTGTGTAAAAGATTTTTTAAAGTTTTTAAAATTTGTGAAGAAAAATCCCTATTAGTATTACTCATAATATGGGTCAGTCACAGTGCTTCTGTCTCTTTCATCTGTCCTTGTCTTTTTCTGTCTCTCTCCCTCCCTCTGTCTGTCTCTGTCTCTCACTCTCTCTCTCTCTCTCTCTCTCTCTCCTCTCTCTCTTCTCTCTCTTCTCTCTCTGTCTCTCTCTCTCTCTGTCTCCTGTGTCTCTGTCTATATCTCTCCTTGTCTGTCTTTGTCTTGTCATTCTCTCTCTCTGTCTCTGTTTGTCTGTCTGTCTGTCTCCCTCTCACTCTCTTTCTGTCTCTCTCTCTCTTGTCTTTTTGTCTCTGTCTGCCAGCCTGTCTGTCTGTCTTCTCTCTCTCACAGCCCTGATGTGGCCCTTTGCGGTCAGCTGGGCTATAAGCAACATTATCTTATCTTATCTCTCTCTTTCTCTCTCTCTCTTTGTTTCTGTCTTTTTTCTCTCTTCTCTCTTCATCACTCTTTGTCTGTCTGTCCGTCTCTCTCGCACACTCTGTGTGTGTGTGTGTGTGTATCTCTCTCTCTCTGTCTGTCTGTCTGTCTGTCTCTCGCTCTGTCTGTCACTGTCTCTCACTCTGTCTCTTTGTCTCTCTCTGTCTCATCTGTCTGTTCTGTCTGTCTGTCTCTCTGTCTCTCTCTCTTTACATAATATAAACTGTGTGAATGCGGCAGGGCAGCCTTGTTAAAACTGAAACTGGGTCCGTGCGCTATTTCTGGTGTTTTTCTGTATGTTGCTGTGTCATTCATTTGTTGATTTGGTCATTCTCCTTCATTCTTAGAGCTTATAGCCATAGTAAACTTTGAGTTTGAACATTGTTTATTGCATTCCACTAAGTGTGACAAAACGTTGAGTTTGAACATTGTTTATTGCATTCCACTGAATGTTATAACTCCTGTACTTCCACTCAGAGGTCGCTTCTGGGGTGTAATTCACAGTTTTCTGATTTTAATGAAGTTACCATGACTTAAACCACTAAGACATTTTGCGTAATTCTGTCAAATTCTGTAAGATTTTATTGCTGTATAACACTCCCACTGAGTTTTCAACCATTTCTCTTGTATGCCCTGAGTTGGTCAAAACGACAGTGAGGGAAGACTAACTGACTGCAGAGAAAGTCCTGTTTACAGCGGGAAAGACCGTAACCTGGGATTCTCTTCAGAGGGCATGCAAGACCTCATGGCAAAAGTTTAGCCGTGTCTGGAGTTGTGCTGTCTTGGCCTGTCAGCTGAACAGCAACAAATGAGGCTGCTGGATGCACATGGCGGTTGTGTGACAGTGGCGGTTTTTGTCGGTGGTCTTTGCAGTAATAAAATATAAGCTGGTCCACCCATGGGGACGCTCCTGTGGAGGTTCTGTCGTGTCACATCCAGTGGCCACTACACAGTGGCATCTGTCAGGGAGCAGTTATGTTTCTTGACATCTTAATGGGATGACATGAGTGTGCTTGCTCCCCGTGTGAACACAGCGCAGGCTGCCAAGGGTGGTGCTGGATTATTCCCAGCTGGTTTGTTCGGCAGTTGAGGACAGTACTTCTGTGGGTTGCACCTGTGGGTGTATGTTTTTCTTGTCTGCCTTTTGGTTGACTCAGGGGGAAGTCCCAGTGACCACAAGGGAAAGTCCTGTTGACAGCGGGAAAGACTAACCTGGGATTCTCTTCAGAGGGTACGTAAGACATGGCGAAAGCTTAGCCATGTCAGCAGTGAATGAGGTTGCAGGATCCTCACAGCAGTTGCGTTATGGTGGCGTTTTGTGCCGGTGGGCTCAGCAGTCATAAGATATGGGCTGGTTCACCCATGGGAATGCTCCTGTGGAGGTTCTATTGTATCATATCCAGTGGCCACTACACATTTGACTTCTGCCAGGGAGCAATTATGTCCCTTGACGTTGTAATGGAATGCCTTGTGCGTGCCTGCATGCTATGTGAACACAGCGCAGGCTTCCAAGGCTCCCAGCTGCTTTGTTCGGCAGTTGATGACGGTACTTCTCACCTGCACCTTTTGGGTCTATCTTTTTCTTCTCCTACTGAGCTTTCAATCGTTAAACTTTGAATGTGATTTCTGCATTCTGCTGGGGTTTTTTTATTACTCTATTATACTCGCTCAGAGCTTACCATTAAAAGAGACTTTGAGTATGATTTCTGGCATTCTGCTGGGTTCTCTCTTTCCCTCTCTCTCTGTCTCTCAGTCTGTCTGTCTGTCTGTCTCTCTCTCTCTCGCTCTCTCTCTCTTGGAATTGTTGAGAAATTTTGATTCTTAAAACATTTGATATCGTTCCATGGGATTTTATTTCTCTATTACTATTGCACAACAGCTCACAGCTTGTAACCATTTGATTTTGACCCATTGGAGTGTAATTTATAGCATTCCCTTATCAGTAAACGTCGGTCCTGGAGAAGCTTCTGCTCCAGGCTGACATCAAAAACTTCTAAGAAAAAAGTGTGGAACATCATTAAGAAAATCAAAGGGAAGAACACCTGTCCCACTGTGAACCATCTCAAGTTTTCGGATTCTTTAATAACAGAAAAGAAAGCAGTTGCTAATCTGCTTGCTTCAACCATTGAAAAGAATTCCTCCTCTTCTAATAAATCAGTCACTTTTGTCAAACACAAAGCCCTAAAAGAAAAATCTCCCTGCAACTTTTCATCCGACAACATGGAAGACTACAATCTTCCTTTTACATTAAACGAGCTGAAATCTGCCTTACTCTCTTGCAGCGATTCCTCTCCAGGTATAGATGACATACATTATCAACTATTGAAACATCTTCCGCAAGAAGGTCTGAACATCCTGTTACAGGTATACAACCACGTGTGGACTACAGGTTGCTTTCCACCCTCTTGGCGGAAAGCCCTCATTATTCCCATCCCCAAACCTGGAAAAGATCTTTCTAATCCATCTAACTACCGTCCCATAGCTTTGACCAGCTGTGTCTGTAAATTGATGGAAAAAATGGTCAATGCTAGGCTCATGTGGAAACTCGAAACCGATGGCCTTTTGGCGAAAGAACAGTGTGGTTTCCGCAAACATCGTAGTACAGTTGACCATTTGATTCGTCTGGAATCTACACTTAGGAACGCTTTTTTAAACAGACAGCATGCAGTGGCAATTTTCTTTGACTTGGAGAAGGCCTACGATACCACCTGGAAGTCGGGGATACTTCATGATCTCCACGATCTGGGTTTTCGAGGTCATCTTCCGCTTTTTATTCAAAATTTTTTGGCAGAACGACAGTTTCAGGTCCGGGTTGGCACCACTCTCTCTGATGTCCACGAGCAGGAGTTGGGTGTTCCACAGGGGAGCATACTATCTCCTGCCCTCTTTAGTATTAAGATCAACAACATTGTGAAATCAGTTCAGCAGGGTTCAGACTGCTCATTGTTTGTGGATGATTTTGCTGTCTACGCAACTGGAAGCCTGTACCCGAGTGTCCAGCGCAGGCTCCAGCTTTGCGTAGATAAAATCCATCGGTGGGCGGATGAAAACGGTTTCACCTTTCTGCTACAAAAACCCAGTGTATTCACTTCCATAATTTCCGTCAGTTTTTTCCAGATCCGGAACTTCAAGTAGGGAAATCTCCCATTCCAGCTGTTAAAGAGGCCAAATTTCTGGAGTCATTTTTGACCAAAAACTTAACTTTCTCAGCCATATTAGAAACCTCAAAACTGCTTGCCAAAAGGCATTGAATATTCTGCGGTCGTAGCACACACCGACTGGGGCGCTGATAAGAAAACTTTGTTGCACCTCTACAGAGCCCGGTCCGTTCCAAACTGGACTACGGTTGTGCTGTGTACGGCTCCGCAAGATCATCTTACCTCAAACTCTTGGACCCTATCCACCATCAAGGGCTTCGTCTCTGTCTTGGAGCGTTCCGCACCACCCCTGTGTACAGCCTGTACGCAGAGGCAGTGAACCTTCACTGTCCAACCGCAGGCTGAAACTGTCTTTGAATTATTACATCCGACTGTTCTCAGAACCGCAGAATCCTGCCTATGACTGTGTTTTTGACCTTCCGTTCCAAAGTAAGTTTGAAACAAACCCGAAATGTATTCCGCCGTTTGGCTTCGTATGCAGCCTCACGTGCGGAATGCAGGTATAGACCTGGGAGTAGTTTCCGATTTTTCCAAGTTTCCGGATCAACCTCCATGGACCTTTTTCACACCAGAGATTCGTTTTGATCTCGCAGCTTTCCGTAAGGAGTCTACCAGCTCTCTGGCGTACAAGGCTTTGTATGCCGAGCTCTGTTCCAAATTCCCATCCTATCAAACAGTTTTCACTGACGGTTCCAAGTCTGAGGATGGAGTGGCCTGTGCAGCCTACTGCCCTGGGGCCTCTCAGATATTGTTGGAACATATACATTCAGATGCTTCTGTCTATTCTGCTGAACTTACTGCTCTAGTACTGGCTTTGAAGATAATCTCCCATTCTTCGAGGAGGGACTTTCTGGTTCTGTCGGATTCGCTGTCAGCTTTGGAGGCCATAGCTGGCCGCAACCTTCAGCATCCAGAACTTTTACTTTTTTTGGAACTTTTTAGCAAGTTGAAGGCGGACGGTTACAACATTACTCTTGCTTGGGTTCCTGGCCATGTTGGCATCGGCGGGAACGAAATGGTTGATCGTTTAGCCAAGAACGCCACAAGAGAGAAACTGTCCAACACTTATATCCCCTGCTCAGATGTGAAACCCAAAATTAACGATTATGTGAGAGACCTCTGGCAGGAGGATTGGAACACACAGACGAATAACAAACTCTTTCAGATCCGTCCACACCTTAAAGACTTCCTCCCATCTACGTCGGGTGGTCGTAAAGAGGAAACGGTTCTGTGCCGGCTGCACACCGGCCATTCGTATTTTACCCATTCTTACCTTTTAAAGAGTGAAGAAGCTCCGTGGTGCATTCCATGTCATGCACCACTCACAATGAAACATGTTCTTTTAGAGTGTTGGGACTTGCACGATGTGAGACACAAACATTTTACAGCGAGTCCATGAAGATCCTGTTCAGGGATGTCCCGCCTGACGTGATCCTTGGGTTTTTGAGAGAAATTAACATTTTTCATCTGATTTGAGATTTTCCGGAAGAAGGATTTTTAACAAAGTTTCTGGTTCGTTTGTAGACGATGTCATTTAACGAGATGTGTGAAAGTTTTTTTTATTTTTTATTTTTTATTTTATTTTTTTTTTTTTATTTAAATGACTGGTGAGTTGATTTTAACGTGGTGACAGCCCTGATGTGGCCCTCTGCGGTCGCTGGGCTATAAGCAACATTATCTTATCTTATCTCACACTCACCTTGAGCTTGCACCCATTAAACTTTGAGGTTAATTGATTACATTTTGCTGGGTTTTGTTGCTTCTTTACACATATAAAAAGGTTCAGATATGTCTGATTATGTGTGTTTGCTTTTCATTGGATAAGACATTGTTAGACAGCATAGTGTCAATCCAGTCGGGCAAATATCCCTTCTCGCTTATCACCTTTCTCTCTTCCTCCCTACTCTCCCCCCCCCCCCTCCCTCTTTCTCCCCTGTCACTCACTCTCTTTCTCTCACATTCTTTCTCTGATAATCATATCATTACTGTCACACTCATTTCTGTCTCTGCTGGCATTTGAAACATGCAGCATATAAAGTAGATTTAATGATAATGTGCCAGTGTATAATTTTTTTATGCACAGACTTTTTTAAAACTAGGAAACAGCAGGGGGAAGAAAAGAAAAGAATGATGAAAACCTGAGCAATGTAAGAACAAATAAGAGGGTAACATAAGTGGTAAACTGTAAACCTCATAACAGCCGTTGCCGTTGTAGCCGTTGACTATCGACAACTTATAACATAAGTTGTCAATAGTCAACGGCTACACGCTGTTCTGTCCACAATGCAAAATTCATTGAAGTCGATATGTCTGCTGTCAGTGAAAGATTTAGTTATGTTAATTTCTTCTTCATCCCCATACATAAGTGGAGAAGTGTCCATGTAGGTGTACCTGGAGCTCTTCCAATACAAGTAGCTCTCCTTTTCTTTCGAAGTTCGGCAATAGCAACAGCCTCCTTTACTATTTTTTTTAATTTCGTTACTGTCATCTACTGTTTTTCTGGCCTTGTGGACTGTTTTTCAGCCTTTGATCCAGAAAGCATTTTCAGACTTTTGTTTGTTTGTTGCTGCAGTTTATGACATGCCAACTTTTTTTGTTGTCGTCTGGCGACTTGGTATTGAAAAATCATGCAGACCGTCCAGTATGGACACTAGCTGCCCGATTTGTTGTGTCGTGTTTGCCTTTATTATCTTTATTATTATTAGTGCTATTATTATCATTGTTGGGGAGGGGGCAACATTAAGATATTTTCATTTAATTTCTTAAATTTGCTTGAAATCTGGATTTTAGATATCCAGCGAAATGACAGGCGTTCTCACCACAGCCTAGTCCTATCCATTTTCAAAATGTCAGCACCTGCATATCACACATTGTTGTTGTGATTGTTTGTTGCTTTTTCAGGATAGCTTTTACCAGAATGTGACCAATTTCTAGGATGCGATCTTCTGCCCCATCTCCACCCCTCCCCACTCCTTCTGTAAGCATTTGTCAGACCTGCAAAGGCCACCTGCAAAGGCCCCATGTGGGTCGTCTGGGCTACAGTGATGAAACTGTAAACTAGGTAGGGAAACGAATGAGATAGAAGAATTTTAGGACGGGAAGAAATTCAAACGAACTGCTGCTGGTAAAAGTTGGTGTCTCCCTGTATTTTTTGCATGCAGCCATATACAAAAGTTACAAAGGCAGTGATGCAAATGTTTCATTCTATGGCTTTAGAAGTTTAAGATCTCATTCCATACTTTAAGCATTTGTTTATATCTTTTCAGTCTGTCTTTTGATTTTTTTTTCTCAAGAAGTTTAAGCCCCCAAGTCATTTTCTTTTCCCTCTGCTCTCCTTTCTTTTTCTTTTCCTTCTCCTTTGTCGTCTGCTTGTTCTTTTGGTTCTTCCCCTTTCTAGTTTTAACACTTTTTTAAAACTTGTCCAAGAAAGTGTTTGCTTTAATCATTGTCAATGCCAGGACCATTTTCTTATTCCCGTCAAGTTGCTAATGGGCAGACAATAAAAAGTGGGATCAATAGAGTTACCACCCTTGCTGTGGGGGAACTCATTAAAGATTGAATTACAAAGTGGGTCAGGCTGCTGCTCCAGAAGGCTGGATGTTACGGATCGCGTAATGGGAATGTGATGTCACGCCGAACGAACTAAACGTGTCGGAAAACGTCGTTAAGCCGGACAGGAAAGTAGGGGAGAGGGAGGGGAGGGGTGGGCTGGTGTGGGATTGGGGAGGGGGCATTGACTGCCAGGGCTGTGTGCATCATGGAAAGAGTCAAGAGTAGACTTTGCGGATGTTTAGACTGCCTGGAGACAAAAAAAAAAAAAGGAAAAAAAAAGAAAGGAAAGGGACCCCACAGCAGGTAACTGTAAGGTTAACTTTGATGTTAACTTTGAGAGCTGATGATGCTAACACAGTTTGTTTGACACTATTAGGATGATGGGATTGGGCTCATCGTTTCAGCTTGAAGGCGTCGTTCCCTCCCAACCAGCCCGCTCCCATCTTTTTGAGGTCCCCGGTGAAGATATCCCTGCTCTGCCCTCTGGTCAAAAGGAGGATTTTCGGGAGACTGAAGATGATATAGTACGCTTGAGAAGGATTCCTTTTTCATGATAGGCTTTTTGCGTTTCAAGATGGATAAACATAAAGAGACCGAAAGGGTGGAGGGAGGGGGAGGGAGTAGGGGTGCTGGAGAGGTGGGATGTGGGGAGTATGGGGGGGGGGGGGGGGGTATGTTCCATATTTGTTTCAAAACTGAAAGGGGGAGGATACATTCTGGAGAGAGAGAGAGAGACTCTGGGAATTGAGAAATGGATTCACAGAAGAAAGAGGCGTGTTTCATATTTGTTTGGAGATTGACACTGTGAGAGAGAGAGAGACTGGGAGAGAGAGAGAGAGAGATCCTCCATATTTGCATGGTTATTGATAGAAAGAGAGAGGGTGGGGGGTGGGGGTAAGTGTTCGTTTGGATAGTATCTGAAAAAAAAATTGAGGAGGAGCGGACTGGAGAAGGAGCAGTGTGGGATGGGCAAAGATGATGTTCTTAGAAAACTTCCCAAGGGAAAGGTTAGAGGAGGAGTGAGAGAGAAACAGAGAGAGTGAAAGAGAGACTGAGATTGATTGAGAAGGGATTCAGAAGGTGCTCCACACTCTGGTTGCTCATTCCACCGGTGTTGTCAGATTGGCTGGACTGATGAAATGTGTATGACAGTGACATTGAGCAGTTTGATATCTTGGTATGAAACGGGACAAGTAGGGGCTGGAAGAACCTATTGGATATTCAGGCAGAGTACAGTGATGAAAAATAATGAAAAGTTTTGAAAAGCTCAGGAAATGTTGGAACTTAGGGAGGCCTTAAAAGTCTGTGAAAACTGACTCCATTCATCTTGGTTCTGTGTCTGTAACATCTTATTAATTCATATGAAAAATGATTTGTTACTTCATGGGCTCATTGTGTAAAAATCAATATAAACAAACCAAAGCAAACCAGCATACTATAGATTAGAACAAGTCCAATGAATATCCACCAAACTGTTCTGTATTTGTACAAATCGCAAACATCACTTCAAACATACACAATCCAAAAACGCATGTGCGCACGCACACACACACACACACACACACACACACACACACACATCCATACTGGCACACATACATACACGCCATGTCACCTCTCTCCCTTTCACCATCCCCACTTTCACCCACTTTATAAACCACACTCACTAGGTACATGCACACTCGCCCACTGATTCTGGCATGCATGCAGAACGTCACCATACATGCACTACAAAGGTACATGCATACCCTATTAGTGAAAGTGTACTTGTTGCGGTTGAATATACAAATGCCTGAAGGAATGAATCAGTTCAGGTAGAGAAGTGTTCTTTGACGTGGAGCTCTGAATCTACCAGCTGTTTCTGATCTTCAACTGCTGATGTCATTGTGTAATGGGTGTGTTTCATCTATTAAAATGTTCATGAGTGTGTTCATCAGTTTCCTGTAGTTCATGTCGCCAACTCCCTTGTTCATCAGTTTCCTGTAGTTCATGTCGCCAACTCCCCAGCTCACAGCGTCAAATGTAAAAACACTGAAGGCGAAAGGCTTCATTTTTCTCAGGCTGTACATTCAGCTGTTTATCTTTTTGGAAATCTCACTGGCATTTTCACACCAAGAGAGCCTGTCGTCAGTTAACACACATAGATATTTGCTTGGCTCTACCTGTTCATCCACTCACCGTTTATTAACAACAGACCTGCCAACCATTACGCATTTCGCGTAATTTATTACGCCCAAGTGATAATTCTTACGCCCTTACGCATTTAGCCAAAAAATTACGCATTGAAAGTTATAAATAAAAAAAAAAGGACGAAAAAATCAGCTTATGTACAGATAGGCACGGCGCCGTGCATATAACCAGTAATCTTCAAGAAGCGTTTCCAGTCATGCGCAGTTCGTTTCACCATCTTTACCATTCGGCGAAGTTGGCGTCTTTTCGAAGTTTTAGCTACGAAAATGTCGAAACATGGAGTAGAAAGTTTTGGACAAGATGCGAAAAAGAAAAAACTTGGTCAAAAGTTCCGAAAAGAATACTCAGAAAAGTTCCCCTGCATACGACCTTCGGCTAAAGGTGTAAATTTTGCACGGTGTACCACTTGCGAGTCGGGACTTCACAATTTCCCATGGCAGGATGGTGGATGTGAAGTCTCACCTTGAGTCACGCAAGCACACCGATTCCTCTAACGCGCCGAATTCTTCCAGCATCACACAGTTTTTTCAGACTGTAGACACCTCAAAAGAGGATGAAATTAGGAAAAGGGTAATTCAGGCTGAAGCATTGGTGGCCGATTTTTCGTCGAGCACAACATCGCTCTTAGCGCAGCCGACCATGCATCCCAGCTTTTTAAAGAAGCATTCTCAGATTCGGAGATCGCCAAACAGTTCAAGAGCAGTCGAATAAAGACAACACACATTGTAAGGACCCTTGTCATGGAAGCCTAAACTGCTGCTGCATCTCGACTGCAGAATGGACCGTTTGTGTTGGGGACTGATGGAAGTCAGGGGGGGGAGGGGGACAAATTCTTTCCTGGGGTGGTGCGATTCTTAAAAAATGACACAATCGCCACTGAGCTGATAGCCAACCCCACATGCACAGAATCAGCAACAGGGAGAAAATTTTTTAGTTATATATTTTCTTAATTTCATGTTCCCAGTTTCCCATCTTCGAAGTCCCCCCCCCCCCCCCCCCCCCCCCCCCCCCCCCCTACCTCCTTAAGTCCAAATTTTTGCCAAGTCATTACTATCAAGACAGTTGAGTTGTTGGCCTGTGCTTGTTTTTTTTTTCCCCCATTATTAGATTGTTCGTCTATGTATTTGTCTGACTATTCAAGTTTAAAAGGCTGTGCCAGTCTTGAATAAAAGTTACTTTGTGTTAGGTTTCCTTATGGGAGCAAACGTTACCCCACTTCTTTACTGTTTATTATTTACTGTTCCCTGCCTCATTTCATTTCCAATTTTTTAGGTTGTTTCTGGCGCACTATCAAGCCTTGGTGTGCCATGCCATGATGGTTTAAAGGATTTTTGTGTTTCCAGTGTATTCTACATTTTTATAGTTTGTAAAGATTTCTTGTGACACTTAAAAAGAAAAGCTTGTTTTTGTAAAAGTTCACAAAAATTGTGCGAACAATTTCATCGCATCATGTTTGTTTGAAAAAAGGTAAATGTCGCGCTTGATTACTCTTAGCTCTCAGAAATTACACATTTCTGCCTCACTGAGCTTCAATTCTTACTCATTGGTCTCTTAGGGGGTTGGCAGGTCTGTAACAATATTCTTTACACATGGTTTCGTTTGACCAACATTTAGTTCAAGGTGATTTTCATCACGCCCACTTTTGCTCAATCTCTCTCTCTCTCTCTCTCTCTCTCTCCTCTCTCTCTCTCCTCTCTCTCTCTCACTCTCACTTCCACTGAATCTACAAAACATGAATACTTTAAAACCTTTCAAGGAACATTTGCATAAACATTTTATGTCTCAGTAGTTAAATTATTCGATTACAATGATTGGCGTCCATTCGCTAAGTCTTCTGTGAACCATACTTTGAATAAATCGTCTCAACATAAAACCTACTCCGTTAAAATCGCTCATCCCCACTCCCACTTTGTCTACCATCCCTTTTCTCCTCCCCCTACCTACCATTCTCTCTTCCCCACCCTCCTCTGACCTCTCTCTCTCTCTCTCTCTCTCTGTCGTTTTTTTTTGTTTGTTTGCTTGTAAGTTCCTTTTGTTTTACCATCCCCCATCTCATTAGTGCTTTTATGAGCAGTTTGCTTATCATTGTAGAATTAGATTATCATGTTGGTATGTTGAATTGTCTGTATGAATGATATGTGCTGAAATAATGTATGGATGACAAGGACAGATTGTAAGACTAGGCTTTGGCCTAAAATCTTCATCCTTGGGTATTAAAGATCAATCAATCAATCAATCAATCTCTCTCTCTCTCTCTCTCTCTCTCTCTCTCTCTCTCTCTCTCTCTCTCTCCTCTCTCTCTCTCTCTCTCCTTCCCCCTCTCTCTTTGTCTCACGCTCTGTTCTCTCTCTCTCTTCCTCCCTCTCCTCTCTCTCTCTCTCTCTCCTCTCTCTCTCTCTCTCTCCTCTCTCTCTCTCTCTCTCTCTCCTCTCTCTCTCTCTCTCTCTCTCTCTCTCTCTGTATGTGTGTGTATAGGTGTATGTGTGCTCTCCTCCTTCCCCCTCCCCCCCCCCCCCCCCCCCCCCCCCTTCTGTCTTTCTGTCTGTTTCTCTTGCCCTTTGACATATTCATTTAATTATACGATGTGCAAAGCAGCTGTTTGATAGCAAACACTCAAATAGTGCAGTGAGTATGGAATAGTGAGAAAGCCATTTTGGTGGAATGAGGGACGTTAACCCCCCCCAAAAAATCTGGTCAAAATGTCCTGAACAATCAAAGCTTTTACAGCAAAACACTCAGAATCATTCATAGGAGGCACATACAGTATATAGGCTCAAAGAAATTCTGGGAAAATGTAGAGAAATATCAGAACACTTGAACAGCCTTTCAGTGGTCAGTACACAGCTCTTTGCTTATAATAAGATTGATGTATTTTCATGTATTATGAACTGCCAGTCGTTCCCCCTTCCCTGTCTGTAATGACTGGATTTTTGTCATTTTCAAGGTTCTTTTGAAGATGTTTCGCTTTGTCAATAGTATAATTTTTCTTTCCCACATCTCGATGTCCAGATTATTGGGTGTTCGCTTGGCTTTCTCCTGCTTGAATGGGCGTGTGTGCTTCAGTGGGGTCTGACCGTGCCTGTGTGTTGGTTTGACCTGAGCATGTATTTGGCATGGCCTTGCAGCTTTGTGGGATGTTTGAGGGTCTGACCTTGTGTGTTTGTTGGTTTGACCTGAGCATGTATTTGGCATGGCCTTGCAGCTTTGTGGGATGTTTGAGGGTCTGACCTTGTGTGTTTGTTGGTTTGACCTGAGCATGTATTTGGCATGGCCTTGCAGCTTTGTGGGATGTTTGAGGGTCTGACCTTGTGTGTTTGTTGGTTTGACCTGAGCATGTATTTGGCATGGCCTTGCAGCTTTGTGGGATGTTTGAGGGTCTGACCTTGTGTGTTTGTTGGTTTGACCTGAGCATGTATTTGGCATGGCCTTGCAGCTTTGTGGGATGTTTGAGGGTCTGACCTTGTGTGTTTGTTGGTTTGACCTTTGCAGGTCTGCTGGTTTGTCCTTTCATGTTTCTTTGATCAGTCCTTCGCTTCTGGGCTTCTTCTCCCTGTAAGGCTTGCTGTCGGGTACGAGTCCTTGTGAATTCAGCCACTATGTTTCTTCTGTCTCCGCTGAAATCATGCTTTGGTGTTCACATTGTACAAATTCAGTGTCTCAGAAGGATACTCTGTGGATATGGATTTTTTATTTTCTTCATTCGTTTTTGAGTCTGTGGTGTGCAGAATATAGGGGATTTTTTTTGGGGGGATCAGTTGAAAAATATATGTGTACAGTAAATGAAGAAAACAAAAGGGGGAGGAGTGTGGGGTGGGGGTGGGTGAGAGAGAGAGAGAGAGAAAGAGAGAGAGAGAGAGAGAGAGAGAGAGAAAGGTGTATAGGACTAAAATACCTATTCACATCATCAGTAAAAAGCATTTAGTCAAAGATGTGAAAAAAATGTAAGCTAATAATATTCTTGTATGATAAAGTTTTTACTCAACTACCAAAGAAAAATCTTAAGCTTTTATCAATGAAAGTGACCATTCCAGCACAGAATCCATTTGTTCTTCTGTCAAGGATCAAACATGAAGAGTTATTCTTACCACCTCCTGCTGAGAGGTGAATTTGCATTGAGAAGACTGGAACACCACAGTTGAATGACATCCACTTAATGGACGCTGCTCTGAGTGTGTCACTCAACTTTCTTGACCAACACTACAAGTGTATTTATCTCTTGGGCCTGGTTGATGCCTGTAGATTGAAGAAAGCATAGAGTAAAGCATTATAATTCAGTATCAGACCAGTAGGAAACTTCATAGCGTTAGCTTCACCATCCTAATCCTTATCCATCAGCATTAAAAAGAATCTCAGATTCTGTGGTCCGTCGTGCCCTGCCCTCTTAGTGACTTCAGAGTGGGGTTGTTGGTTTGTTTTGTTTTCTGTCCCATCTTCTGTGCCACCTCAGTGGCAGTGCACCCACGCCGCTCATTCCGACACTCGTCCACAGCCACAGCCCGGTTGGTCCCACCGCACCCCCGGGACTGTCAATCCACAGGGAACAGTCAGTGTCAAGTCGTCAAGAGGCAACCCACCGGAGGAGACACTGCACTGCTGCCGAGTCACTTCGGTGGTTTTCAGTGGTGCCTGTTCTGATCCAACCTACGCAGGACACCACCTACTAAGCCCCTACTGACAACAATTATTGCTTAGTCGCGGAGCCAGCGTGAGTGAGCTCTCCCTCTGGAGGGCACCACCACAACCGTCCAACAACAGCCCCCATGGACTCGCCGATACCGGTGACCCCGACGGAACCAAACCAAGGCCACAGACGTGGAGAGGACATCAAAACTAAGGTCACCATGAGAGCAGGGCATGAAGGGCCATAGAATTTTAGACTTTTTTTTTAATGTTGATTGATGAGAATGAGAATGATGAAGATGATGCTACGGATTTCCATTTTGGTGACTTCAGTTTGGATTTCCTCTCCATGTCTGTTCGCTCGGTGAATTCACTTTGGGGCTGGTAGTATCAGGAAGTTCATGAGGACTGTCATCGGATGGACATTGTTGCACATTCCAGAAGGGGAAGCTCACTCACGCTGACTTGGTAACTGAGCAGTTATTTTTAACAGTTTGGGTGTTGGTGTCCGCCGTATGTTGGTCAGTCACGCTGTCTGGCAACTAAGCAGTTGTTGTGGTCAGTAGGGGTTTGGGTGTTGGTGTCCGCCGTATGTTGGTCAGTCACGCTGTCTGGCAACTAAGCAGTTGTTGTGGTCAGTAGGGGGTTTGGTGTTGGTGTCCGCCGTATGTTGGTCAGTCACGCTGTCTGGCAACTAAGCAGTTGTTGTGGTCAGTAGGGGGTTTGGGTGTTGGTGTCCGCCGTATGTTGGTCAGTCACGCTGTCTGGCAACGAAGCAGTTGTTGTGGTCAGTAGGGGGTTTGGGTGTTGGTGTCCGCCGTATGTTGGTCAGTCACGCTGTCTGGCAACTAAGCAGTTGTTGTGGTCAGTAGGGGTTTGGGTGTTGGTGACCGCCGTATGTTGGTCAGTCACGCTGTCTGGCAACTAAGCAGTTGTTGTGGTCAGTAGGGGGTTTGGGTGTTGGTGTCCGCCGTATGTTGGTCAGTCACGCTGTCTGGCAACTAAGCAGTTGTTGTGGTCAGTAGGGGGTTTGGGTGTTGGTGTCCGCCGTATGTTGGTCAGTCACGCTGTCTGGCAACTAAGCAGTTGTTGTGGTCAGTAGGGGGTTTGGGTGTTGGTGTCCGCCGTATGTTGGTCAGTCACGCTGTCTGGCAACTAAGCAGTTGTTGTGGTCAGTAGGGGGTTTGGGTGTTGGTGTCCGCCGTATGTTGGTCAGTCACGCTGTCTGGCAACTAAGCAGTTGTTGTGGTCAGTAGGGGTTTGGGTGTTGGTGTCCGCCGTATGTTGGTCAGTCACGCTGTCTGGCAACTAAGCAGTTGTTGTGGTCAGTAGGGGGTTTGGGTGTTGGTGTCCGCCGTATGTTGGTCAGTCACGCTGTCTGGCAACTAAGCAGTTGTTGTGGTCAGTAGGGGGTTTGGGTGTTGGTGTCCGCCGTATGTTGGTCAGTCATGCTGTCTGGCAACGAAGCAGTTGTTGTGGTCAGTAGGGGGTTTGGGTGTTGGTGTCCGCCGTATGTTGGTCAGTCACGCTGTCTGGCAACTAAGCAGTTGTTGTGGTCAGTAGGGGGTTTGGGTGTTGGTGTCCGCCGTATGTTGGTCAGTCACGCTGTCTGGCAACTAAGCAGTTGTTGTGGTCAGTAGGGGGTTTGGGTGTTGGTGTCCGCCGTATGTTGGTCAGTCACGCTGTCTGGCAACTAAGCAGTTGTTGTGGTCAGTAGGGGTTTGGGTGTTGGTGTCCGCCGTATGTTGGTCAGTCACGCTGTCTGGCAACTAAGCAGTTGTTGTGGTCAGTAGGGGGTTTGGGTGTTGGTGACCGCCGTATGTTGGTCAGTCACGCTGTCTGGCAACTAAGCAGTTGTTGTGGTCAGTAGGGGGTTTGGGTGTTGGTGTCCGCCGTATGTTGGTCAGTCACGCTGTCTGGCAACTAAGCAGTTGTTGTGGTCAGTAGGGGGTTTGGGTGTTGGTGACCGCCGTATGTTGGTTCAGAACAGGCCACATTCAACAGCACTGAAGTGACTCAGCAGCAGTGCAGTGTCTCCTCTGGTTGGTTGCCTCATGGTGACTTGGCATTGACTGCTGCCTGTGGATTGCCAGGCCAGTGTGGTTGGGAAAGGGAGTTGGAGTGCGCTGTGTAGGGTGATGCTACTGAAGTGGCGCAGTAGACAAGAAAAAAAAATGTTGATTTATTGCATAACTGTTGTCCCTGGAACACCAGAATAGCTACCTGTTCAAACACTGGCATTTAGCTTGGATCTAAGGTAAGTTTTAATATGTCTGAGCATCCACCAGCTGAACTGAAATGCCAGCGTTTTTGTTGTTGTCCGGCAACAAGGCAGTGAGAGTTTACACACTGCCCAGAGTAGACACTGGTCAGTCCGTGCTGCAGTGTCTGTTTGGGCATGTGGGGTTGGGGCAGTTTTTCTTATTGCTTTGAAATGCTTTATCATAACTGTGCACTTTGTGTGTGTGTGTGTGTGTGTGTGTGTGTGTGTGTGTGTGTGTGTGTGTGTGTGTAATCTCAAAGGGGATTAAATCAAGTGAAATAGCTGGCACCTCCAATTTGGCTTGTTTTATCAGCTTAAAGAATTTCAGTTATTTGGCTCTCTTATTACTCATAGGATGTGAAGATGTTGATAACTGGCATGTTTTCAGGTTGGGACTTCTTCTGCAATATAGAACCTGCCAGTGAAAGGTCCATTGAGGTGGTTGATCCATGATGATAGAGCTAAACCTTAAACCCGATGGAAAACTAAGGTAGAAAGTGTTTCATTCCTGACCGTATCCAGAAAAACTCGGTGTTACTGCTTTCAGAGCATCAGGATGAAAACAATCCAGAAACTGGGGACTCCAGTTCCTCTTCCACTTCTCCTCCTGCGGATAACCAGAATTCCGCCCAGGGTTCGTCTTCTCATTCAGGGGGAAATGATCATGATCGTGTTTCTGGTGGAAAACATGGAAAGATTTTCACTGATGAAGGACTTGCTGAATATGTGGACCATGTGTTGGAGCTTTTTGACTGGGATAATGATGGATATGTGGAATATTTTGAAATAAAAGTGGGTCAGTATAAAATAAAGGGCAAGGAATAGTGTGGTATCTGTCAGCTACAAACTCTGGTTCGCATAGCAAAAAATCACTCTTTATTTTCATCTTTCTGTTTCTTTTTCTTCTTTTTTTCTCATTAAATTTAACTGGTATCCATGTGTTTGCTTTTTAAATACTCAGATCTACCTGATCATTATTTTGACTTTCCTTTTCATTTTGTAATTAATCAAAATGAGACAGTCTAACCATCAAAAGGAACTTTCTGTGGGTTAACGTTTGTTTCCTGATCAAATTTTCTACCATTTGTTTGTTTTTGATGCCGTCAGTGAAAGGAAAGTGGAGGGTAAGAATTGTATCCTGAATGTTCTGTGAAGAACCACAGGAACACTATCAACATGTCTGATGGCAAAACAACCATAATACAGCAGTTTATCAAGTCTAAACTGCAGAGGTGTGTGTTAGGAATGTGACTTAGTTACCTTAATGATGATTAGAGTTTATGGCAAAAAGATTTCATGTAAATTGAAAAGAGTTTTGTGCCCATTTCAAGACTGTCTCAGCTGAGGACTGTAAACTAGTATCCAACTAGATCTGGTAGCAAAGTGAGGCCACTGCAGGCGGAACTCTAAACAAATTTTAAATGTAATTAATAGCACACCGCCAAAAAAACGTAGACAAACGAATCAAGATAAAAAAGGACATGTTTCAACCTCTTAGGTTTTCTTCAGGCAAGACGCAAAACACTGAAGACAACAAAAATGAACAAGTAATCACTTATCTTCATTCACTTCAATGATGCGTCAGGGAAAAAATCTTAGGGGAGAAGCAGAAAGTGGCAGTGGAATCTGCCGAGTGTGGGCGTGGTTTTGGCATTGCAGCAGATGACACAGATGTTACACTCTGGTCGCCTTCACCAGAGTGGGCAGTCATTATTGTGTCTGCTCCATTGAAAGCAACATGATGTCATTGTCTGACTCACTATTGGTCCCAACACCTGCACAAGGGCAAAAGACTGACAAAGGCAGGGCAAAAACAAAAAGAAAGAGCGAGAGAAAGAAAAAAATTCCAGGCCAAACAAGTGACAATACACCACTTGATAGACCATTGGAAAAGTGAGTTTAACAATTTTGGGGGAGGGGATGGGGAATGTGCGTACCCCACAAGCACATACAATTTCTGGAATTTTCACTTGGGAGCCTTACTGTTTGTAATGCAGTGAATCTGTAAGTCACAGAGATTGGCAGAGATGCAAAGAGGAAGAAGCAAATAAGATTTGAACATGATATATGAATGTAAACATACACTCAACACTGCAGTTGACACTCGCAGGCCTGGTTGATGCCTGTATATGGAAGTAAGCAAATCATACACTCAGCACTGCAGTTAGACACTCTCGGGCCTGGTTGATGCCAGTGTATGGAAGTAATCAAAATATACACTCAGTACTTCAGTTAGACACTCTCGGGCCTGGTTGATGCCTGTATATGGAAGTAAGCAAAACATACACTCAGCACTGCAGTTAAACACTCTCGGGCCTGGTTGATGCCTGTATATGGAAGTAAGCAAAACATACACTCAGCACTTCAGTTAGACACTCTCGGGCCTGGTTGATGCCTGTATATGGAAGTAAGCAAAACATACACTCAGCACTTCAGTTAGACACTCTCGGGCCTGGTTGATGCCTGTATATGGAAGTAAGCAAAACATACACTCAGCACTTCAGTTAGACACTCTCGGGCCTGGTTGATGCCAATGTATGGAAGTAAGCAAAACATACAGTCAGCACTGCAGTTAGACACTCTCAGGCCTGGTTGATGCCAGTGTATGGAAGTAATCAAAACATACAGTCAGCACTGCAGTTAGACACTCTCGGGCCTGGTTGATGCCAGTGTATGGAAGTAAGCAAAACATACAGTCAGCACTGCAGTTAGACACTCTCGGGCCTGGTTGATGCCAGTGTATGGAAGTAAGCAAAACATACAGTCAGCACTTCAGTTAGACACTCTCGGGCCTGGTTGATGCCAGTGTATGGAAGTAAGCAAAACATACAGTCAGCACTGCAGTTAGACACTCTCGGGCCTGGTTGATGCCAGTGTATGGAAGTAATCAAAACATACAGTCAGCACTGCAGTTAGACACTCTCGGGCCTGGTTGATGCCAGTGTATGGAAGTAAGCAAAACATACAGTCAGCACTGCAGTTAGACACTCTCGGGCCTGGTTGATGCCAGTGTATGGAAGTAAGCAAAACATACAGTCAGCACTGCAGTTAGACACTCTCGGGCCTGGTTGATGCCAGTGTATGGAAGTAAGCAAAACATACAGTCAGCACTGCAGTTAGACACTCTCGGGCCTGGTTGATGCTTGTATATGGAAGTAAGCATAGGGTATAGCATTGTCGTTCAGTCTGGGACCATAATGAAATTTCATAGCATTACCTTCACCATCTTGATCCTAAAACAATCTCAAATTCTGTGGTCCATCGTGCCCTGCTCTCTTGGTGACTTCAGTTTTGATTTCCTCTCCATGCCTGTTCCCTCGGTGAATTCACGTTGAGGCTGGTAGTATGAGGAAGTTCATGAGGACGACGTGTTATCAGTTCAGTACTGTCTGCAATAACGTTGTTCGTGTCAGTAGGGGTTGGGTGTTGGTGACGCCGATTGCAGTCACGCTGTCTGCCAACTAAGCAGTTGTTGTGGTCAGTAGGGGGTTTGGGTGTTGGTGACCGCCGTATGTTGGTCAGTCACGCTGTCTGGCAACTAAGCAGTTGTTGTGGTCAGTAGGGGGTTTGGGTGTTGGTGACCGCCGTATGTTGGTCAGTCACGCTGTCTGGCAACTAAGCAGTTGTTGTGGTCAGTAGGGGGTTTGGGTGTTGGTGTCCGCCGTATGTTGGTCAGTCACGCTGTCTGGCAACTAAGCAGTTGTTGTGGTCAGTAGGGGGTTTGGGTGTTGGTGTCCGCCGTATGTTGGTCAGTCACGCTGTCTGGCAACTAAGCAGTTGTTGTGGTCAGTAGGGGTTTGGGTGTTGGTGTCCGCCGTATGTTGGTCAGTCACGCTGTCTGGCAACTAAGCAGTTGTTGTGGTCAGTAGGGGGTTTGGGTGTTGGTGACCGCCGTATGTTGGTCAGTCACGCTGTCTGGCAACTAAGCAGTTGTTGTGGTCAGTAGGGGGTTTGGGTGTTGGTGACCGCCGTATGTTGGTCAGTCACGCTGTCTGGCAACTAAGCAGTTGTTGTGGTCAGTAGGGGGTTTGGGTGTTGGTGACCGCCGTATGTTGGTCAGTCACGCTGTCTGGCAACTAAGCAGTTGTTGTGGTCAGTAGGGGGTTTGGGTGTTGGTGCCGCCGTATGTTGGTCAGTCACGCTGTCTGGCAACTAAGCAGTTGTTGTGGTCAGTAGGGGGTTTGGGTGTTGGTGTCCGCCGTATGTTGGTCAGTCACGCTGTCTGGCAACTAAGCAGTTGTTGTGGTCAGTAGGGGGTTTGGGTGTTGGTGTCCGCCGTATGTTGGTCAGTCACGCTGTCTGGCAACTAAGCAGTTGTTGTGGTCAGTAGGGGGTTTGGGTGTTGGTGTCCGCCGTATGTTGGTCAGTCACGCTGTCTGGCAACTAAGCAGTTGTGGTGGTCAGTAGGGGGTTTGGGTGTTGGTGTCCGCCGTATGTTGGTCAGTCACGCTGTCTGGCAACTAAGCAGTTGTTGTGGTCAGTAGGGGGTTTGGGTGTTGGTGACCGCCGTATGTTGGTTCAGAACTGGCTGCATTCAACAGCACTGAAGTGACTCAGCAGCAGTGCAGTGTCTCCTCTGGTTGGTTGCCTCATGGTGACTTGGCATTGATTGCTGCCTGTGGATTGCCAGGCCAGTGTAGTTGGGAAAAGGAGTTTGAATGTGCTGCATAGGGTAATGCTACTGAAGTGGCGCAGTAGACAAGAAAAAAAAAGTTGATTTATTGCATAACTGTTGTCCCTGGAACACCAGAATAGCTGCTTCTAAAAGCTGTTAGAGAATTTAATTTGTATAAATGACAAAATTTCCTGTCGTGGATCTAAAGTAAGTTTTAATATGTCCGAGCATCCACCAGCTGAACTGAAATGCCAGCGTTTTTGTTGTTGTTCAGCAACAAGGCAGTGAGAGTTTACACACTGCCCAGAGTAGACACTGGTCAGTCCGTGCTGCAGTGTCTGTTTGGGCATGTGGGGTTGGGGCACTTTTTCTTATTGCTTTGAAATGCTTTATCATAACCGTGCACTTTTTTGTGTATGTGTGTGTGTGTGTGTGTGTGTGTGTGTGTGTAATCTCAAGGGAAAATAAATCAAGTGAAATAGCTGGCACCTCCAATTTGGCTTGTTTTATCAGCTTAAAGAAATTCAGTTATTTTTTTATTACTCGTTGGATATGTGAAGATGTTGATACTGGCATGTTTTCAGGTTGGGACTTCTTCCGCAATATAGAACCTGCCAGTGAAAAGGTGCATTGAGGTGGTTGATCCATGATGATAGGGGTAAACCTTAAACCCGAGGGAAAACATAGGTAGAAAGTGTTTCATTCCTGACTGTATCCAGAAAAACTCGGTGTTACTGCTTTCAGAGCATCAGGATGAAAACAATACAGAAACTGGGGACTCCAGTTCCTCTTCGACTTCTCCTCCTGCCGATAACCAGAATTCCGCCCAGGGTTCGTCTTCTCATTCAGAGGGAAATGATCCTGATCGTGTTTCTGGCGGAGAAGACGCAAAGATTTACATTGATGAAAGACTTGCTGAACATGTGGACCGTGTATTGGAGCTTTTTGACCTGGATAATGATGGATATGTGGAATATTTTGAATATAAAGTGGCCCAATTTAAATTAAAGGACGAGGAATAATTTGGTGTCTGTCAGCTACAAACACTGGTTGGCATAACAAAAGAAATCACTTTTTTTTTTATCTTTCTTTTTCTTTTTTCTTTTTCCCTCAATTTTAAACTGGTATCCATGTGTTTGTCTTAAAATACTCATATCTACCTGATCAAGATTTTGACTTGTTTTTTTTCTTTTTGCAATTAATCAAAATTAGACGGCTTAACCATCTACAGGGAACTTTCTGCAGATTAATGTTTCTTTCCTGATCAAACTCTCTGCCATTTGTTTGTTTTTGATGCTGTCAATGAAAGGAAAGTGGAGGGTAAGAATTGTATCCTGAATGTTCTGTGAAGAACCACAGGAACGCCATCAACATGTCTGATGGCAAAACAACCATAATACAGCAGTTTATCAAATCTAAACTGCAGAGGTGTGTGTTAGGAATGTGACTTAGTTACCTTAATGATGATTAGAGTTTATGGCAAAAAGATTTCATGTAAATTGAAAAGAGTTTTGTGCCCATTTCAAGACTGTCTCAGCTGAGGACTGTAAACTAGTATCCAACTAGATCTGGTAGCAAAGTGAGGCCACTGCAGGCGGAACTCTAAACAAATTTTAAATGTAATTAATAGCACACCGCCAAAAAAACGTAGACAAACGAATCAAGATAAAAAAGGACATGTTTCAACCTCTTAGGTCTTCTTCAGGCAAGACGCAAAACACTGAAGACAACAAAAATGAACAAGTAATCACTTATCTTCATTCACTTCAATGATGCGTCGGGAAAAAATCTTAGGGGAGAAGCAGAAAGTGGCAGTGGAATCTGCCGAGTGTGGGCGTGGTTTTGGCATTGCAGCAGATGACACAGATGTTAAACACTCTGGTCGCCTTCACCAGAGTGGGCAGTCATTATTGTGTCTGCTCCATTGAAAGCAACATGATGTCATTGTCTGACTCACTATTGGTCCCAACACCTGCACAAGGGCAAAAGACTGACAAAAGCAGGGCAAAAGCAAAAAGAAAGAGCGAGAGAAAGAAAAAAATTCCAGGCCAAACAAGTGACAATACACCACTTGATAGACCATTGGAAAAGTGAGTTTAACAATTTTGGGGGAGGGGATGGGGAATGTGCGTACTCCACAAGCACATACAATTTCTGGAATTTTCACTTGGGAGCCTTACTGTTTGTAATGCAGTGAATCTGTAAGTCACAGAGATTGGCAGAGATGCAAAGAGGAAGAAGCAAATAGAGATTTGAACATGATATATGAATGTAAACATACACTCAACACTGCAGTTGACACTCGCAGGCCTGGTTGATGCCTGTATATGGAAGTAAGCAAATCATACACTCAGCACTGCAGTTAGACACTCTCGGGCCTGGTTGATGCCAGTGTATGGAAGTAATCAAAATATACACTCAGCACTTCAGTTAGACACTCTCGGGCCTGGTTGATGCCTGTATATGGAAGTAAGCAAAACATACACTCAGCACTGCAGTTAGACACTCTCAGGCCTGGTTGATGCCTGTATATGGAAGTAAGCAAAACATACACTCAGTACTTCAGTTAGACACTCGCTCAGGGCCTTGTGTGACTCCAGTGTATGGAATAAGAACATAACTCATACATTTCGTTAGCCTTCGGACCTGATTATAGCTTTTATATTGATAAAACATAATGGGTCATGTGTCTCTCTGGGACCATAATGAATTTCCTTCAGCTACCTTCCCTCTGATCCTATGACGATCTCAAATTCTGTGTCCATCGAGCCTCGCTTCACTTGGTCGACCTTCGATTTTGAATTTGGTTTTTCCGCCTATTGCCCCGTGTGAATTAACATTGAGGCGTAGGTTTGGAGTTCCTGATGGACATGTCAACAACGCAGTTGTTAGTTCAAGGGGGTTTGCCAGTTTCATCACGCTGTCTGGCAACTAAGCAGTTGTTGTGGTCAGTAGGGGTTTGGGTGTTGGTGTCCGCCGTATGTTGGTCAGTCACGCTGTCTGGCAACTAAGCAGTTGTTGTGGTCAGTAGGGGTTTGGGTGTTGGTGACCGCCGTATGTTGGTCAGTCACGCTGTCTGGCAACTAAGCAGTTGTTGTGGTCAGTAGGGGGTTTGGGTGTTGGTGTCCGCCGTATGTTGGTCAGTCACGCTGTCTGGCAACTAAGCAGTTGTTGTGGTCAGTAGGGGGTTTGGGTGTTGGTGTCCGCCGTATGTTGGTCAGTCACGCTGTCTGGCAACTAAGCAGTTGTTGTGGTCAGTAGGGGTTTGGGTGTTGGTGTCCGCCGTATGTTGGTCAGTCACGCTGTCTGGCAACTAAGCAGTTGTTGTGGTCAGTAGGGGGTTTGGGTGTTGGTGCCGCCGTATGTTGGTCAGTCACGCTGTCTGGCAACTAAGCAGTTGTTGTGGTCAGTAGGGGGTTTGGGTGTTGGTGACCGCCGTATGTTGGTCAGTCACGCTGTCTGGCAACTAAGCAGTTGTTGTGGTCAGTAGGGGGTTTGGGTGTTGGTGACCGCCGTATGTTGGTCAGTCACGCTGTCTGGAAACTAAGCAGTTGTTGTGGTCAGTAGGGGGTTTGGGTGTTGGTGTACCGCCGTATATTGGTCAGTCACGCTGTCTGGCAACTAAGCAGTTGTTGTGGTCAGTAGGGGGTTTGGGTGTTGGTGTCCGCCGTATGTTGGTCAGTCACGCTGTCTGGCAACTAAGCAGTTGTTGTGGTCAGTAGGGGGTTTGGGTGTTGGTGTCCGCCGTATGTTGGTCAGTCACGCTGTCTGGCAACTAAGCAGTTGTTGTGGTCAGTAGGGGGTTTGGGTGTTGGTGTCCGCCGTATGTTGGTCAGTCACGCTGTCTGGCAACTAAGCAGTTGTTGTGGTCAGTAGGGGGTTTGGGTGTTGGTGTCCGCCGTATGTTGGTCAGTCACGCTGTCTGGCAACTAAGCAGTTGTTGTGGTCAGTAGGGGGTTTGGTGTTGGTGTCGCCGTATGTTGGTTCAGAACAGGCCACATTCAACAGCACTGAAGGGACTCGGCAGCAGTGCAGTGTCTCCTCTGGTTGGTTGCCTCATGGTGACTTGGCATTGACTGCTGCCTGTGGATTGCCAGGCCAGTGTGGTTGGGAAATGGAGTTGGAGTGCGCTGTGTAGGGTGATGCTACTGAAGTGGCGCAGTAGACAAGAAAAAAAAATTGATTTATTGTATAACTGTTGTCCCTGGAACACCAGAATAGCTACCTGTTTAAACACTGGCATTTAGCTTGGATCTAAGGTAAGTTTTAATATGTCTGAGCATCCACCAGCTGAACTGAAATGCCAGCGTTTTTGTTGTTGTCCGGCAACAAGGCAGTGAGAGTTTACACACTGCCCAGAGTAGACACTGGTCAGTCCGTGCTGCAGTGTCTGTTTGGGCATGTGGGGTTGGGGCAGTTTTTCTTATTGCTTTGAAATCTTTATCATAACTGTGCACTTTTGTGTGTGTGTGTGTGTGTGTGTGTGTGTGTGTAATCTCAAAGGGGATTAAATCAAGTGAAATAGCTGGCACCTCCAATTTGGCTTGTTTTATCAGCTGATAGAATTTCAGTTATTTGGCTCTCTTATTACTCATAGGATATGTGAAGATGTTGATACTGGCATGTTTTCAGGTTGGGACTTCTTCTGCAATATAGAACCTGCCAGTGAAAAGGTGCATTGAGGTGGTTTGATCCATGATGATAGGGGTAAACCTTAAACCCGAGGGAAAACATAGGTAGAAAGTGTTTCATTCCTGACTGTATCCAGAAAAACTCGGTGTTACTGCTTTCAGAGCATCAGGATGAAAACAATCCAGAAACTGGGACTCCAGTTCCTCTTCACTTCTCCTCCTGCCGATAACCAGAATTCCGCCCAGGGTTCATCTTCTCATTCAGGGGGAAATGATCATGATCGTGTTTCTGGTGGAAAACATGGAAAGATTTTCACTGATGAAAAACTTGCTGAATATGTGGACCATGTGTTGGAGCTTTTTGACTGGGATAATGATGGATATGTGGAATATTTTGAAATAAAAGTGGGTCAGTATAAAGCAAAGGGCAAGGAATAGTGTGGTATCTGTCAGCTACAAACTCTGGTTCGCATAGCAAAAAAATTACTCTTTATTTTCATCTTTCTGTTTCTTTTTTCTTCTTTTTTTCTCATTAAATTTAACTGGTATCCATGTGTTTGCTTTTTAAATACTCAGATCTACCTGATCAATATTTTGACTTTTCTTTTCTTTTTGTAATTAATCAAAATGAGACAGTCTAACCATTAAAAGGGAACTTTCTGTGGGTTAACGTTTGTTTCCTGATCAAATTTTCTGCCATTTGTTTGTTTTTGATGCCGTCAGTGAAAGGAAAGTGGAGGGTTAGAATTGTATCCTGAATGTTCTGTGAAGAACCACAGGAACACTATCAACATGTCAGATGGCAAAACAACCATAATACAGCAGTTTATCAAATCTAAACTGCAGAGGTGTGTGTTAGGAATATGACTTAGTTACCATAATGATGATCAGAGTTTATGGCCAAAAGATTTCATGTAAGTTGAAAAGAGTTTTGTGTCCGTTTCAAGACTGTCTCAGCTGAGGACTGTAAACTAGTATCCAACTAGATCTGGTAGCAAAGTGAGGCCACTGCAGGCGGAACTCTAAACAAATTTTAAATGTAATTAATAGCACACCGCCAAAAAAAACGTAGACAAACGAAACAAGATAAAAGACGACATGTTTCAACCTCTTAGGTCTTCTTCAGGCAAAACGCAAAACACTGAGGACAACAAAAATGAGAGAGAGAAAGAAAAAAATTCCAGGCCAAACAAGTGACAATACACCACTTGATAGACCATTGGAAAAGTGAGTTTAACAATTTTGGGGGAGGGGATGGGGAATGTGCGTACTCCACAAGCACATAC
This sequence comes from Conus ventricosus, assembly GCA_018398815.1. Lineage (NCBI taxonomy): Eukaryota > Metazoa > Mollusca > Gastropoda > Neogastropoda > Conidae > Conus > Conus ventricosus. The sequence continues at coordinate 47,458,143 of CM031605.1, forward strand.
AATTTCTGGAATTTTCACTTGGGAGCCTTACTGTTTGTAATGCAGTGAATCTGTAAGTCACAGAGATTGGCAGAGATGCAAAGAGGAAGAAGCAAATAGAGATTTGAACATGATATATGAATGTAAACATACACTCAACACTGCAGTTGACACTCTCAGGCCTGGTTGATGCCTGTATATGGAAGTAAGCAAATCATACACTCAGCACTGCAGTTAGACACTCTCGGGCCTGGTTGATGCCTGTATATGGAAGTAAGCAAAACATACACTCAGCACTGCAGTTAGACACTCTCGGGCCTGGTTCATGCCAGTGTATGGAAGTAAGCAAAACATACACTCAGCACTGCAGTTAGACACTCTCGGGCCTGGTTGATGCCAGTGTATGGAAGTAAGCAGAAAAATACACTCAGCACTGCAGTTAGATACACTCGGGCCTGGTTGATGCCAGTGTATGGAAGTAAGCAGAACATACACTCAGCACTGCAGTTAGACACTCTCGGCCTGGTTGATGCAGTGTATGGAAGTAAGCAGAACATACACTCAGCACTTTCAGTTAGACACTCTCGGGCCTGGTTGATGCCAGTGTATGGAAGTAAGCAAAACATACACTCAGCACTGCAGTTGACACTCTCGGGCCTGGTTGAATGCCAGTGTATGGAAGTAAGCAGAACATACACTCAGTACTTCAGTTAGACACTCTCGGGCCTGGTTGATGCCAGTGTATGGAAGTAAGCAGAACATACACTCAGTACTTCAGTTAGACACTCTCGGGCTGGTTGATGCCAGTGTATGGAAGTAAGCAGAACATACACTCAGTACTTCAGTTTAGACACTCTGGGCCTGGTTGATGCCAGTGTATGGAAGTAAGCATAGGGTATAGCATTGTCGTTCAGTCTGGGACATAATGAAATTTCATAGCATTACTTCACCATCTTGATCCTAAAACAATCTCAAATTCTGTGGTCCATCGTGCCTGCTCTCTTGGTGACTTCAGTTTTGATTTCCTCTCCATGCCTATTCCCTCGGTAATTCACATGAGGCTGGTAGTATCAGGAAGTTCATAGGACTGTCATCAGCGCACGTTGTTACGCATTCCAGAGGGGTTGCTCAGTCATGCTGTCTGGCAACTAAGCAGTTGTTGTGGTCAGTAGGGGGTTTGGGTGTTGGTGTCCGCCGTATGTTGGTCAGTCACGCTGTCTGGCAACTAAGCAGTTGTTGTGGTCAGTAGGGGGTTTGGGTGTTGGTGTCCGCCGTATGTTGGTCAGTCACGCTGTCTGGCAACTAAGCAGTTGTTGTGGTCAGTAGGGGGTTTGGGTGTTGGTGTCCGCCGTATGTTGGTCAGTCACGCTGTCTGGCAACTAAGCAGTTGTTGTGGTCAGTAGGGGTTTGGGTGTTGGTGTCCGCCGTATGTTGGTCAGTCACGCTGTCTGGCAACTAAGCAGTTGTTGTGGTCAGTAGGGGGTTTGGGTGTTGGTGTCCGCCGTATGTTGGTCAGTCACGCTGTCTGGCAACTAAGCAGTTGTTGTGGTCAGTAGGGGGTTTGGGTGTTGGTGTCCGCCGTATGTTGGTCAGTCACGCTGTCTGGCAACTAAGCAGTTGTTGTGGTCAGTAGGGGGTTTGGGTGTTGGTGTCCGCCGTATGTTGGTCAGTCACGCTGTCTGGCAACTAAGCAGTTGTTGTGGTCAGTAGGGGGTTTGGGTGTTGGTGTCCGCCGTATGTTGGCTCAGGTTCACGCTGGTGTCATGGGTGTTGGCATATGTCAACGCGTTGTTGTGGTCAGTAGGGGGTTTGGGTGTTGGTGTCCGCCGTATGTTGGTCAGTCACGCTGTCTGGCAACTAAGCAGTTGTTGTGGTCAGTAGGGGGTTTGGGTGTTGGTGTCCGCCGTATGTTGGTCAGTCACGCTGTCTGGCAACTAAGCAGTTGTTGTGGTCAGTAGGGGGTTTGGGTGTTGGTGTCCGCCGTATGTTGGTCAGTCACGCTGTCTGGCAACTAAGCAGTTGTTGTGGTCAGTAGGGGTTTGGGTGTGGTGTCCGCCGTATGTTGGTCAGTCACGCTGTCTGGCACTAAGCAGTTGTTTGGTCAGTAGGGGTTTGGGGTTGGTGTCCGCCGTATGTTGGTCAGTCACGCTGTCTGGCAACTAAGCAGTTGTTGTGGTCAGTAGGGGGTTTGGTGTTGGTGTCCGCCGTATGTTGGTCAGTCACGCTGTCTGGCAACTAAGCAGTTGTTGTGGTCAGTAGGGGTTTGGGTGTTGGTGTCCGCCGTATGTTGGTCAGTCACGCTGTCTGGCAACTAAGCAGTTGTTGTGGTCAGTAGGGGGTTTGGGTGTTGGTGTCCGCCGTATGTTGGTCAGTCACGCTGTCTGGCAACTAAGCAGTTGTTTGGTCAGTAGGGGGTTTGGGTGTTGGTGTCCGCCGTATGTTGGTCAGTCACGCTGTCTGGCAACTAAGCAGTTGTTGTGGTCAGTAGGGGTTTGGGTGTTGGTGTCGCCGTATGTTGGTCAGTCACGCTGTCTGGCAACTAAGCAGTTTTGTGGTCAGTAGGGGGTTTGGGTGTTGGTGTCCGCCGTATGTTGGTCAGTCACGCTGTCTGGCAACTAAGCAGTTGTTGTGGTCAGTAGGGGTTGGGTGTTGGTGTCCGCCGTAGTTGGTCAGTCACGCTGTCTGGCAACTAAGCAGTTGTTGTGGTCAGTAGGGGTTTGGGTGTTGGTGTCCGCCGTATGTTGGTCAGTCACGCTGTCTGGCAACTAAGCAGTTGTTGTGGTCAGTAGGGGTTTGGTGTTGTGTCCGCCGTATGTTGGTCAGTCACGCTGTCTGCAACTAAGCAGTTGTTGTGGTCAGTAGGGGGTTTGGGTGTTGGTGACCGCCGTATGTTGGTCAGTCACGCTGTCTGGCAACTAAGCAGTTGTTTGGTCAGTAGGGGGTTTGGGTGTTGGTGCCGCCGTATGTTGGTCAGTCACGCTGTCTGGCAACTAAGCAGTTGTTGTGGTCAGTAGGGGGTTTGGGTGTTGGTGTCCGCCGTATGTTGGTCAGTCACGCTGTCTGGCAACTAAGCAGTTGTTGTGGTCAGTAGGGGTTTGGGTTTGGTGACCGCCGTATGTTGGTCAGTCACGCTGTCTGGCAACTAAGCAGTTGTTGTGGTCAGTAGGGGTTTGGGTGTTGGTGACCGCCGTATGTTGTCAGTCACGCTGTCTGGCAACTAAGCAGTTGTTGTGGTCAGTAGGGTTTGGGTGTTGGTGACCGCCGTATGTTGGTCAGTCACGCTGTCTGGCAACTAAGCAGTTGTTGTGGTCAGTAGGGGTTTGGGTGTTGGTGACCGCCGTATGTTGGTCAGTCACGCTGTCTGGCAACTAAGCATTGTTGTGGTCATAGGGGGTTTGGGTGTTGGTGACCGCCGTATGTTGGTCAGTCACGCTGTCTGGCAACTAAGCAGTTGTTGTGGTCAGTAGGGGTTTGGTGTTGGTGTCGCCGCTATGTTGGTCAGTCACGCTGTCTGGCAACTAAGCAGTTGTTGTGGTCAGTAGGGGTTTGGGTGTTGGTGACCGCCGTATGTTGGTCAGTCACGCTGTCTGGCAACTAAGCAGTTGTTGTGGTCAGTAGGGGTTTGGGTGTTGGTGACCGCGTATGTTGGTCAGTCACGCTGTCTGGCAACTAAGCGTTGTTGTGGTCAGTAGGGGTTTGGGTGTTGGTGACCGCCGTATGTTGGTCAGTCACGCTGTCTGGCAACTAAGCAGTTGTTGTGGTCAGTAGGGGGTTTGGGTGTTGGTGTCCTGCCGTAGTGTTGGTCAGTCACGCTGTCTGGCAACTAAGCAGTTGTTGTGGTCAGTAGGGGGTTTGGGTGATGGTGATCCGCCGTATTGTTGGTCAGTCACGCTGTCTGGCAACTAAGCAGTTGTTGTGGTCAGTAGGGGGTTTGGGTGTTGGTGACCGCCGTATGTTGGTCAGTCACGCTGTCTGGCAACTAAGCAGTTGTTGTGGTCAGTAGGGGTTTGGGTGTTGGTGTCCGCCGTATGTTGGTCAGTCACGCTGTCTGGCAACTAAGCAGTTGTTGTGGTCAGTAGGGGGTTTGGGTGTTGGTGTCCGCCGTATGTTGGTCAGTCACGCTGTCTGGCAACTAAGCAGTTGTTGTGGTCAGTAGGGGGTTTGGGTGTTGGTGTCCGCCGTATGTTGGTTCAGAACAGGCCACATTCAACAGCACTGAAGTGACTCAGCAGCAGTGCAGTGTCTCCTCTGGTTGGTTGCCTCATGGTGACTTGGCATTGACTGCTGCCTGTGGATTGCCAGGCCAGTGTAGTTGGGGAAAAGGAGTTTGAATGTGCTGCATAGGGTAATGCTACTGAAGTGGTCGCAGTAGACAAGAAAAAAAAAGTTGATTTATTGCGTAACTGTTGCCCCTGGAACACCAGAATAGCTGCTTCTAAAAGCTGTTAGAGAATTTAATTTGTATAAATGACAAAATTTCCTTCCGTGGATCTAAAGTAAGTTTTAATATGTCTGAGCATCCACCAGCTGAACTGAAATGCCAGCGTTTTTGTTGTTGTCCAGCAACAAGGCAGTGAGAGTTTACACACTGCCCAGAGTAGACACTGGTCAGTCCGTGCTGCAGTGTCTGTTTGGGCATGTGGGGTTGATGCAGTTTTTCTTATTGCTTTGAAATGCTTTATCATAACCGTGCACTTTTGTGTGTGTGTGTGTGTGTGTGTGTGTATGTGTATGTGTGTGTGTGTGTGTGTATAATCTCAAGGGAAAATAAATCAAGTGAAATAGCTGGAAACCTCCAATTTGGCTTGTTTTATCAGCTTAAAGAAATTCAGTTATTTTTTATTACTCGTTGGATATGTGAAGATGTTGATACTGGCTTTTTTCCAGGTTGGGACTTCTTCCGCAATATAGAACCTGCCAGTGAAAAGGTGCATTGAGGTGGTTTGATCCATGATGATAGGGGTAAACCTTAAACCCGAGGGAAAACATAGGTAGAAAGTGTTTTATTCTTAACTGTATCCAGAAAAACTGTGTTACTGCTTTCAGAGCATCAGGGTGAAAACAAACCAGAAACTGGGGACTCCAGTTCCTCTTCGACTTCTCCACCTGCCGATAACCAGAATTCCGCCCAGGGTTCGTCTTCTCATTCAGGCGAAATGATCATGATCGTGTTTCTGGTGGAGAAGACGTAACGATTAACACTGATGAAAATTATGCTGAATATGTGGACCTTATATTGGAGCTTTATGACTTGGATAATGATGGATATGTGGAATATTTTGAATATAAAGTGGCCCAATCTAAATTAAAGAACAAGGAATAATTTGGTGTCTGTCAGCTACAAACACTGGTTAGCACAACAAAAAAATAACTTTTTATTTTGATCTTTCTTTTTCTTTTTTCCTTTTTTTTTTTCTTTTTTTTCTTCAAATTTTTAACTGGTATCCATGTGTTTGTCTTAAAATACTTATATCTGCCTGATCAAAATTTTGACTTTTTTCTTTTTTTGCAATGAATCAAAATTAGACAGCTTAACCATCTACAGGGAACTTTCTGTGCATTAATTTTTCTTTCCTGGTCAAATTCTCCGCCATTTGTTTGTTTTTGATGCTGTCAGTGAAAGGAAAGTGGAGGGTAAGAATTGTATCCTGAATGTTCTGTGAACCGCAGGAACACCATCAACATGTCTGATGACAAAATAACTTTAATACAGCAATTTATCAAATCTAAACTGCAGAGGTGTGTGTTAGGAATGTGACTTAGTTACCTTAATGATGATCAGAGTTTATGGCCAAAAGATTTCATGTAAGTTGAAAAGAGTTTTGTGCCCATTTCAAGACTGTCTCAGCTGAGGACTGTAAACTAGTATCCAACTGTCGGTTCTGATCATTAGCAAAAATCAAGATAACGATTTGTTTACTGATGAAAAGATACTGTATGTGAATTAGGTGAGTATGACAAGTTTCAGGGCTCCCAGTTTTCCGCAGAATCATGGATTTGAGCGAAATGTAAACATGAGGGGGGGGGGGGGGGGGGGGGGGGGACGGGGGACGTCTGCAAAAATTTTTTTAGGGGAGAAACAAGAAGTGGCAGTGGAATCTGCCGAGTGTGGGCGTGGTTTTGGCATGGCAGCGGATGACACAGACGTTGTAAAATCTGGTCGCCTTTACCAGAGTGGGCAGTCAATATTGTGTCTGCTCCATTGAAAGCAACATGATGTCATTGTCTGACTCACTATTGGTCCCAACACCTGCACAAGGGCAAAAGACTGATAAAAGCGGGTAAAAAAGAGAGAGAGAGAGAGAGAGAAAAAGAAAAAAAACCAGGACCAACAAGCAGACAATACACCACTTGATAGACCATTGGAAAAGTGAGTTTAACAATTTTGGGGGAAGGGTGGGGAAGGTGCGTGCTCCCCGGCCCGATACAATTTCTGCAATTTTCACTTTCTCTGATAGGGAGCCATACTGTTTGTAATGCAGTGAATCTGTAACTCACAGAGATTGGCACAGATGTTAAAACTAACTCACAGAGATTGGCACAGATGTTAAAACTAACTCACAGAGATTGGCACAGATGTTAAAACTAACTCACAGAGATTGGCACAGATGTTAAAACTAACTCGCAGAGATTGGCACAGATGTTAAAACTAACTCACAGAGATTGGCACAGATGTTAAAACTAACTCACAGAGATTGGCACAGATGTTAAAACTAACTCACAGAGATTGGCACAGATGTTAAAACTAACTCGCAGAGATTGGCACAGATGTTAAAACTAACTCACAGAGATTGGCACAGATGTTAAAACTAACTCACAGAGATTGGCACAGATGTTAAAACTAACTCACAGAGATTGGCACAGATGTTAAAACTAATCACAGAGATTGCACAGATGTTAAAACTAACTCACAGAGATTGGCACAGATGTTAAAACTAACTCACAGAGATTGGCACAGATGTTAAAACTAACTCACAGAGATTGGCACAGATGTTAAAACTTACTCACAGAGATTGGCACAGATGTTAAAACTAACTCACAGAGATTGGCACAGATGTTAAAACTAACTCCAGAGATTGGCACAGATGTTAAAACTAACTCGCAGAGATTGCGTACAGATTGTTTAAAACTAACTCGCAGAGATTGGCACAGATGTTAAAACTAACTCGCAGAGATTGGCACAGATGTTAAAACTAACTCACAGAGATTGGCACAGATGTTAAAACGAACTCACAGAGATTGGCACAGATGTTAAAACTAACTCGCAGAGATTAGCACAGATGTTAAAACGAACTCGCAGAGATAGGCACAGATGTTGAAACGAAGGAGCAAGTAGAGATTTGAATATAATGTATGAATGTAAACATACACAGGCACGTGGTCACACATGCATGCATGCACGCACACTCGCGTGCACACACACACACACACACACACACACACACACACACACACACACACACACACACACACACACTTGCATGCACTTGCATGCACATGCACATGCACACATCCGCGCGCGCGCGCGCACACACACACACACACACACACACACACACACACACACACACACACACACACACACACACACTTGCATGCACATGCACACATCTGCACCCACTCACACACACATACACCATGCAAGCAGGTGCGCATGCACACACACATAAACGCACACATGCACACACGCACGCACATGTGCATGCGTGTGCACGCAAACACACACACACACACACACACACACACACACACACACACACACACACATACATACACACACACACGTACGCACTCACACATACAGAGTATTCATTCAGCCGCATCGTTTTGAGTCATTAAAAGAAAAACATAATAAAAAGAAAGATTTGAGTCCTCCTTCATGGCTTGGACAGTGTGAACAAGGCTTTCCCAATAGCCAGGCTGTTGACCTGAAGGCCCTTTGTGATCTTCATCTTCATGGCTTGGACAGTACAGACAGGGGCCTTCCCAATAGCCAGGCTGTTGACCTGAAGGCCCTTTGTGATCTTCATCTTCATGGCTTGGACAGTACAGACAGGGGCCTTCCCAATAGTCGCAACTACAGACTTGTTGACCTGTGGGATGTAGATTCTTCTTCTTTGTGTCTTTTGTATAGTAGACAGGGCCTTCCCAACAGTAAGGATGAGAGAGATGCCAACCTTTGGGCTGTATCCTTTGGTCCTGTTGTTCCTGGGTTCAGGGATGTCATGCAGATTCCAGGACCTCAAGACACCTTAGGTTAGTGACAGCGGCAAAGGGTGGTGGGTGTTATTTGTTTCTTTTTCAGGATAGGACTTGTTACAATAACAACCCTGAAAAGGCCCAGCATGGCCTTGACTATAAGCTGGAACTAAAACTGTACATGGAAAAGATATGGGTAGAAAGTTCATTATTCCCTACTCTATCTGGAAACGACATTGCTGCTTTCAGACGATCATGCTGAAAGCACACCAGAAACCAAGGACTCGGCTCCCACGCCGACTCCTCCCCCTGTGGATAGCCAGAGTTCCACCCCAGGTTCGTCTTCTGGTCTGGGGCAGAAGGTCATGATGGCATTGCTGATGGTGCAGGAGGGAAAGGTTACTCTGATGACGTCATCACCAGCCTCGTAGACACGGTTCTGAAGAATTATGACAAGGATGATGATGGATATGTTAAATATTTCGAATTTAGAAAATACAAGTCTAAAGTGTCAGCTGAGGCGTAGCTTGTTGTTAGTCAGCTGTTTTGCCAGCCACAAACACTTGTTAGCTTGACAATCACACTTTTTTTACCCTGTTTTTCTAAGTGCTTATTCAAAATCCTGTTGTTAAATATCTGGATCTGCTGAATATGTGATATTTTGACCTTTAAAAAAAACCAAACAAACAAACAATCATAGTAAGATGGTTTTACTCTCAAAAGGAGCCTTTTCTACAGGGTGCTCAACACTTCATGTCCTGATTCTTTGTCCCTTGATCTGTTTTCGACACTGCCTGGAAAAGGCGTGTATGCTTAGCTGAGCTGTAAAGTCTAATAGCTGAACTAGGATTCAGGGATAATGCAGGCAGGAGTTCAGAAAGACGGCAGGTTGCTTTTGCATTGAATTTTATACTAAACAGACAGTCATTGAAGTGTTGGTTTTGTTTGTTTGTTTTCAAACAGGGAGATTCAAGCAATAACTTTGTAGATGTAGCCTTTGCTCTGGTAGCTGTGTTTGAACTCATCATGCAGTTAATTGCAGAATAAATTTAAATTAAGAAAAGATAAATAAAAAACAAAAAGGATTTGCAGAATAAACAAAAATCTAACAAAATGAGAGAGAGAGAGAGATAGAAAGGGAAAGGGAGTGAGGAAGAGAGACGGAAGACAGTGGCAGCATCTGTACTGTTGCTTTTATAATTGTTATTGTTATCAATGTTAGTACTTTTGAAAGAAAAAGAATAATTAGGCAGTCCTATGTTGTCATCAGAGTAGGTTTGCATTTCTCAGTACAGTGGAACTTCTCTAGGACGACCGGAGAAGTGTGTGAGAAATACAGAATGTGGAAACTACTCAGACAAGTCAACCACTTCAGCGCTGACGTGTCCCTGATCCCCACTGAGAACAGACACTTTTCCTGCTGTTCATCCTCAGTCACATGTCCATCCGTCCGCTACATGTTTCTGAAATGAGCGTGCCCTTTATCCAGTGCAAGCATAAGAGCCTTTTGGGGATTTGTTTTCCAAGCTTACTGGGATGTTCATTTTTTCTGACATCAGTGAATCGGTCCCTTTCTCGGCAATCTAAGAGGGAGAGGGGGGAGTCGTATGGGTAGGTCAGTTTCTAGTTAGAATAGGGAATGGTTGCTCTACTGTGGTGGAAAATGGTATCCATGTGAGAGAAATGGTGGTTACAGAACTTTTGTTTTGTTGCGAGGGGGCACTTGTGCACAGGGTTGTTAGGGGAAGTTCCACTGTATTTAAATATGTGGCATTTTACTGCTGCATTGATCTTAGAGAAACGTTTGTCGAGCGTTATTTCCTGAACATTATGGATTGATTTCATTTGGCTTTTGTATTGTCTCTGCATGTCTTACATACTACTGGAGAGAGCGTTGGCCTGTTTTTGTTTTGCTCTCCCTTCCCTCCTTTCCCTTTGTCATGCTTTTTCAGACAACAGTGATTTTGTTGTTGTTGTTTTTGATTACTCACCCCTGACCTTGCTGATCACAAACACCCGCTGTGCTTCATTGCCCTCCCATAAACGCGGTTCCTAATTGCCCTCCCTTGGACACACCGTTTTGGTTTCAATGGTTTGGAAGTGTCTAATGCAGAATCTTATCACTATGGCTTGCCAATTCTGTATTTGGAATCCGTCAAGAAGAAGAAGAAGAAGAAAACGCCAGTGATTCTGAAGTCGGGGATCAGCAGTCGGAGCTCAGCAGCAACAGTCATCATAAGGAGGAGGAGGAGGAGAACTGCAAACTCTGAAGGAACCCATGAGGAGGAGAACCTGAATGTGCAAGGCTCACATCGCATGTCTTCGACATATGTTAGAGAGTTCACGGACTACACCATAGCGAGCCTTGTTGATGGCTTTCTGCGCACTTATGACAAAAATGATGACGGTTATGTGGAATACTTTGAGTTTAAATTGGGTCGAAAAGAAAGCAGCTCTGCGGATAACGCCCGTCTCTGATTGTAGATCTGTCCCCCACCCCCACCCCACCCCACCCCTAAAATTTGTGTGTGTTTTGTGCAGGAGGGAAAAAAATGTGCCTACTACACTGCATTGCCGACAACAATACTGACTTTTACTTGCCAGCCTCTTTAACTTGCCACTGAAGTTGAAGATGGTTTAGTACCTTCACCTACAAGTTCAGTTTTAAGGAATCGATGTCTCTGCGCAGGCTGACTTATCCTTTATGTTCATTCATCTCATAAGTCGATCTGTCATAGTGCGTGACTTGCACTGGCCAAAATCTAGCTGTGTTGTTTTTTTCCGTCGATCTGATTTTATGGCTTCAGAATAAGAGAGTGTCACTCCTCTGGAATGTCAGCAGAGCCAGGCCATAGTGTTTCCGTGGTCGCCATGGTAGCAGTTTTGTGGACAGTGAAATTCGAAGTGAGATACAAAGAAGAAAGTAAATCTTGAAAACAGATTATCACAAATTCCAGAGACTGTCTTTACACAGCAGAGTGAAGTGAATCGCTGTCTTGATTGTGAAAATCAGGTTAAAAAATATGGAGCCACTAAAACGCAGGTTCTGCACAAAAAACAAAGTAAATATATAATTTGATATGCAAGTTCATTACCTCTCTCTTTCTCCTCTCTCTCTTTTCTCTCTCTCTCTCTCTCTCTTCTCTCTCCCCTCTCTTCTCTCTCTCTCTCTCTTGTTTTATTTTGTTTTGTTTTGTTTATGACTTATCATTCTTTAAGAGTGATATGAGTTCAACAGTAATCATATTCAGAGGCAAGTCATGTTTAGGTTTCAGTGAAGAAACTCTGCAATACAGAGCCTGTTTAGGACAAGTATCCGAAGTGCACTAGTTTTTGGGGCGATACTCTCAATTCTTAGACGAGAAGTCTTCCAGCAGCTAGTTTCAGTTACTCTGGTCTGTAACGGGCAGTGCAGATACCTGCGCTCAGAAAAATAATTTTGAGAAAAGGCTAAACAGGTTGTTTGAATGCGAGTCAGTCATAGTTACTTTTGAAGACATAGAGAAGGGGATCATGGGAGTTGAAATGATAATGATGACAATAATAATAATGGTAACAAAAGCAATAATAGTGATAATAGTGACGATGATGAAAACTTTTGAAGAGTGTAGAGATCTCTTATTGCACTGATCTCTCTCTCTCTCTCTCTCTTCTCTCTCTCTCTCTCTCTCTCTCTGTCTTCCATCTCTTTCTCCCTCCCAACCCCCCCCCCCCCTTTTAAAATTTAACTATAAATACCAATCTGCTAATTACATTTCAAGTGAATGCTTTTTTATTTTTTATAAGTAATCAGCATTTGATTGTCATCGTCATGTTCTACAGAAGGCAGTATAGCTACGTTTTGGTTCATTATCTTAAGTTTTGATTTTGTGTACCATGAGTTCGATTGTTATACAGAATATCACATGACATTACAGGTTTGTTTGTTTTCTAATTAGGTTTTTTTTCTGATTTTGTATCCCCATCCTCAACCACCACTGCACAATCATCTGTCTCTTCGTTCTCCCTTTTCCGTCCATTCCTGCCCTTCCCCTCCATTTAGAAGTTTAAAAAAATATATATATATATATTCCACCTCAAAGGTGGGATCTTCAAGGATGGAACTTCATCGCCCAGCCTTTGGCTCCAAGTGATCTTGTCTGCCTTGTTTCTCACTTAGCTCTTTTTATGTATTCCGACATAGCTCCAGTGGTTGATTGATGGTTCATTTGATACCAAAGAAAAATAAAACCTGTGTTGATGTTTGGTTCCTGATCTCCGCTGCCGTTACAGATCATGACCAAAGAACTTGACTGCCAAGTCATTGTGACCACACGATAGCGGTGACTGCCGGGATATGCAGTCCCCATCAGTACAGATTTTCCGTGCCAGGTCTTAGCGTGAATGCCACCAAGTGTGAGAAGGCAAACACTGCTGCTACCAACAAAAAAGAAATGTGTTTCTCTAGCCCTCTCACTCTCTCCATGCCACCGCTCCCCCACCCCCACCATTTTACCCCACTGCCCTCTCTCCTTTCACGACAGAAAAGAAATAGAAGTTGGGCAGTGTGGTAGTTCCGCCTCCAGCTGAAGGTAGCTGCTCAGCGCTGTGTCTCTTCTTAGAAATGGTGAAGTTTGTTTCTCTGTCATGGTCACTGGAATTGCTGCCAAAGGTTCCATAGCACCTTCATTCTGCCCCCTGATATGGCCCCATGCAGTCGGCTGAGCTTTAAAAACTACATGAATTGAAATCCGTAACAGCTGGTGTCGTCAAAATCCAACTTGGTGATTGGTACTGGCAGCTTTGTTGATTTGTTGATGGGGGGAAAAGGATGGTGAATATTTTTACTTTTTGAAGCAGTGTTTTACTGAATGTACCAGATACTGAGTTCATGATTATATGTGTAAAAAAAAATCATACTGCGTGCACATTTCATTATCTAATACAAATTTTTTTTGTCTCTCATTTTTGAGAAGGGAGGGAGGGGGGGGGGGGGGGGGGGGATTATGCCAAAGCTGCAGGATTAAGTAGCTAAAAGAATGTATCATGATTTGTTTGACACTTGCATACCCTGCCATCTTCTTGATGTCTGTATTTGTCGGGTCTCACTGGTCCGGACACCTTTCTGCCATTTGCCTGGTTGGCTGATGAGGAGCTAAAGGTCTGAGAGGCATGACCAGGATAGGCCACAACAGTCGTTTCCTTTAGGATGGGAGTGTTCAAGGCTCAGTGTGTGTGTTCCCCTTCTGCGGGACCTGTGTTGGAACTGAAAGATGCATCCAGCTCCAAAGACCATTGGATGGTTCCTGTGGGCTGTCTACAAGAATAGTCTTGGTCAGCCTGTCTTGCTTTTTTCAAGATTCTTGGGGGGGGGGGGGGGGGGGGGTCCCATTTTTTTCTTTTTCTTTTTTGTTTTGTTTTTTTTCTTTCTTTTTTTGGTCTCATTCATAGATTTTGTGTAGTCACCAAAGAATGAAGTATTGATTTTGTACAACAGGTTTCTTCTGTTGCTGAATTGTTCAGTATGAGTTAGGATTTTTCTGTGACTGTGACTATGAGGGAAATCATTCCCATAACACTTTCTTTTCTGATATATCATTGTCATGATTATTTTCATTATGGGGAGAGACTACCAAGAATGCTTAGGGCCTAGTGTGTCTCTCTTGTTTCTGTTGGTGTATGGTTCGAACTGAAAGGCATGTCGTTGTCTTTGCAGAAGTAGAGGATGCAAGTTTGGTGAGAGGAAGAGACAAAGGAGAACCAGGATGAAACTGTAACACACAAAGAGTGATGATACACACAAAAAGAGAGGATAGATGAGAACTGCTTACAGCATTGGTTTGAGCTCACTAAGGGGTGATAGTGCCGTTGATCAAGACACCCATATGAAGAAAAACAAGATGAAATCAAGAAGTCATGTGTACACACCTGTAAGTGTAAACACATGTGCTCACATGAGTTTGCATAAGCGCATGGTCTTACGTCCAGACACTCATGGTCCTCTCTCTCTCTCTCTCTCTCTCACACACACACACACACACACAAACACACACACACACACACACACACACACACACACACACACACACACACACACACACACTCGCACGCACGCACGCACGCACGCACGCACGCACGCACGCACGCACGCACACACACACACACACACACTCACACTCACTCACTCACTCACTCACTCACTCACACACACACCACACACACACACACACACACACCCCACACACACGTACATACACACACATAAAACACAGTAACATCCCTTGAAAGAGTGTATACATTTATATGTTTGCACATATGCATGCACATACTTTGTATGTACATGTACGTGCAGGCATCTATCTACTTTTTGTTTATCAGATGACAGTATGATCATGACACAAGTATCTGTGTATGTGTGTGTGTATGCACATCATTTTTGAGTGAACAGTTTCAGCCTGGTTCTCTGCTATGATGTCAGTCAGTGTCTTCTGAGTAATACTTCAATCCAATACCCTTTCTTTACTAACACAATGTCTTCTTTTTTTTTCTTCTTTTTTTTTTGTAAACGTAGACTTTGTAGTTGCTGCATTTTTCTTTCCGTTGCCAGACCCGATTCTTTAAATCTTTTGCCTTGAGTTAATCCAACTTATCCACTGACCTGGTGTTGTGATGCGTTGACATCCTCTTGTCGTTGCTGTGACAGTGTTGACAGGGAATGTGGACCAGCTTGGCATAGAGAGCAGGAGAAATATCAGATCCAAAAAAAAGAAGTTGAGAATCTTACACAAAGAAAGAGATCAGATTAAGAGTCCCACTTGTAGGACAGTTTTTCTCTCTTGAGACTCTCTCTCTCTCTCTGTCTGTCTCTGTTTGTCTGTCTGTCTGTGTCTGTCTGCCTCTCTCTCTCTCTCTCTCTCTCTCTCTCTCTCTTTCTCTTTGCTTGCAAATGCATGTGTTTCTCTTCCCTGACCATTTCCTTATTACAAAAGATATTGCAAGCTAATAACATCAACGTAATGCAAGTACACAACATGCTGATTGTCATGTCTCCTCAGCATGCCAGTATACAGATCAATCATGTAGTGTGTATGTGTTACCCATTTTTACTTTATTCTTGTTTATCTGTTATGCATCTGTAGCTATTAACCTGTCACAGTGAAAATCCATGCGAGTGTAGAAAAGTTGCGAGCTTGGCAACTTATAGCAGTAACAGGTAATCGTGACTTTGGTTAAGATTTCTGTGAACGATGAGCAGTGGTTATGGCATTGAAAAAGATGATATTGTGCAGCCTGGAAATCATTTTTGAACAAAAATGTTGAAGAAAAGCAGGAGGATTGAATTGTAGGGATTGGGGGAGGGGGGAGGGGATACAGGGAATCCTTTGTTGTGGAGAGAACCCTGTCTGCGTAATAAATCATATGTTCTCTTTGAAAAGAGGGAGGGAGTAGGTTAATTTTGTAAGATGCATAGAGCTTTTGTGTAGAGGGTTCTTTCTTTCTTTCTTTCAGTTTTCTTCATTTGTTTCATTGTTTTTTAATTTATAAAAAAAAAAGAATAAATAAATGACCAAAACATCGATAACTCTGTACTAATTTGATCTTAACAGTGTTATACCCCTGATAGATAACTCGGTACTAACTTGATGTTATCTTCAAAAATGATACTTGATACTAATTCAGTTTTATGTTGTTGTTTTTAATTTGATAGACAGTACTAAACCAGTGTGATTTTTTTGTTTGTTTTGTATTTGAATAGCTTTGGCAATTTTCAGCATTAATCAAAGAAGCAATATCTCTTTTTTGTGGTGGCAAATAAATCTCCCTTTCAGTGTACCATCTTGTTTTGACTAAGCAGCTTTCACGAATCTGTTTTTTACATCGATGTTGTAGCTGCTAACACATCATTGAAGTGTGCTGAATCTTTCATAGCATGCTACCAGTCTCCTGTATGGCTTAACACAAAAATGTTGGCTGTTTTTTGCACTAACATTTTGTACTGCTTCTCTGCATGAAATACACTGTATTCAGAATCAGCATGTACTGTGTATGTGTTTTCTTCTGCTTGTTGTGTAGATGTTTCACACTTTAGTTTGTCATTGAATTCATTTTGCCTGGATGCATGTGAGTGTTAAGACTGTAATCTGTACTCCAGGTCCCTAGTGTACACACATACATGCATTTGTATGCATATATGCATGCATGCGTGCACGCGCATGCGCGCACGTTCGCACGCACGCACACTCTCTCTCTGTCTTAGTCTCTCTCTCTTTCTGTGTCTTGGTCTTCTCTCCTCTCTCTCTCTCTCTCTCTCTCTCTCTCTCTCTCTCTCTCTCTCTCTCTCTCCCCCTCTCCCCACCCACCCTCCTCTCTCGCTCTCTCACCCTCCCCCCCCCTCTCTCTCTCTCTGAAGCAAGCAAGCAGTTGAAATAACATTTGAGAAGGTGTGTTCATCCTTTATGTGTAGAGATGGTTTTGTGTGGCATTTGCTGTAGCTGGTTTTGAATGTTCACATCAAATGTCATCCTTGTTTTCCTTGTTATTTCAGTTACATTGTTGAAAACACACACACACACACCACACACACACACACACACACACACCACACACACACACACACACCACACCACCACTCTCATGCACATGAACAGACACACACATACACACACACCATACGCACACACACACACACACACCATACGCACACACACACACACACACACACACACACACACACACACACACACACACACACACACCACTTACTCATGCACTCATGCACATGAACAGACACACACATACACACACACCATACGCACACACACACACACACACACACACACACACACAACACACACACAAAACCAATACACACACACACACACACACACACACACACACATACACAAACACATCTACACACACTCTAACCCACCGACTCACTCACTCTATATAAAACATAGACATATAATTATAGTGTAAGGACACTTGACTTGGAGCCAGTAAATCTCACCGTCTTGTAGAGTAGAGGTTCAAATCTTAAAGATGATGATAGCATGCACTCTGATAAAGGCACACCACTCCAGTCAATACCTTTGGATAAGTAAGATGACAGCACACAAAACCATTCAATATCATAGTCTGGACACGTAGTATTTGCCGTTTAGGTACACTCCAATTACTTTGTGCCGTATGACAAAGGTGTACCGTTTCAAGCTTCAAGCTGGATATTTCTCTGCTATTTAGATTAAAACCAACAAAACTCAACTTCAAGCCGGTAACTTTCTCAGCTTTTGAAGGTAACGGCATGTGACTTCATCCTGTATCTTTCTCTGGGCATGTCAGAGTATAGCTCACAACTACAAAGCAGTAACTCTGTGTTAGTATGCAAGATGAAAGCTTATCAAGTCAAACGTGTCCTTTCTCTGCTATGTAAGACTGTGACAGGTCTCCGACGCTCCCCCTCATTATTAAAATATATTCAGGGGTGCAGGGGGTTATAGACAGAAGTATTTACGCTTTCACAACCAAAATGCACTCTCGCATAGGCACACGCACTCTGTCACTCACATCGGGCCCGCACAAAGGTGACGGGAAACCAATAACATTTCATAGAAAATAATCAACTTTATTTAACTTGACTCCGAGCCCCCACCCGTCACTACACAACACAACTATCTGTATCATACAACAATGTAAACATCATACAGACAATCTCATAAATCGCATCCCCTTTCCTTCAATTACTCTTCATTAACCAGGAAAGACAATATTCCACAATTCTGTTTGCACACTTATAAACTTAAGAACAAATAAAACGTCCATAACTTGCCAGCATTCCTCGGTTGACCGTCAGTTTCACTCATCCCACTGTGCGACTACGAGCTGAAGCTGCCACACCGTTGTGTCCTCCCGATTGGCCAAATCCCAGTTGGGGGACACTGGCAACGTAGCTTGAGTCGCACCCTCACACCGAGTCTCCCGGACTCCACCGTACTTCGCCCTCTCCACGAAAGGGCTCCTGTCGGCCTCTCCCACAGGTCTTCTCTGGCTGCAAACACCCCACCGTTGTCTGGCAGCTCCCTGTCTAGGCTCCAACAGGCTGACACGTCTTGCTGTCGACCGTCCCCACACGGGAGGCAATTCTTCTCGTCATCGGCTCCGAGGCTACAGCAATCTCCACTGTGTTACGTCCCCACCCAGGAGACAACGAGGCGACAGCTAACCTCTGCTTCACGCTGTATTTTCTTGAGCCCTCAGCAAGACGGGTGAGTCCACTTTCCCTTAAGTGAGTCACACCCTTCCTGGTTTTCCAAGCACCTTATATTCATTCTCAAACAAGAGATAACCCGCGTTTAACTGGCTCAACCAATGGAATCACTGGCACACACACATCACACGATTTGTACCAATAAATCCCCAAGTTATTTTTATTCCACCAATGGAATCGCTAGTCACCTACACATACACACACACCCAGCTGCTAGCACCATCAAAGACTCGGGTACCAAGTGGTTAATGCATAACCTCCTATTCAGACTCATGTTCGATTCCCTGAAGCTACCCATTGTACTAACAGCCTGGACTTCTCTACCAGCCAAGCCTGATGCTTCAAGTAGTTACTACCTCTATAGACAACAAGGCGCAAACCACTCAATAGGCCGCAGCCTTCCATTCATTCCTCAGAACAAGGACGACTGAATGGTCGCTGTACTCTGCCTGCAGGCTGACGATCACCTACCCGTGACGGTCACCTGACACGATCGCCTTCCCTTCAGGCCCACTGGAGAACCCAGTGAATAGCCAGCCAGTGGTCGGACTGGACACTCCTCTACCCAGGACCAGCAGGTCGGCAACTCCTTGTCACTATCCCTTGGACATGCGAAACACTTCCCAGTAACTCCCCCTCCTTCAGTATACGACTCGGGGTATTCCCCTCTGGTGATGCCTGAGTTCGCACACTTGAAGAACCCAAGGAACTTGCTCTCAACAACAGGAAAACTACCCTTAATTTGCCTAAATGCTCGAGAACATTCGGCCGACTCATGACAAAGACAAAGGCACACAATCTAAAGCCAGTAACTCACTGCAATGTAAGATCAAGGCTCTCAGTCTCAGGCAAATAACTTTCACATGATAAAAGCTTACAACTTAAATCAGTAAAATTCTTTGCTATCAAAATAAAGGTATGCGACTTCGGGCCCGTAACTTTGTCTGCCATTAAAGATAGAAACACAATGTTTAGCCAATTACTGTCTCTGCCATATAACGTAAAGTACAACAATTGTGAAGCATTGACTTTCTCTACCATCTAAGATGAAGCACGTAATGTTAAGCCAGTAGGTTTTTCTACTATCTGACATAAAGCACACAGTTTTTAGCCAGTAACTTTCTCTACCATCAGACATAAAGCACACGGCTTCAAATAAGTTATTTTCTCTGCCATGTAGGATAAAGCCGACAGGTTTCAAGCGAAGACTTTCTCTACCACCTTTGATAAAGCTCTCAATTCAAATCCAATAAGTCCCTCTTGCATGTAACTTAAAGCACACAACTTTAAGCCAATTATCGTAGCTGCCATGTAAGAGAAGGTACACAACTCCAAGCTGATGATTATCTGTGCCATGTAAAGCTGTGCACTGAGGCCAGTTGTTCATTATCTTATTTGTGTAAAGCTGTCCATACACTTTGTAAAGCTGTCCATACAGGTTGCATAAAAAGCAACTATGCTATCGTATCTACACCTATTCTAGTACAGGACAGTTTAAAAAATGACCTTGCTACGAAGGGGATACCTTCTAGCCTGCATATTTTCTGAATAGAACTTGTTCCTGTTTTTCTTTTTCTATCCTAGCCAGCATAACAACTAATTGGTGGATGCCTCTTTGTTACGTGAGTTGGCACGATGACTAGTCAGTGGTCAAAGAAAACTGACCAACTGCGGTTATCTTCAGTGAAAATAATTGTTCTTATTCTTTTTCTCTTAATTTAATTGAGGGCCCAATGTCAGTTTGTTGGTCTTTCTAGTATGTAGCTGGAAAACCATAGGCTGGCTAGAATAGTCAAAGGATTGTTTTCTGTCTGTTGTCATGTAACCATCCACATCTACAATCCTCCCAAGATAATTCATTAGGTAGACAACTTCAAACCCCAAACTTTCATATTCATATGATATAAAGAATGTGATTTTAAGCTATAACTTTCCCAGCCAAGTCAAGATAAAGTGCACGAATTCCAGCCACTAACTTTGTTTTGTAAGTCAGAGCAAGCATTTTCAAGCCAACAATTTTTTCTGCAATGATTATGGTGATGATGATGATGATGATGATGACGATGACTTGGTAGACACAGGTTCCATGAAACCCATGCTCACTGCATGCAAGAAGACCACACAAATCTTCAAGTCAGTAACTGTGACTGCCATGTAAGCTAAATGCGCACACTCAAGCCAGTATCTTACTCTGACCATGCACAGTAAGTCACTTCACTTTTAGCACCTGATTTTGACTGCCATGAAAGGTAAGAGCTCACACTTTCAAGCCAGTCACCTACTTCCTGACTACCTAAGACAGGGGGCATTACCTCAAGTCTGTAACTTTTTTTTTACTGTCGTGAGGTAAAAGCTCGCTCAGTCAAACCACTCACTTTCTCCAACATGTCATATAAAGTACACAGCTTCAACCTAATTGTTTACAGCCCTGATATGGCCCTTTGCGGTCGGCTGGGCTATAAGCAACATTATCTTATCTTATCTTACCTAATTGTTTTCACTACCACGTGAGTTGAAATCCAACACATTCAAGCCAATATCTTCCTCTGACCATGCAAGATAAGGGACATGACTTCAAATCTGTGAGTTTTTACTTCCATGCGAGGTAAAAGCTCTCACAGGCAAACCAACAGCTTTCTCTGACCATGTCAGATAAAGTACAACTTCGAACCAACTGCTTTCACTTACTATGCAGGGTGACAGTTCACACATTCAAGCCACAATCTTTCTCTGACCGTGCATGACAAGACACAATTTCAAGCCAATAGGTTCATCTGTTATATTGGGTCAACCCCAGCTTCGGGTCAAAATAATGTTCACTGTCATTTAGGGCAAGAGCATACAGTTTCAAGACAGCAACTCTTGAACACTTCCATACGGAGGAAAGGCTAACTACTAAAAGTTAATGATACCATTCACGTCCAAATATTATTCAGTAACTTTTGCAGCTGTATTAGATGAAGCTACGCTATGTCAAGCCAGTGACTGTAGCTCCCACTGAAGATGAAGGCCGCCACAGTCATGTCAGACAGTCAAACCGCCAGGCAGAACAGAGGCACACGACCAAGTCCATCATGTTAGCAGTGAGAAGTGTTGTAGATGGTGCAGAACAGAGGCACACGACCAAGTCCATCATGTTAGCAGTGAGAAGTGTTGTAGATGGTGCAGAACAGAGGCACACGACCAAGTCCAGCATGTTAGCAGTGAGAAGTGTTGTAGATGGTGCAGAACAGAGGCACACGACCAAGTCCATCATGTTAGCAGTGAGAAGTGTTGTAGATGGTGCAGAACAGAGGCACACGACCAAGTCCATCATGTTAGCAGTGAGAAGTGTTGTAGATGGTGCAGAACAGAGGCACACGACCAAGTCCATCATGTTAGCAGTGAGAAGTGTTGTAGATGGTGTCTTGCATACGCTGGATCAGAACAGGCATAAAATGGTGGGCATGACTGAAGCAGCTCTACAGCAGTGCAGTGTCTCCTCTGGTGAGGTGTCTCATGATGACCTGATAGTGATTCCTCCCAGTGAGCTGCAACGGGAGAAACCTTGATGTGTCTTTGGATTGAATGGGGTGGGAGTAGTGCTGTTGAGCATTGGGAGAAAGGGGGGGGGGGGGATGTGGATGAGACACCACTCTCAAAAAAAAAAAGGAAAGAAAATTACTGCCTTCCATTTGAAACAAGGGGATGACACACTAGCTGGAGCTGCCAGAGTCCGATGATTGTTGATGCCAGACAAGGCTGCTTGAAGCCGTGTGCCTAAGTCTCCCGTGTGCTTGGTGGTTGCTTTCCCAAACATCATTCATTGTATTGGTCTTCATGCGCTGCATCCATTTCCATTCTTCACCGGTCGTCTTTAACCACCATCTCAACTAATCTGGTAGGTTTCCCTCTCTTCATCTCTGACTGCCTGGCTAGTTGTCTCACCCTGTCTGTCTCTGCTTCTCTCTGTCTGTCTCTCTCTGTCTCTCCCTCTCCCTTTGCTTTTGTGTGCATAAATGTAGGGGAGAGAGAGAGCGAGTGGTGTGTGTGTGTGTTTCTGAGAGAGAGAGGATGAAATTTGTGTCTGTGTGTGTGAACATGAGACAGACAGTGTATGTAGTTATTCTCAGAAATGTGTGTGATGTGAGGGTCACTTAGTTAATTGCTTGGATTAAAAAAAACGAGTTAGCGCACAATAGTCGTCTGTGACATTTGTAAGTGTTGTTTGTATTAAATTACTGAAGTGTAAACGATTTAGCCTTTTTCATTGTCATTGTCATAATGGAGCATCAATACAAAAAAAGAAAGAAAGAAAATAAGCACAAAAAAAATGGTGGATTTGTGACATGAAGACACTCACAGTAGACCTGCCATTGTGATGACATTTGAAAGCAGTTGATTTGAACAAAAATAGAATGAAACATCTGCAATGGTTTCTTTGGTGCATTTGTGCTGAACAAAATATGAGCTCCATAATAACGTTAACGATGTGCATGGGTGCTGTAAATCTGTAACTTTTGCAACTGTTCCAGCCTTGAATGGACCACCAAACACAAATTATCAACTTTCTTGGGAATTTTTTTTTCCACACCCATTGAAGTTGAAAGCGTATCACAATGTTAGGAAGGATTATCCAGATACATTGAAGTTCCTGAAGTTGTTAATAAAATCACAGCTTGCTGAGCCATTATTGTTTTCTTCTGATGTAAACACTTACGACACCCAATCTTAGGTCCAGACCGTTAAACCTTGGTCCAGGAAATTGTTGTCATACATGCACATCCATGCTGTTTTTCTCTATGATTATATGTAAGAATTTCACTTTTTTGCCTTCAAATCATTTGGGCGTTTATAATGATGTCTGCTTCGGACAAGGCTAGTGTGCCGTTCTGTTGAGCTTTTCTTGAATTGCTTCATCATTTCATCAAAAGTTACTGGCGTAGAAAGAGAGTTGCTGCTTCATTTAAACAAGAAAAAACATTAAAGTTTGGAATTTTTCCAGTCTGCTGATCAGAATATCGCAAAAATAGCAAATGTCTCTGAGAATAACCTATATATGCAGAGAGGATTGAATGAGAGAGAGAGGGAGAGAGAGAGAGAGAGTGTGTGTGTGTGTGTGTGTGTGTGTGTGGTGTGTGTGTGTGTGTGTGTGTGCACAAAAACATTTTTTGTTACCATCATCCAGCATGAAATCCCCCCCCCCCCCCCCTGCTTTTGTGAAGTTTTCTCTTTACAAAAAAAAAAAAAAAAGTTGCAGGAGGTGGGGAAGGAGGAGGAGAGGTAGGGTTGGGAGGGGGGAGGGGGGGCAGGATTCTTGTGGAGAAAGTGCCAGATAAAATATTTCCACCTAGCTCTTCATCAGCACTAGCAGACCACTGGTGGGCAGTCTAGATCTTCATTACTGGCTGATTATTGACAGTGTAGCTCTTCTTCATTACTGGCTGATTATTGACAGTCTAGCTCTTCATACTGGTTGATTATTGACAGTCTAGCTGTTCTTCATTACTGGCTGATTATTGACAGTGTAGCTCTTCTTCATTACTGGCTGATTATTGACAGTGTAGCTCTTCTTCATTACTGGCTGATTATTGACAGTCTAGCTCTTCTTTATTACTGGCTGATTATTGACAGTCTAGCTCTTCATACTGGTTGATTATTGACAGTCTAGCTGTTCTTCATTACTGGCTGATTATTGACAGTGTAGCTCTTCTTCATTACTGGCTGATTATTGACAGTCTAGCTGTTCTTCATTACTGGCTGATTATTGACAGTGTAGCTCTTCTTCATTACTGGCTGATTATTGACAGTGTAGCTCTTCATTACTGGCTGATTATTGACAGTAGGATAAGATAATTTTGCTTATAGCCCAGCCGACCGCAAAGGGCCACATCAGGGCGATTATTGACAGTCTAGCTCTTCTTCATTACTGGCTGATTATTGACAGTGTAGCTCTTCATACTGGCTGATTATTGACAGTCTAGCTCTTCATACTGGCTGATTATTGACAGTCTAGCTCTTCATACTGGCTGATTATTGACAGTCTAGCTCTTCATACTGGCTGATCATTGACAGTGTAGCTCTTCTTCATTACTGGCTGATTATTGAGTCTAGCTCTTCTTACTGGCTGATTATTGACAGGCTAGCTCTTCTTACTGGCTGATTATTGACAGTGTAGCTCTTCTTCATTACTGGCTGATTATTGACAGTGTAGCTCTTCTTCATTACTGGCTGATTATTGAGTCTAGCTCTTCTTACTGCCCTCCGGGGGTTGCGACCTTGTCGTGGTCGGAGGGTTTGCGTGGTCCAGTGATCCCTTAGGCTTTGCTGGGGGGGGCATCAATACTTGGAAATAGCTGTTTTTTTCCACACTGCTTCTAGGCCTGAGAGGTGCAGATGCTGTTTGGCCTAAGCGTAACGTGGTAAGGAGTGATGCCCCTGGTAGGGCTTCCCATGTCAGATAGGCTAAGGGTGAGGATCCTGACTAAGAGTAACCCGCCTTTCTCCTTTTCTTGTTTTCTGCCTCCCTTATTTGGCCCTTTTCTATCTTCGTCTCCCCTTCAAGTCTTCTTTTCCACACTCCTTTTCTCTCTGTGGTCTCCTTAAGATCCGCCGCGTTTGCCGTGCGGTGCGACCTGTGTCGGAGGGGAATGAGATCCTGGTGATTGAGAGAGCCAGCGCTCTCAACACATCACTTTGGGCTCGGACCTCTCCCAGACAGGGAGTACACTTTGGCCCGGGTGTACTAATCGGCTCCCCTTCTTGGGGTTGGGTCAAGACGGGCAGTTCCCCAGCTGGCCAAGTAAACCCCTGCAGTGCTCAGCTCTCTGTTCCCGGGAGTTGAGCATGATCAGGGGGGATAGGGTTGGTTGCTTCTGCTTGTCGTATGTCTCTCCCGAAGCCTGGAAGGGGTCAAGACATTGGTTTCTTGGCCCTGGCCCCTAGTTGGACTCCAAGGTGGGTGGGTAAGGGAGGGATGAAACACAAATTCACTCAATATGGCTTTTTTCTAAACACATCCCCCCAAAAAAGAGGAAGGCAGCATCCCCTATTTCAGGGGATTTCGATTCTGACAGCGATTCGGATATGGAGGTACGACAGAAGACAGGTTTTTGGGCTTCCTGGCTCGTTATGGAAGGAATGGAGCAAGACAGACCCCTTTCAGCTTTGAGCCCTTTTGCTATCCAAAAGGGCTTTCAAGGTATAGCAGGTGACCTCGGTCCATCAAGAGGTTGAGGAATGGTTCCTTTCTTATTCAGTTGTAAGTCACAAAAGCAATCTGAACAGCTGCTGAAGGCAACGAAACTTGTGGACAGGGAGATCAGGGTAACTCCCCACAAACAATTAAATTCATCAAAAGGAGTGATTCGCTGCAGGGAATTATCAGGTGTTTCAGAGGCAGAGATCAAAACGGAGCTGGCATCCCAGGGTGTGACGGAGGTACGCAGGGTGACAGTAAAGAAGGGTGCAGAAAGAGTGGACACCAACACCCTCTTTCTGACATTCTGCAACCCTGTGCTGCCTCCGGTCATCAAAGTCGGCTACCTGATTGTCCGGGTTCAGTTGTACGTTCCGTCCCCGTTGAGGTGCTTCCGATGCCAGAAGTTTGGCCATGTCAGAGACCGTTGTTCTGGGCAGGAGGTGTGTGGTATTTGCTGCAAGGCAACCCATGATGGGCGTGTAAAGATCCGGCACATTGTGCAAACTGCGGTGGTGACCATCCCTCCTCTTCACGGAATTGTCCTCTGTGGATTCAGGAATCTGCAATACAAAGGGTTAAGACAGAAAAGAAGATCTCCTTTTTTGAAGCCCGCAAGCAGGTTGTGGGCAGTCAGTCGCCGACAGCTTCTTCGTATGCTTCGGCCGTAAAGAAAGTTCCAACAGTTCCAACTCGGTCAGTCTGCTGTCAGACTGATAACTTTACGTTTTCGAAGACATTGCAAGGAAAAACTGTCAGCTCTGGTGGAAGCAGGTCCACCACCTTCCAAACCAAAGTGACTGCCCCTGGTGGAGGCAAAAAATCCGCCACCCCTCAGACTGCCCAGCAGTCTACAACATCTGCTGCTGGGCAGATTAAAAAACCAGCACCCTCCCTCGAACTCCTCTGTCCAGTGCCCGTGCGGGCAAGGGAGTTCAACCTAGTGTGGAGATGGTGGAGTTGAGGAAAAAACCTCCACCGTCCCCCAAACCCAGACCTACTTCACCTGTTGGCAAGTCTGCCAGCAGGTCTGCAGATAGTCCAGTGAAATTAAGCAACAAATTACAGCTTTAGCAGCAGATGTTGAGGAGGAGATGACCTGATCTCTCTCCTTTTCGCCCTCTGCACCATGGATAATACAATATTCCTTTGGGAATATCCGTGGTCTAAATTCCAACTTCGAGGAGCTGCAGCTTCTGTGTCAGTCTCTAAAACCTTCTGTCGTGGCTCTTCAAGAAACTCAAATTCAAAGCCAGAAGACCTTTACTCTTTCTGGCTTTAATATTCTTTCGAAACCTGCACAACCATCCACGTTGGGACTGTCGGGCGGTGTTGCCCTTCTCCTACACAAAACTTTGTTGTATAGTCCTGTCACTCTGTCTACCTCCCTTCAGGCTGTAGCTGCGAGAGTCACTCTCCACAAGACTGTGACAATCTGTTCTCTTTATCTCTCACCTTCTGTCCCGGTTTGTCGTCAGGACCTTGTCAGTCTGATAGAAGAACTCCCTCGACCTTTTTTGCTGTTGGGTGACTTTAACGGTCACAATCCTCTTTGGGGTAGTGCCGGTACGTCACCCAGAGGTCTGCTAATTGAGGATGTCCTTTCAGACTTGGATTTGTGTTGTCTGAATGACGGATCTGCAACTTATCTCCACTCTTCCTCAGGTTCACTTTCGTGTTTGGATTTGTCGGTTTGTGACCCCTCGCTGGTCCTGGACTATGAGTGGTCTGTCCATGACGATCTGCACGAAGTGACCATTTCCCTGTCCTTCTACAACCTGTAATAACTGAACACGTCTCTGTCTCTCAGCATTTAAATTATAAGAAAGCAAACTGGGATCTATTTGCAGCCACTGTTTCTAAGGAGTTCCAGGACACTGATTTTTTTCAGAGTCCTGACCAGCTGAATCACTGACTAACACTATGATTAAATGTGCTAAGGCCTGTATTCCAGTGTCTTCCGATAAACTTCAAATGCCAAAAACACCCTGGTTCGATTCAGAATGCCAACAAATTTCCAAAGTCCGAAAACGGGCTCAGCGTCAGGTATACCATCGACCTTCGGGTCCCAACGCTCGAGCCCATCAAAACTCCGTGCCAAATCAAGACACACTTTTAAAATCAGTAAACGTCGGTCCTGGAGAAGCTTCTGCTCCAGGCTGACATCAAAAACTTCCAAGAAAAAAGTGTGGAACATCATTAAGAAAATCAAAGGGAAGAACACCTGTCCCACTGTGAACCATCTCAAGTTTTCGGATTCTTTAATAACAGAGAAGAAAGCAGTTGCTAAATCTGCTTGCTTCAACCATTGAAAAGAATTCCTCCTCTTCTAATAAATCAGTCACTTTTGTCAAACACAAAGCCCTAAAAGAAAAATCTCCCTGCAACTTTCTCCGACAACATGGAAGACTACAATCTTCCTTTTACATTAAACGAGCTGAAATCTGCCTTACTCTCTTGCAGCGATTCCTCTCCAGGTATAGATGACATACATTATCAACTATTGAAACATCTTCCGCAAGAAGGTCTGAACATCCTGTTACAGGTATACAACCACGTGTGGACTACAGGTTGCTTTCCACCCTCTTGGCGGACAGCCCTCATTATTCCCATCCCCAAACCTGGAAAAGATCTTTCTAATCCATCTAACTACCGTCCCATAGCTTTGACCAGCTGTGTCTGTAAATTGATGGAAAAAATGGTCAATGCTAGGCTCATGTGGAAACTCGAAACTGATGGCCTTTTGGCGAAAGAACAGTGTGGTTTCCGCAAACATCGTAGTACAGTTGACCATTTGATTCGTCTGGAATCTACACTTAGGAACGCTTTTTTAAACAGACAGCATGCAGTGGCAATTTTCTTCGACTTGGAGAAGGCCTACGATACCACCTGGAAGTCGGGGATACTTCATGATCTCCACGATCTGGGTTTTCGAGGTCATCTTCCGCTTTTTATTCAAAATTTTTTGGCAGAACGACAGTTTCAGGTCCGGGTTGGCACCACTCTCTCTGATGTCCACGAGCAGGAGTTGGTGTTCCCCAGGGGAGCATACTGTCTCCTGCCCTCTTTAGTATTAAAATCAACAACATTGTGAAAATCAGTTCAGCAGGGTTCAGACTGCTCATTGTTTGTGGATGATTTCGCTGTCTACGCAACTGGAAGCCTGTACCCGAGTGTCCAGCGCAGGCTCCAGCTTTGCATAGATAAAATCCATCGGTGGGCGGATGAAAACGGTTTCACCTTTTCTGCTACAAAAACCCAGTGTATTCACTTCCATAATTTCCGTCAGTTTTTTCCAGATCCGGAACTTCAAGTAGGGAAATCTCCCATTCCAGCTGTTACAGAGGCCAAATTTCTGGGAGTCATTTTTGACCAAAAACTTAAACTTTCTCAGCCATATTAAAAACCTCAAAACTGCTTGCCAGAAGGCACTGAATATTCTGCGGGTCGTAGCACACACCGACTGGGGCGCTGATAAGAAAACTTTGTTGCACCTCTACAGAGCCCTGGTCCGTTCCAAACTGGACTACGGCTGTGCTGTGTACGGCTCCGCAAGACCCTCTTACCTCAAACTCTTGGACCCTATCCACCATCAAGGGCTTCGTCTCTGTCTTGGAGCGTTCCGTACCACCCCTGTGTACAGCCTGTACGCAGAGGCGGGTGAACCTTCATTGTCCAACCGTAGGCTGAAACTGTTCTTTGAATTATTATATCCGACTGTTCTCAGAACCGCAGAATCCTGCCTATGACTGTGTCTTTGACCCTCCGTTCCAAAGTACGTTTGAAACAAACCCGAAATGTATTCCGCCGTTTGGGCTTCGTATGCAGCCTCACGTGCGGAATGCAGGTATAGACCTGGGGGTAGTTTCCGATTTTTCCAAGTTTCCGGACCAACCTCCATGGACCTTTTTCACACCAGAGATTCGTTTTGATCTCGCAGCTTTCCGTAAGGAGTCTACCAGCTCTCTGGCGTACAAGGCTTTGTATGCCGAGCTCTGTTCCAAATTCCCCTCCTATCAAAAAGTTTTCACTGACGGTTCCAAGTCTGAGGATGGAGTGGCCTGTGCAGCCTACTGCCCTGGGGCTCCTTCTCAGATATTGTTGGAACATATACATTCAGATGCTTCTGTCTATTCTGCTGAACTTACTGCTCTAGTACTGGCTTTGAAGATAATCTCCCATTCTTCGAGGAGGGACTTTCTGGTTCTGTCGGATTCGCTGTCAGCTTTGGAGGCCATAGCTGGCCGCAACCTTCAGCATCCAGAACTTTTACTTTTTTTTGAACTTTTTAGCAAGTTGAAGGCGGACGGTTACAACATTACTCTTGCTTGGGTTCCTGGCCATGTTGGCATCGGCGGGAACGAAATGGTTGATCGTTTAGCCAAGAACGCCACAAGAGAGAAACTGTCCAACACTTATATCCCCTGCTCAGATGTGAAACCCAAAATTAACGATTATGTGAGAGACCTCTGGCAGGAGGATTGGAACACACAGACGAATAACAAACTCTTTCAGATCCGTCCAAACCTTAAAGACTTCCTCCCATCTACGTCGGGTGGTCGTAAAGAGGAAACGGTTCTGTTGCCGGCTGCACACCGGCCATTCGATTTTACCCATTCTTACCTTTTAAAGAGTGAAGAAGCTCCGTGGTGCATTCCATGTCATGCACCACTCACAATGAAACATGTCTTTTAGAGTGTTGGGACTTGCACGATGTGAGACACAAACATTTTACAGCGGAGTCCATGAAGATCCTGTTCAGGGATGTCCCGCCTGACGTGATCCTTGGGTTTTTGAGAGAAATTAACATTTTTCATCTGATTTGAGATTTTACGGAAGAAGGATTTTTAACAAAGTTTCTGGTTCGTTTGTAGACGATGTCATTTAACGAGATGTGTGAAAGGTTTTTTTTTTTTTTTTTTTTTTTTTAAATGACTGGTGAGTTGATTTTAACGTGGTGACAGCCCTGATGTGGCCCTCTGCGGTCGGCTGGGCTATAAGCAACATTATCTTATCTTATCTCTTCTTACTGCTGATTATTGACAGGCTAGCTCTTCTTACTGGCTGATTATTGACAGGCTAGCTCTTCTTACTGGCTGATTATTGGACAGTGTAGCTCTTCTTCATTACTGGCTGATTATTGAGTCTAGCTCTTCTTACTGGCTGATTATTGACAGTCTAGCTCTTCTTACTGGCTGATTATTGACAGTGTAGCTCTTCTTACTGGCTGATTATTGACAGTCTAGCTCTTCTTACTGGCTGATTATTGACAGTGTAGCTCTTCTTACTGGCTGATTATTGACAGTCTAGCTCTTCTTCTTACTGGCTGATTATTGACAGGCTAGCTCTTCTTCTTACTGGCTGATTATTGACAGGCTAGCTCTTCTTCTTACTGGCTGATTATTGACAGGCTAGCTCTTCTTCTACTGGCTGATTATTGACAGTCTAGCTCTTCATACTGGCTGATTATTGACAGGCTAGCTCTCCTTCTGATTATTGGCAGTGTAGCTCTTCATATTGGCTGATTATTGACCATTACATTTTATCAGCCAGTGGTGGAGAAGAGCTACACTGTCAATAATCAGCCAATATGAAGAACTACCATAAACAGTGAAAGAAAGAAGCATGAAGGGGCCATCACCGCAGTCCATGTGTGCTAATTTTCAGTTAACCCAATGGAGGTGTTTCTGCATGCTTGTTTTACAACCAGGTTCCGACATGCCGGGGTGTGTTTCAGACTGTGTGGCTATGTTTACCCAGCTTACCGATGAGAGTGAGATTCAAGCGAGAGCAGGGTATAAATTTCACAGAACAAAGTGAGCAGGGAAGAACCGCTTCACAATGATCTTGGTATGAAAAATAATCGACATGTTACAGTACGTGTACAAGGCTGCAAGTCGTCAAAGTTTTTTGTGCCTTTAATTTGAATACTCCCAGAATTCATTGCGGTTTCAGATTTCTCGCAAACACATTTAGCAACATGGGATGCTCAGCCTGCAAAGGGACATAACTCTTTGACAGCACATGTAACAGAAAGGATAGACTGGTAAACTTGAATTTCTGTCTTTATGTGCTCGTGAAGTTGACAGTGATTGGCCAGTACTGATTAAGAGCTATGCTCAAAAGTTTTAATGAGCACTGTCTCCAACGGAGATTGAAGAATCCTGTCCTCCCTCCCACCCTTCCCCTTCTCCATCTGCATGGTGAGATTTGTTTGCCCGTTTTGGATCCTGACGACACCACGCTTTGTTTTTCTCAGAACACCTTGTTTGTTTTTTGTTTTTTTTTTTTTACCCCCTAAAGGCACCACAGTTTATCATCATTTTTGTCTGTCCACCCTGCACTCTTTCTACCACCTTTCTGAACTTTGCACTTGTCTGCCAAAATACAGATCTTTCTCCCTACAGAAAAAAAAGTTACCTTCATGCATATGGTATACAGCATTTTACAGCGTCATGATATATGGTCAGTTTCTGCCATTTGTTGTTTGTCTGTTATGGTTTAGGAAAGATTTCTTTGGCGTTTTGGACATACATGTATATCCACATGATCAGTTTTTGTGTTACTGTCGTGTGCAGTAGTGGTCCATGCAGATTTGATACACCTGTGTTGTTCTTTAACAGAATCCCATGCAGACAGAGTACACACTAATCTGCTTTATCAATACAAAAATTGGAAATGTTCACGTGCGTACCAACAATTTCTCCATCATTAAAATGGTGATTTGACAATATTTGTCTATAAAAGAAAAAAGAAATGGTTTAGGGATGGAGAGAGAAAATAGGGATGAAAAAAGGAAATGCAATCAGACTGGGAGGAAATACTTGAGTCTTTACTTGGGGGTCGATCAAGGAAACAAGAACAGTCAAAAAGTGCCAATAATTTGAGTTGTCTGCTCAACTGCTTAATGTCAGTGACATCAAAGCTGACAGCAGTTAGGGATTGTTCAGAACAGTCTCAACATGGATCGGAGAGATGCAACGCACGCACGCACGCACGCACGCACGCACGCACGCACGCACACACACCACACACACACACACACACACACACACACACACACACACACACATCATGGGCTAACTGTAAAAAGTCCATTCAGTTTTTGAAAATATAGTGTGCTGTAACTAAAATCCGTTCTGTTTTTAGTAGATCATATGTGCTGCAGAAATAGAAACCCATTCAGCTGTATTATACACTGCGGTGTGCTATAACAACAGAAATCCATTCAGTTTTGACATACTGTCATATGTTAAAACAATAGAAAATTTTCTTTGTGTATACTTCCTAGTATGCTGTTATGTTAGCAATCCATCCAGTTTTAGGTGAGTCAAAATGTGTTTAGTTTGTATATACTGTAAAATGCTATAAGAATAGAAGTTTGTTCAGTTCTTGTAGTCTCTGATGAATAGTAACCATAGAAACCCACTCAGTTAGGCTACATTGTTGTGTACTTTAACACTAGAAATCTATTACCTCAGAATAAACTGAGACTTCCTGTTCAGTTTTGGTACATCATAGTGTACTGTAACAATAGAATCCATTCACTTTTGGTACATCATAGTGTGCTGTAACAGTAGAATCCGTTCACGTTTGCTACATCATAGTGTGCTGTAACAATAGAATCCATTCACTTTTGGTACATCATAGTGTGCTGTAACAGTAGAATCCATTCACTTTTGGTACATCATAGTGTGCTGTAACAGTAGAATCCGTTCACTTTTGGTACATCATCGTGTGCTGTAACAGTAGAATCCGTTCACTTTTGGTACATCATAGTGTGCTGTAACAGTAGAATCCATTCACTTTTGGTACATCATAGTGTGCTGTAACAGTAGAATCCATTCGGTTTTGCTACATCATAGTGTGTTGTAACAATAGAATCCATTCACTTTTGGTACATCATAGTGTGCTGTAACAGTAGAATCCATTCACTTTTGCTACATCATAGTGTGCTGTAACAGAAGAATCCATTCGGTTTTGCTACATCATAGTGTGCTGTAACAATAGAATCCATTCACTTTTGGTACATCATAGTGTGCTGTAACAGTAGAATCCATTCACTTTTGCTACATCATAGTGTGCTGTAACAGAAGAATCCATTCGGTTTTGCTACATCATAGTGTGCTGTAACAGTAGAATCCCTTAAGTTGACTTACCAGCCAACCATCATTGTTGATAATGATGGTGTTTGCCTGCACATGGTTAAGGTTTTTTGTTTGTTCGCATGCATGTTTGGGTTTGTTTTTGTTTTGCCTTATCACTAACAGTATGTGTCTCTCCCCCCCCCCCCCCCTTCTCCTCCCCTGCCCACCCCCATCCCTCCAAAAAAAAGAGAATAAAATAAAATAGAAATTTTGGTTGAAATCTGTGGGCTCTTGGTTTCTACTAGGCGTCACAGTTTGGGACTGTACAGTGGATTTGTGATGTTGGGGTCACATAATTTGGGTATCAAAGGCCTGTTCAAAATGATCTGAGGGCTAATTGCCTCATTGGCTAAATAGCAGTTACGATCCCTTCTGTCTGTCACTCCCATCTTTTCACATTGCTCTTGTCCCATCCCTCACCGTCTGTTTCCCTTGGTGTGGAGTTTTAAAGTCTTTCATCCCTCACCGTCTGTTTCCCTTGGTGTGGAGTTTTAAAGTCTTTCATCCCTCACTGTCTGTTTCCCTTGGTGTGGAGTGTTAAAGTCTTTCATCCCTCACTGTCTGTTTCCCTTGGTGTGGATCGAGTTTTAAAGTCTTTCATCCCTCACTGTCTGTTTCCCTTGGTGTGGAGTTTTAAAGTCTTTCATCCCTCACTGTCTGTTTCCCTTGGTGTGGAGTGTTAAAGTCTTTCATCCCTCACTGTCTGTTTCCCTTGGTGTGGAGTGTTAAAGTCTTTCATCCCTCACTGTCTGTTTCCCTTGGTGTGGAGTGTTAAAGTCTTTCATCCCTCACTGTCTGTTTCCCTTGGTGTGGAGTGTTAGTCTTTCATCCCTCACCATCTGTTTCCATTGGTGTGGAGTGTTAAAGTCTTTCATCCCTCACTGTCTGTTTCCCTTGGTGTGGAGTGTTAAAGTCTTTCATCCCTCACCATCTGTTTCCCTTGGTGTGGAGTGTTAAAGTCTTTCATCCCTCACTGTCTGTTTCCCTTGGTGTGGAGTGTTAAAGTCTTTCATCCCTCACTGTCTGTTTCCCTTGGTGTGGAGTGTTAAAGTCTTTCATCCCTCACCATCTGTTTCCCTTGGTGTGGAGTGTTAAAGTCTTTCATCCCTCACTCTCTATGTCCTTCGTATGGAGATGAAAGTACTTCATTGCTCACTCTGTGTTTCCTAGGTTTGGACATGAGTGTACCTCATCCCTCAGTCTCTATATCATTTGGTATGGAGGTGAAAGTACCTCATCCCTCAGTCTCTATGTCATTTGGTATGGAGGTGAAAGTACCTCATCCCTCAGTCTCTATGTCCTTTGGCATGGAGATGAAAGTACCTCATCCCTTATTCTCTTTGTCCTTTGGTGTGGACATGAAAGTACCTCATCCCTCACTCTATGTCCTTTGGCATGGAGATGAAAGTACTTCATCTTTTATTCTCTATGTCCCTTGGTATGGAGGTGAAAGTACCTCATCCCTCATTCTCTATGTCCTTTGGTTTGGACATGAAAGTACCTCATCCCTCACTCAGTGTCTCTTGGTATGGAGATGAAAGTACCTCATCCCTCATTCTTTATGTCATTTTGTATGGAGGTGAAAGTACC
Organism: Conus ventricosus; assembly: GCA_018398815.1. Classification (NCBI taxonomy): domain Eukaryota; kingdom Metazoa; phylum Mollusca; class Gastropoda; order Neogastropoda; family Conidae; genus Conus; species Conus ventricosus. The sequence continues at coordinate 47,493,481 of CM031605.1, forward strand.
TCATCCCTCACTCTCTGTCTTTTAGTATGGAGGTGAAAGTACCTCATCCCTCACTCTCTGTCTTTTAGTATGGAGGTGAAAGTACCTCATCCCTCACTCTTGTCTTTAGTATGGAGGTGAAAGTACCTCATCCCTTATTCTATGCCTTTTAGTATGGAGGTGAAAGTACCTCATCCCTTATTCTATGCCTTTTAGTATGGAGGTTAAAGTACCTCATCCCTCATCTATGCCTTTGGTATGGAAATGAAAGTACTCATCCCTTATTCTATGCCTTTTAGTATGGAGGTTAAAGTACCTCATCCCTTATTCTATGCCTTTTAGTATGGAGGTGAAAGTACCTCATTCCTTAATTCTATGCCTTTTAGAATGGAAATAAAGTACCTCATCCCTTATTCTATGCCTTTTAGTATGGAGGTGAAAGTACCTCATCCTTAATTCTATGCCTTTTAGATGGAAATAAAGTACCTCATCCCTTATTCTATGCCTTTTAGTATGGAGGTGAAAGTACCTCATCCTTATTCTATGCCTTTTAGTATGGAGGTGAAAGTACCTCATCCCTTATTCTATGCCTTTTAGTATGGAGGTGAAAGTACCTATCCCTTAATGCTATGCCTTTTGTATGGAGGTAAAAGTACCTCATCCCTTATTCTATGCCTTTGTATGGAGGTGAAAGCACACTCATCTTAATTCTATGCCTTTTAGTATGTGAAGTGAAAGTACCTTATCCTCATTCTCTATGCCTTGTTAGTATGAGGTGAAAGTGCCTCATCCCTCATTCTCTATGTCCTTTGTTTGGATGAAATACCTCATCCCTCATTCTATGTCATTAGTATGGAGGTGGAAGTACCTCATCCCTAATTCTCTATGCCTTTGGATTGGACACGAAAGTACTCATCCTTCATTTCTATGCCTTGGTATGGAGGTGAAAGTCACCTCATCCCTATTCTCTATGTCCTTTTGTTTGGACATGAAATACTTCATCCCTCACTCAATGTCCCTTGGTATGGAGATGAAAGTACCTCATCCCTCATCTTCATGTCTTGATGTGGTCATTGAAATGCCCCATCCCTCACTTCTCATGTCTCTTGATGTGGTCATTAAATTGCCCACCCCTCACCCTGTCTCTTGTGTGGTATTTGAAACCCTTCCTCACTTCCCATGGCCTTGTTGGGGTCATTTAAATTCCCCACCCCTCTTTTCCATGTTTTGATGTGGCTTTTAAAATTTTGCCCCATCCTTGCTTCCATGTTTTGATGGATCTTTAAATTGCCCTCCCTCTTCTCCATGGTCTTGATGTGGTATTTAAATTGCCCATCCCTGTTCCGGCTCTTGATGGGGTTTTAAATTGCCCACCCCTCATCTCCTGTTCTTGTGTGGTCTTTTAAAATTTGCCCACCCTATGTCCGTTTTTGTTTGTGGTCATTTATTTGCCATCCCTCACTGTCCATGTCTCTTGTTGTGGCTTTTAATTCCCCAACCCTCGCTTCCATGGTCTTGTGGTCTTTAAAATTTGGCCCTCCCTCACTCCCCTTGTCTCTTGTGTGGTCTTTTAAATTGCCCCATCCCTTGCTCTCCATGCCTTTTGATGTGACATTTAAATTGCCCATCCTCACTCTCATGTCTCTTGATGTGGTCTTTAAAATTTGCCCCCCCCTTTGCTTCCTTCCTCCCTCCCAGCCCTGATGTGGCCTTTGAAGCGGTGGGCTTATGCAACATTTTTATTTATTTGCTTCCATCCTTTTGATGTGTCATTTAAAATTTTCCCCCTTCCCCTCCATGGTCTTGATGGGGTCATTTTTTTTTCCCCCCACCCCTTGCTCTCCTGTCTCTTGATGTGGTCTTTAAAAATTCCCCACCCTCACTCTCCTGTCTCTTGATGTGGTCTTTAAAATTGCCCACCCCTCACTCTCCATGTTTTGATGTGGCTTTAATTGCCCTCCTTGCTCTCTTTGTCTTGAGTGGTCATTTAAATTGCCCCCCCACTGTCCTGTTCTTGGGGTATTTAAATTGCCCACCCCTCGTTCCAGGTTTTTGGGATTGGTCTTTTAAATTGCCCATCCCTCGCTCCCTGGCTTTGGGGTTTTTTTTAAAATTGCCCATCCCTCACTCCCCATGTCTCTTGTGTGGTTTTTTAAATTCCCCATCCCGTTCCATTTCTTGATGTGGTCTTTAAATTGCCCATCCTTGCTCTCCGTCTTTGATGTGTCATTTAAATTCCCCTCCCTCTCTCCTGTATTTTGATGGGTCATTCAATTTCCCCATCCCCCACTCTCCTGTCTTTTGAGTGGTATTTAAATTGCCCATCCCCGCTCTCCTGTCTTTTGATTTTTGGTTTTTAATTCCCCTTCCCTTCCCTTCCTGTCTTTTGATGTGGTCTTTAAATTCCCCCACCCCTCCCCTTTTCTGTTTTTTGTGTGGAGATTTAAATTGCCAAACCCCTCTCTCTGTCTTTGTGTGGAGATTGCCACCCCTCACTCTCTGTCTCTTCTGTGGATTTTTAAAAATGCCCACCCCTCAGCTGCTCTTCGTGGGGGATTTAAAATTGCCCATCCCTTCTCTCTGTCTTTCGGGGGGAGTTTTTTAAACCCCCATCCTCATTTGTCTTTGTGGGGTGTTTTTAAATGCCCCCCCTCACTCTCGCTCTTCGTGGGGAGTTTTAAAATTCCCCCTCCCTCACTCTCGTCTTTCGGGGGAGATTTAATTGCCCACCCCTCACTCTCGTCTCTTGTGGGGGTTTTTAAATTGCCCACCCCTCACTCTCTTTAAGTGGTGCAGCCCGATGGGGCCCCTTTGCGGTGGCGGGGTTAATAGCAACTTTATCTTTTTCCCCCCTTTTGTCTCTTGTGGGGAGATTTAAATGCCCTCCTCACCTTTTTTTTGTGGGGGTTTTAAATTGCCATCCCCCTCTCTGTTCTTCGTGGGGGTTTTAAAATTTCCCCATCCCCCCCTTCTTTTCCTTGGGGGGAGATTTAAATTGCCCATCCCTCACTCTCTGTCTCTTCGTGGGGAGATTTAAATTGCCCATCCCTCACTCTCTGTCTCTTCGTGGGGAGATTTAAATTGCCCCCTTCCTTACACTCAGTGTCTGTTGGTGTGGAGGTTATCACCCCATTCCTCAGTCACTGTCTGTCTCTTGGGTGTAGGGGGATTAAATTAAGCCTTTCCTCACCCTCACTATCCATCCCCCTCTATGTCTCCTGGTCTGGTGGGTTAACTCAAGCCATTCCTCACCCTCACTATCCATCCCTCTGTATGTCACCTGGTGTGGGGGGGTTGGATTAAGCCATTCCTCACCCTCACTATCCATCCCTCTCTGTGTCTCCTGGTCAGGGGGTTAAATTCAGCCATTCCTCACTCTCGCTAACCATCCCTCTCTGTCTCTTGATGTGGAGGTTTGACCTACATATCCCTCATTATGTTTCTTGGTGTGGAGATTTACATTATCTATGCCTTACTATGTTGCTGGGTGTAGAGTTTAAGGTTATCCTATCTCTCTCTCTCTCTCCTCTCTCTTCTCTCTCTCTCTCTCTCTCTCTCTCTCTCTCTCTCTCTCTCTCTGTGCATCCCTTGGTGTAGAGGTTAAAATGGCCCCCAACCCTCAACTGCACTCTCCTCCCCCTTTGCAGAGGGCACGACGGGAGCCCCGGGGCAAGAGGAGCGCGCCCCTCCCAAGATCTTCAGTGATGAAGAGATCGCCAACATCGTGGATGTCGTCATCGGGGACAATGACGAAGACGGCGATGGCTACGTGGAGTATTTCGAGTTCAAGCGAAAGCAGCAGCAACAGAGGCAGCAGTATGAGGCGGAGAAGCAGAACCAGAACCAGAACCAACAGGGCCAGCAGCCTTAGATCACAGCCGCCAGCTGCTGGGACTGATGGAACAGCACTGGACACTGGCAGTTAAAGCGGAAAAAATAAATCGGTTGATCATTTGAAAGGCAAGGGCAGGGTAGAAGAGGGGAAAGGGGAGGGTTAGAGGAAGGGTATGGGAGGGGGGGGGGGGGAGGAGACACTGGCTGGAAGAATCATGATCAGTACCTTGAAAATTGTAATTGTGGAGGCTGCTGATTGACTTGAGATGAGGAAGTGGATCAAATTGTGCTGTTTTTGGAGGGTAAATGATGTGAAGAGATGTTAGGGTTGTTGTGATCATTCGGTGGAAATGATTGTCTTAGGGAGGTATGACACAGGGAAAGGTTGAGGTTTCAGTATTATTATTGTTATTTGAAAATTTACGTACAAAATATGGATAAAATAATCAACATGTAAATGTAGTTTCAATGGTGTCTTGACATTTCATCATTCGTTGGCAAACAGAGAAGACTGAATGAAGGGGAGACGGAAATTATTTCACCATATTGTACACATTATAGAAATCCAACGGAAAGAGGGAGAAGAATGGTGTTTCTGTGAGGAATTTATGTATATGTGTGTGTGTGTGTGTGTTGGGGGAAAGGGGGGGGGGGATATATGAGTGTGTGTATTGTGACTGTTGAGAGAGAATGCCTTCCAAATGCATATCACCAATTTGCAGAGCCTAGGGAAAGATCATTTATAATCTCAAGAATTTATAGCCAACTGTTTTCAGAAATTAGAACTTGGTTTCCCAAAATAATTTGTCACGTATAACAAAAACAGCAGATTTTTTTTTCAATGAAAGAAGCGAAAAGGACACATACTTGTTTTTTTACATTACAAACTGGTTGGTTTTTTTTTTTAATCAAACATCTTCAAGGAAGACCATGATAAGCAAATGTGTGTCATAGATACATTAAGAACAATATGGCAGCAGTGTTGAAGATACCAGGTTTGGAATAAGTAGTTATGTTCAGATTTAACTTTGAGGAGACCACAGCCATGGCGTTGTGGTGAGTGTCGGGATTCCTGGCTGGGAGGTCGTGGGTTCAGTTCCCATTAGAGCCATTTGTTTGTGGGGTTTTTCTGCTCGACCAGCTTCTACCCAGAACTGGTTTGCTGTGGGCTCCATTGGGAAGACTCGAACCACACAGTCAAGTTTCATTTTAATGGCTGAGTGACCAACGCAGCAGGCAGCTGTATCTCTTGAGCCATGTTAACACCAGGATATATTATGAAAATAAGGGTAGAGTACAGCGTTGTGATGCAGTTTAAACGGAAATGTAACTCTGTGCATCATCTTCATTACCTTCATCTTCATCGGTCATCATGAAAAGTCTCAAGCTCTGTGGCTCTTCATGCCCAGCTGTTATGGTGATCTGTTTCGATTACTCTCCCTTCGGCTGGGCTATAAGCAACATTATCTGATTACTCTCCCCATCTATGCCCTTGGTTTGTTCGTGCTGAGGTCACCGGTATCAGCAAGTTCATGTGGACTGTCGTTGGATGGGGGTGTTGGCGCCTTCTGGAGCGGGATTCTCACTTGTACTGGCGCTGCGACCAAGCAGTTGGTGTCGTCAGTCGGGTGATTCCCTAGCTATGTTGGATCAGAACAGCACCACTAAACGCCACCAAAGTGACTAGACAGCAGTGCAGTGCAGTGGGTTGCCTCATGATGACTTTACAGCGATTGCTCCCTGTGGATAGCCAATGCCACGGGAGCGGCGGGCCGGGCCAGGGTATGAATGTGGATGAAGAGCAGGAAGCAGCGGTTGTGGGGGTAATGCCACAAAAGTGGCACAGAAAATGAGACGGGGGGGGGGGGGGGGGGAAACCAAAACATTTTGACCTGACCACATGCGATTACGGCTGTATGACCATGTGTAAGGGGGGGGGGGGGGTGTCTAATTCTTTACAAACACCACCGAACGACGGCATTCAAAGATGAACCATAAGACTGCTTACTTTTATGTTGATCTCAGGAGTAACCAAACTCACCAAGTCACAAGCTCCACCAGTTGAGGTTTTGCGGGTGTTTATAGGAAGGGAACGGTCATCTTCTTTGATTTTGGGGAACAATAGAACAATTTCTTTGGCAATTGACTACAGTACCTAGCCGGCAGCATGAAACTAGGTTTCCTCTTCTGCCTCCAGGCAAACTTGATGCTGAGGAGTGTGTAACACGTGTCTTACATCCGCTTCAATTTCAACTACCTGTGTAAAACTTATCTAAGAATAAAATCAATAATGAGACCTTTTTTTTTTAAAATCTTATGTGGGTTTCAATAATAACTTAGTGTGCATATGCTTGAAAGCTGGCAGTTCTGATTAGCATGTGTATCCGTTGTTGTTTCCATCATTGAATTGTGGCAGAACTGGTCTTGGTAGGTGATCTGACCTGGAAAGATTTGTAGACTGCAAATCGATAGTAAGGACTGGTCTCTTGTGGGTATGTTTCCTTTATCACTCGGTCTGGTATTTATCAAGTTTCTCCTCTCATCCCCCCTCACTCCCCCCCCTCCTCTCCCCACTCTCTCTCTCTCTCTCTCTCTCTCTCTGTCTGTCTGTCTGTCTGTCTGTCTCTCTCTCATGCACAGACACACACTCATGTTCATTGTTTTTTTATTTTCCCTCCTCTTTTTTGTACTTGGGTGGTCTCTTTTTGTTCAGTTGGCTTGTCTCAAATATGTTGTCACAAAAAAGATGATTATTGTGATGCTTTATATGCGTATTCTATTCATCTTGCAAAATTTGACAGTCAATGTATTTTAGAGGTGATTTTGTGTGTATGTTGTTACTGTCCTCTCTCTCTCTGTGTCTCTGTATGTCTGTCTGTCTGTCTGTCTGTTTATTTGTCTGTCTCTCTCTCTCTCTCTCTCTCTCTCTCTCTCTCTCTCTCTCTCTCTCTCTGTCTCTGTGTCATGCTCTCCTTCTATATCTCCATTCTCATTATCTCCCAGTGTGTCTGCGTGTATGCTTGTGATTTAATCCTGGAAAACATTGAAAGAAAAATGCCTGGCACTTGAAATGTATCCCATGACAAAACAGGAGTTGATGAATCAGGGTCTGTGTGGAGTCTGTGTGATTTGAGCTTTTCTGTCAAGTTGAAGTGACGTGTCTCCCTGGAAACTTATGATGCTAAACAGCTGTAGTTGCTTTTGGACCCTCACATAGAAATTGTACAGATTTTTTTTTTAGATATCTGTATGTTTCCATTTATGGTCTGTGTGGAGTAAGTCTGGTTTGCACTCTTCAGTCAAAAAGGGTTAAACGGAGTGTTTAAACCATCAGAAATTATGTGGATGTTTTTTTTGTTTGTTTTTGGTTTTTTTTTTTTTTTAGATTTCACATTATGTTTATATTAATCAGTGAAACTTTCTGTATTCTCCCACCCAAAATCCCTTCGCTGTTAACCTCACTGTTCCTCCATACCTACATCATCCCAAACCTTGCTGTTGACCTCACTGTTCCTCCATACCCTTACATCACCCCCAAACCTCGCTGTTGACCTCACTGTTCCTCCATACCTTACATCATCCCCCAAACCTTGCTGTTGACCTCACTGTTCCTCCATACCTTACATCACCCCCAAACCTTGCTGTTGACCTCACTGTTCCTCCATACCTTACATCACCCCCAAACCTTGCTGTTGACCTCACTGTTCCTCCATACCTTACATCACCCCCAAACCTTGCTGTTGACCTCACTGTTCTCCATACCTACATACCTACATCCCCTACCCCAAACCTTGCTGTTGACCTCACTGTTCCTCCATACCTTACATCACCCCCCAAACCTTGCTGTTGACCTCACTGTTCCTCCATACCTTACATCACCCCAGACTGTGTGGGGCACTGGTCGTTGTCACCCAGTGTCTGAGATCACTGAGGTTCGTTGAGATAGATCCCAGTGAAGAGGTGACTTCTGGCAGTCTACTTCAGGAGTGCCCTGGGTGTCTGTGACTGACAAAACATTGCAAACCCAGAGCAGTCCATGCGGCCCCCTCCCACCCCACCTCCTCTTTCCAGTTTTTTTTTCCCCTTCGCATTTATGCTTCACGTCACTTGGACATTGTGGAGTTGTGTAACATAGCAAAAGACATTTTTGTTTGAATTATTGTTTTCATTTTTGTTGTTGTTGTTGTTGCAAGACAAGAGGGTGTGTTTTTTTCTTCATTGGGGGAGATGTAATGCTGGCGATGTTCTATTTTTTTCGGGTTATCGGTGACGCATCACTCAATAATGCAGACTCATTCCATATTCTGAGAACTTTCATGAAAGGTGTAATTTCTAAAATGTTGATCTGTGCTGCATGATAAAAAGAATGTATGTACATTTTTGTTCTTGGCATTTATCCTTTTTACTGTTCTGCCTAATTTTGCATTTCATGCCAGGCCAAAAATTTCCTTCCGGTGCAGAATGACAGAGTCTAGGCCTTAATGTCATGGCCAAAATTGATGATTCATTTAGTGATCACAGAATGATTCACGCTGCAGATAGAATTCAAGCTTCAAGTCGGAGTTTCTGGTAATAGTTGTTTGAGGCGTAGGCATTTCACTTGTGAACCCATTGTATGTATGTATGGTGGGGATAAAACAAAGGCACATGAAGACTTTTTTTCTTTTAATCATCTTTTGTCTGTGTTACGATAGAGAAAGTATGTCTTCTGCAGTTTCTTTTTTTTTTTTTTTCCCCAACAGTGATTGTTCATGAGTAATGCTGCACAGTTCCTATCCATTTCATATGAATTTTACTGTTTTCCTTCCTCTGCAATGTGCTCATGATGTGTGAGTCATATGGAATCTCTCTCTCTCTCTCCTCTCTCTCTCTCTCTCTTATATATATATATATATATATATATATTGAATTATAAACAAAGCTTGCTCTTATGTCTTAGATTGAAGAAATAGGGGGAGATAAGCATTCATATCTGCAGTGGTAGATGATTCTGCCTAACTAACAGTATGTGCTTGAGTGGGTGAATGGGGGGGGGGGGGGGGGGGAATGCTTCTCACAATGAACCTTCAGCAAGCTTATAGTCTCAAAGGGGAAGACACCCTCCAATAGAGAGGGAAACTCTCTTACATATAACTCCTGGTCATATACCGATATTTCGAAACTTGGTGGTTTCTCCTCAGTGACGCGGAAAGTGGTAAGTTGACTCCTCTGCCTTTTCAGTTTTAAGAAGACTGCAATCCCAGAAAAGGCTGGTGTGCAATACCGTAGTATGTTTGTTGAGTTTTCAAAAAACCAACCAAAGGTGCCACCTAAGAAGCAAAAGAAAATGATGAAAGAGCAAAACAAGCTACATTTTCTTGTGAAAAGTAGAAAATATAAAAAGATATCCTCTTAGACACAAGTGCTGAGGGCCAGTTCTTGGAATGAATCCGCAAGGGACTAAAATACAACAAACTAATAAATTTCAAGGATAAGTACCGAGCACCGTTCCAGCAACTTACAGAGCAGCTTGGTGTTGCAATGACTGCAAGAAATATTGAATTATAAACAAAGCTTGCTCTTATGTCTTAGATTGAAGAAATAGGGGGAGATAAGCATTCATATCTGCAGTGGTAGATGATTCTGCCTAACTAACGTTAGTTAGGCAGAATCATCTACCACTGCAGATATGAATGCTTATCTCCCCCTATTTCTTCAATCTAAGACATAAGAGCAAGCTTTGTTTATAATTCAATATTTCTTGCAGTCATTGCAACACCAAGCTGCTCTGTAAGTTGCTGGAACGGTGCTCGGTACTTATCCTTGGAATTTATTAGTTTGTTGTATATATATATTATTATATATATATATATATTATATATATTATATATATCTTTGTATGTGCATTTAATAGAAATGGGTGTGAAACTTATTTGTGCTAGTCAGAATAACATGTTGGATTATGGCGAACATGAAACTCTAATTGTGTGCTTTACTTTGAAAATCAAATAATCTCATCATTATTGTACAGCTGTTTTCTGCTTTTAGCACTGTCAAAAGATACTTTGCCATCCAAAGAATGTTTTACAGTGTCATATTCTCCTTAAAAGAATTCTGATGCCATTGTTTATAAAAAAAATCAAATACTAAATGCATTCAGGTAATCTAATATTGTTGAACCCCTGTGAAATCCCTTATTTTTCTATAGCTCTTACAATGAAATTATATAGGTATCGATATATGGGGAACATAGCAATTTTAAACAATTTAAATCAATACTTTTATTCCTTAATGTTCATGTGTGTGTGTGTGTGTATGCATGTGTGTGTTTGTGTTCATTTTGTGGGCGTGTATGCATGTTTGATTTTTGTTTTACTCTTGTTGGGAGAGAAGTGTACGAAAATGTGAAAGCATTAAATCCAAGCCAAAACAAAATAAATGTAGGCAAAAATATAAATACTAGAGCCCTGAGTTTACATAGGTTAATCAAAATCTACCTAACATTTTTGTTTTGGTCATTTATGTAGATGTTTTCAAAAGGCTTTTATTTATTCATTTATTATTGATATATTCAACTATGTTGTTTTATTGATTCATTTCTGTCGGTTGCATATTAATTTATTTTCATGTAATCATTTAATGTCTGTGAGTGTGATGCATTGTTATAATAATCAAACAACAAAACTGAATGATAAGTAACAAACTGTAGCCATTACCCATCTCATTGTTTGTACATATGCACTATTCAGATGGAAGTTTAGTCTCCCTTCCGACACAAATTAACATTGGCAGTATGATTGGATGCATGGAAGTTCGTGCTCCTTTTAGATATATCCATCTTTTATCAATCTGTCTTATCTCTATCAGTCTGCCTATGTGTCTATTGATCTATTTCCGTCTGTCTGTCTGTGTATTCTTGAAACTCCTTAATTTGACTTACTGAACTAAAACCTGAAGGCTTACAGGTCAATTCCAAGCTTCTGTAGTCAGTAACAAGCATCAAATCGGCTGTCCCGGCTGTCCTCAACTTTAAAGGAGCCTTAAAGCTTACAGAGCACATGGTGCAGTAAGACTATTTTCCTGGCCTCTTTGCTGTTAAACGTTGGTCCGTTGTTTGGAATAGAACGTATAATTACTGGGATAATCTTTGACACTTTTATCATCCCTTTACCCCTTCTGTTGACAAGGGAGGAAGTAGGGCCAGGTTTTCTTCCTTGTCTGTCTGTCTGTGTCTGTCTGTCTCTCTGTCTCTGTCTTGTGTGTCTCTCTCTCTCTCTCTCTCTCTCTCTCTCTCTCTGTCATTTATGTGTGTGTATATATATATAACCCCCTATCTCCATAACCCCTCTGTCTCTGCCTCTCCCGTTGAAAAGTTCATAAGACAAAAGAAACGAACAGGAAAAAGTGAACTTTTTCAACAGGTTTTTTCTCGCTATTGAAGAAAGTAATCATCTATCTGAAAAGTATGAATGATGAAGACGAAATATTTCAAAACTCCCGTGATCCAAGCTGGCGAAGAGTTCCACTGTTTGATTGTCCATGATTTTTAGTTCATAGTCGTTTTCTTTTTTTTTTTCCTTTTTTATTTTTAGAAATTCTGCTTTAATTGTCTTTGTTAATTCAATTCTGATCCTCAGTGGCTGCTGTGTGAAGTCTTGTATAGTTTTGATTTTTGTATTTCACTTGCAAAGAAGGCGTTTTATCGGGATAGAAAATCGCCACTGTAATTTACAGCTGTGTTGAGGACTCAGATGTTGAGATATTTTAATGAAGGATTACATTCAGATCACTTTGATTTGCACATATTTTAAAGACCTCAGTATCAAAATTATTGTGTCATCATGATTGCGACTGTTTGTCACATACTGTTCTGTTGTTGTTGTTCTTGTTGTTGTTGGTTTACATTTAATATTGTTCAGCTGTGGGCGGTTATTTCCACATTTTGACTTTAAAAATTGGTTTTGTGGATCTGTGTATGGTTGGTTGATTTTTTAATTGGGTTTTTTTTTTTTTTTTTTTTTTTTTTTACAAATATAAGATTTATATATTTTCACCCATCTTCAAAATCTCTCTCTCTCTCTCTCTCTGTCTGTCTGTCTGTCTCTCTCTCTCTCTCTCTCTCTCTCTCTCTCTCTCTCTTCTCTCTCAATATTTTTTTTTTACGTTGGAAATGTTTTGAAGAATATGCAAAGGCTATAAAGTGTCCATTTTCAACCTTTTTCCCTCTTGGTACTGTATTAAAACAGTACATTGCTATTTATAAGCAGTTGGATGCATCATTTGAACTATATATTAGATACTTCTTGAATGACCACTACACAGTGCTGCGTGTTTGGTTCCACATGAGGTAATTTCTTTAGCTCATCTTCAGAACAGTTTATTTGCTCCTTTAGCCTGCTACTGTTCTTACTCTCATTATCTTTTTTTTTAACGGTTGTATCTCGATGGAGAGAGAGTGTCAGAATTTTATCAGCTTTGATTACTTGAAACTTTGTCTTTTTTTCTATCTTTCCTTTTCAAGCAATCCCTTGAATGTCCCTCAAAGTGACCGTCGTTTTTCATTTGGACCAAAGACTCGGTTGTTTACTCGATTTTTCTTTCGGTTTGGTGATGCTTTAAATGTTATTTTAAGCCAGTCCTGATCCATGTAAACCCATTGGTCAGTTTGATATATTCAGAGACTAAGGCCACATTGCTTCATTTAAAGCTAGTAGCCAGTTTGATTTATGTAAATCCAGTGGCCAGTTTGATTTATGTAAATCCAGTGGCCAGTTTGATTTATGTAAATCTAGTGGCCAGTTTGATTTATATGAATTCAGTGACCAGTTTGATTCGTTTGAAGCCAGTGGGCACTTTTAGTCATTTGAAGCCAAGGTTACTTTGGTTAATTTGATGCTAGTCACTGCTTTGATTTATTTGAAGCCAGTCGCCATTTTGATTCGTTTGAAACCAGCTTCCACTTTGATTCAATAGAAGCCATTGGTCTGGATCTGGATCTGGATTTGTACGTCGCTGACATCCATTTACTGGCATAGGCGCGACGGTGGGGGGTGCGCAGCGTGATGAAATCATCAACTTCTGGCTTTTGCCAGAGCCGACTTGAAGCTGTCGACTGACCTTTGGTGGACGATGTTATCGTCGAGGTGGTTCCACTCAATTATTGTCTTTGGGAAGTATGAATTTCGGTACTGATCGGTGTGTGTTTCTGGGATGCAGTAGCATCTATCATTATTTCGTATGTAGTTCTCCACTGGGTTTTGTGTCAGGTACGTTCTGTTGTCTCTGGTGGAGCGGATGCGACGTCCTGGTTTTTGAGTGTGTGATGAAGTCACTCGGGGTGATCGCTGGCACCAGACCCTCAACCACCCTGTAAAAGAATCCCAGCCGTAGTTGAAGCCGCCGTTCCTGGAGTGTAGTGAGCTCATGTTTTCTTTGTAGACCCGTTATGAAGCCTGGCGTGGTGGAGCGTAGTCCTTTGCTATGAAGCGCACTGCATTTCTTTGTACGCGCTCCAGCATGTTGATCTCTTGCTGCATGTGCGGGTCCCAAATGATTGCTGCATACTCCAGGACAGGGCGTACAAGTGCAAGGTAGGCAGTTTTTCGGCAGGAGGTGGGGCTGTGTCTGAGATTTCGCCGGAGAAAATCCTAGTGTGCTATTTGCCTTCTTCGTGATGGAGGTGATGTGTTGGGACCACTTGAGGTTGTCAGCAAATTGGATGCCGAGGTATGGGTTATGAGAGACTTGCTGCAGGTTTGGTATTATTTAGGGAATAGAAGTAGGAGGAGGTAGAGGATTTTGCAATGCTCATAATGTAACATTTTGAAGCATTGAACCGCATGCCCCATTTGTCTGCCCATGACTCTAGTGACTTGAGGTCCTCTGTAGAGTGTGGTGGTCATTAAAGTCGTTGATCTCCCTGTAAATGAGGCAGTCATCTGCGAATAGGCGTACTTGGGATTTGACTGCCTCTGGGAGGTCATTTATGTGGCACAGGAATAGGAGGGGGCCGAGCACGGTGCCTTGTGGGACTCCTGAGTCGACAGTTGTGGCGTTGGATGTAATGCCCTCTACCACCACTTGCATGGTTCGCTCTGTTAAGAAGCAGGTAAGCCAGGTGTGGAGGGTGCCGGTGATGCCATAACTGGTCAACTTATGGAGGAGACGGTCATGGGGTACTGTATCAAAGGCTTTTGAGAAGTCCAAAATAGCCATATCCACTTGCTTCCCTTTGTCGAAGGACATCAGGAGATCGTTAGTAGTGTTAAGCAGTTGGGTCTCGGTGGAAAAGCCTGAACGGAAGCCGTGGTTGAGATTTGTGAGTATTTTTTGTTGTTCTAGGTGGGACATGATATGTCGGCAGACTATATGTTCAAGGAGTTTACAACATACAGATGTCAGCGAGATTGGGCGGTAGTTTGATGGGGTTATGCCGGTCACCTTTCTTGAAAGCACAAGATATGTTGGCTCCGAGCCAATCTTGTGGTAGACGGCCGGTGTCTAGTGAGATCTGAAAGATTGTGGTCAAGATCGGGGCGATGTTGTCGGCCAAGTTCTTAAGTATCCGGTTTGGGATTGTCTGGTCCTGAGGCTTTGTTGGGGTTTAGCTGGTGAAGTAGCTTGGCTACACCGTGGGTGTTGACATGGATGGGTTTAATATGAGCTGTAGGTTTCTTTAAATTTGGTAGGGTGGACGTTACTGCAGTGGTGAAGACAGATTTGAACTGTTTTAGTAGAATGTTTGCCTTGGTCTGACTGTCACTGTGGAGTTGGCCGTCCTCTCTAAGTGGGGCTACCCCAGAGGAGTCTTGTTTTCTCGACCTGATGTAACGCCAGAAGGGTTTCGTGTTGTTGTTGGCAAGGCCTTCCTGAATGGTTCCGTTGATATATTGCCATTCTGCTCTTCGTAGCTCCCGCTGGCAGTGTTTCTGGAACTGACGGAAGGCAGACCAGTCATTCTTCGCCCTGGCTCGCTGAAACATCCTCTTCTTCCGTTTAATCATCCTCCTGAGTGGGGCAGTCAGCCATGACAATGTGCTTGATGGTCTGAGTAAGAAGGTGGGTATGTTTGTCTCCATTGATGTATTCAGAAGGTTTTTGAAGGTTAGTCCAGAGGCCGTCGATGTCCTTCCCTGCTCTCTTTTCTTCTTCAATGATGTCCGCTGCATTTTCCATGTCTTCTTTGAGCTTCTCCCAATTTGCCTTCCCACATCTGTAGCATTTACGTGCTTTCTGGTGGTGTACCTGGGGCTTTGCGTCAAAGTCTGAGACTACAACATCATGGTCTGAGATGCCTGGGACATTCACTGAGGTCTTGACGAGGGTGGGGTTTGAGGTGAACACCAGGTCTAGGACATTGGGACCTCGGGTCGGGGTTAGCTGGATTTGGGTTAGCAGGTGTTCAGATGTGACGTCGACCAGGGACTGTTGCACATCATGGTCCTTACCCGACGATCCAACACTGTGGGTGGGCCAGTCGATGTTTGGGCAGTTGAAATCCCCAGCTAAGATCACCTCTCTTTGCTTCTTCCCGTTTTCTGTTAATCTATTTAGGGATTTGTTGAGTTCTTTGATGTCGTTTGGGTTTCGATCAGGTGTGTAGAATGCCCCAATGTGTAGGTCCTTTTGGTTTTTCATCTTCACCTTCACCCATTCTACTTCGCAGTCAGTCACCAACTGAGGTTCCTCAGAGGATGTAATGTTTTTGTGTACTAGTATAAAGACACCGCCTCCATTTATATTGCGATCGTTTCTGTATACTTCATACTGGGGCGGGAACATTTCAGCTGATTTGATGGCATCTTGGGTGGGGTGGGGGGGGGGGGGGGGGGGGGGGGTTCCTGGTTTTATGCCTCTGAGCCATGATTCAGTGCCGCAGACAATATCTGGCTTGATGTATTGTATTGCCGCTGCTAGTTCTTGTTTCTTGGCACCTACACTCTGACAGTTGACGTTCATAACCCTTAGATTTGTCTTTTTTGGGAGCTCAAAGACTGATGAGGCAGATGATTTTGTCTTCTGCCTTCCTCTATCTGAGGAACTGAAGTTGGGAGTGCTAGTAGATGATACACTGCTTGATATTTTGGGGCTGCTGGCCCTAGGGGGTGAGAAGGTTCCGGATGAAGCCACGGATTCAATATGGCTATGTTGAAGGGGGTCATAGAAATTGGAGCACTCTAGTTCATAACTGCGGAAAGTGAAAGAACTGCAGTTTATACTGTCACAGCGGGGACAGATCCATGCTACTGTTGGTCGACTTAGGGCCTCATATTCTGCTGATCCCACATCAACACATGCATGATGGAACCAAATGGTCCCATTTGATTCATTTTAAAGCCAGTGGTTGCTTTGATTTATGTAAAGCCAACAGCTACTTTGATTCATTTAAGGCCATTGGCCGCTTTGATTCATTTTCAAGCCAGTGGCTACTTTGACTCACTTATAGTTAGTGGTCACGTACATCAAAGCTCGTGACTACTTTGAATTATGTACAAGCCAGTGTTCATTCTCATTTATTTAAAGACAATGACCACTTGGATTTTAAAGCCAGTTTCTATCCATAAAGCCAGTGGCCAAAATTTGATTTATTTCAAAACGAGTAGTGTACGTCTACATTCTACGCACTCATTCATCGGCACAATATACGCACTGAAGCAAGGGTTTTGTTTGGTTTTTTTTGTCTAGCCCACACGTTACGGTTAGCAACATGTTTGGTCCCAAAAGCACGTGCCTGGGAGTGCAGTTTAGGGTGACGTCGCACCCCTCCATCCCTCCTCTCCCGGCCCCGCCTGTTCCTGTGGGAGTACAGATGTGTGGTCGGGCGCATGCTTGCTCCCCCTCCCTCTTACTCCTCCTTCCCCCACCTCCTAATTGTGTTTTTATCTTTTCTTTTTTTTTTTTTCTTTTTTTTCTTTTTTTTTTTTTTTTTTTAGATGGAAAGGAGAGGTTGTCATTTTTTCCCTTTGTTTTCATGACATTTGATCAAAATATCGGGTTTTTTTTTTTTTTTTTGTTTTTTTGTTGCCAGAATGTTCGTTTACTTTGATCGACATACTTGTATTATCGTTGAGGGGGTCATAACGTTTGTCAACGGGCACTTGGGTTGAGGGTTCAATGCGCGCTGTGGTAATGGGTTTTGTTGTTGTTAATGTTTCTTTTCTTTTTTTTTTCATTTTTTAAAATTTCTCTTCCTTCAATAAACATTCCGAATGCGTATCACTTGGATGGGATTAACGCATTTTTTGTTTCTGTGTTTGTTTGTCCAGTTGGTATTAGATGAAGAGTGCATTGCTGTGTGAGTGATTGAGTGAGTGAATGTGTGTGTGTGTGTGTGTGGTGTGTGTGTGGTGTGTGTGTGTGTGTGTGTGTGTGTGTGACAACAAGGTAGTAATTACAAGGAGGGTGATCTTGATAATAGTTGTGCGGGCTAGTTATTGTTTGATTGTTTGGGTTTTTTTTTCATACTCCATTACACACATCTCTCTCTCTCTCTCTCTCTCTCTCTCTCTTCTCTCTCTCTCTCTCTCTCTCACGCACACACACACACAACACACACACACCAGAGGCGCACACACACTGCGCACACACACACCACGCACGCCACGCGCGCGCACACACACACACACATTCGCTTACTTACTCACTCACTCATCTAGTACTCCATTGTTCGCTGATGACATCGAACTCCCAGAATCCGCCATAACAGCCTAGAAATGGTCCAGTAAATTTGGAACTGATATTAGCGCAGAGGGAAACGCGCGCCCGCGCGCACACACACACTCGCACACACACCACGCACGCACGCCGCGCGCGCGCGCGCACACACACACACACACCACTCTCTCTCTCTCTCTCTCTCTCTCTCTCTCTCTCTCTCTCTCTTTCTCTCTCTCTAGGTCACCAGCTCCAGACAATATGCTGCAGTTGACATCATACAGATGTTAAAGTGAAGCAATTACAGTATGCTGGCGCCATTCTGAGCACGGGCGACAGCTCAGCAAAGCGGGTCCAGATAAGACTGGCTGTGGCTATGCCTGCCATGGTTAAATGCGGTGCTGTTTGGGAACGGTCTATCAGCTTCCCCGTGAAACCACTGATGGTATTCACTCTTCCCTATGGATGCCAGACCTAGATACTGGAAGCTTCAGGTGTTTGAGAACAAATAAGCTCTTGTGGCATTTTCCGCATTTTATGGAATGGATTAAAGAGAAATTGAAAGTTACCATGGCCTGTTGGCCGCTGGGATAATGAACTTTCAGAGGCTCGCTGCGTCTATGGCACAGTATGATGAAAGACAGAACCATCCCTTTCCTTGTGCTGCCTTTCATATTTCTTGGAGGGGGAGGGGAGGGGGGTGGGGCAGAGCGGGTATTCAAGAAGGAAAAAAAATCCGACCCCACGATTGGTTCGAGCTCGCTACTGACAGCTCCGCAGACAAACACTCTAACCGTTTGAATGAATCCCACGTGTTTAAGGAACAAACAATAGAAATCGCTGCCAACCATACTGTAGCAGACGAGAACCTCTGCAGGAAGTGACGTCACATGTCGTGAGTAGGCCGGGAACTGCCGGGCCTCTCGCCCGCAAATGCACGTTTGCGGTCTTCCGCCAGAAACGCGCCAGTTACAATTTGTTCTTTTCCGGTAAGTGAGCGAGACCAAGGGTTAGGTAAGGTTAGGTTCAGTAAGGAGCAAACAAGACTGTTAGAACCATCATCGCAAACATGGTCTAGTGCCGCGAACGTAATCAAGGTAGTGCTCACAACTCGTATGGACTTCCTGTCTATGAAGGCCATGCAATGCCGCAGTGTAGTAGAGGGTGGACACCCACGAGGCAGACCTAAGATGTCCAGGATGGACAACATGAAGAACTGTGGCGAGTTTCATAGATGCCATAACTCGCAAGATGGCTGGCTAATCGTTGCGGCGAGGTATGTGGAGAGGCGAGGGGGGGGGGGGGGGGGGGGGGGGTGGGGGAAGAAACGAGCGCGAGACAAAAATTGAAATTGACAACGTGCCTACTTCTTCAAGCTCGTCCTGTGTTGAAGGGTCAGCGTTTTGGTCGTATGTCCCAATCGGAAATCGTTTCTACTTTTCGTTCACCAATCACAGGGCGTAACAAGTGTCAAGACATTTTCCCTCGCGTGAGAGACATCCCCAAGACAGTCTAGTGAAGTCTCACCTTTTCCTAGATCCCCCGCACCACAAGGGTGTGTTATGAAACGTTCACACTCGATACGCATGCGAAATTTATCGCCACCTCGCATCTATGAAAGGTGCAGCTGGCCTAGTTAAAAATACCTCTACCGTGTCGTTTATGATAAAAGGCTTTTGAGATTGACTCCTTGCTGTTCAAGACCCTTCATGGACCCCTCGGAAACGACTGTTGTAAGACATGTAAAGAGCAAACAATGTTTTCTACATGAGACGTCGACGTAACCCCTGAACGGTGATTTCACTGCCCATCATTTAGAGGGCCGGTTGCTCTGCTACCGAAGAGGAAGTGGGGCGTTGTTTTTAGAGGGCCGGTTGCTCTGCTACCGAAGAGGAAGGTGTTTAGAGGGCCGGTTGCTCTGCTACCGAAGAGGAAGGTGTGAAGGAAAAAGTCTTCACAGAAGGAAAGGAGAAGACCCACAGGGGTTGAGAATCCCTACAGCGTTGATGTGGTCTTCGTGGTGGGCTGGGCTGAAAACGATATGACGTGATATCTGACAACGTCCTGTAGATTTAATCAACAGGTTACCAGCGTATATTTCGCACAGACCTATACTCGGCGAAACCTAGGAGACGACCATCCTTCCCTTCTCTTTCTTCTTATCCCCCTTTTCTTTCTTTATCTGCACCCCTCTCCCACTCCCTCGCCCCCACCTTCCCAGTATCATACTCTACCCTCGGGTAACAAAAGAGAGTCATCCCATTTCGTCGTTTACCGTTTGGCCTTCTCCATTGTTCTCCTCCATCTTTTTTCCATACGTAAAGACTAAACGGAACCTACCCGTGGAAAGAGGGAGACAAGGTTTGTCGTTGTAATTATCAGCCTCTTTATCTATAAATGTCTTTTTACCTCATGGGGAGTGGTGTTTTCTCTCTCCTCTCTTCTCTCTCTCGTCTCTCTCTCTCTCTTCTCTCTTTTCTCTCTCTCTCTCTCTCTCTCTCTCTCTCTTCTCTCTCCCTCTCTCTCTGCCGGTGTGGTTTGATCGCATGTTACTAAACCTGTCGAGCTCACCGATTCGTTCAATAAATGTTGAATCCTTTTTTTTTTCTTTAGTAAACTGCAAACAACTTGATCTTCCTTCATCTTTCACTGGCAGTTATCATAGAAGAAAACAAACAAACAAACAAGTCTGACAGCATCTAGGAGTTGTGTCCTGGATGCGGCCCGGCCCTCTTAAAATGTCAGGCGTTCAGGGCCAAAACACGTATCTGACGAAGGGGGGGGTGGAGGTGGCCTCTGAAGACTTTTTGCTATCAACCTCTCCCCGGAGAAGGAAACAAAACGAAGAGAGAACGTACGTATAACTGAACATGCAAGTGTACATTTGTACCTTTGTGAAAAAGTGTAACCGCTAGACGACAGTCTCTCCTATCCACTGTGCGAGTCGTTGACACGAACGAGGAGGGCGACCGTTGCCACAGTTGTTCCAGGTCACCTAAGTTTTTCCAAGATTTTATTACATGTCAGCCGACCACACAGACATTTCTAGGACTGTCAAATTCATACAGGAAAAGATATGGGGTCCTGAATGTCGCACGATGAAAAAACAATGTCCTTAAAACAAGTAAACAAACAAAATCGGTTAATGATTCGGAAGCGAAACTGTTGACATCTTACGGCTGAATAAAGTTGGTTTCGAAGTGTGGTGACTGCAGGTGGAAACGGAAACCAAATTAAAAGAAGAAGAAGGGAAAAAAATACCACGCGTTTCGACCTCTTTGGTCTTCTTCAGGCAAGATAAAACACACATTCAAGACAATGAAAACGAAGGACGGGCAGTCACATATCTTATCAAATTGGGCGCATCCGTTCGTAGTCGTAGTTTTGACGTATTGCCCCTTCACCAATCACTTCACAGAAGCCTTCTACCTCACTGTCATTCCAGATGGGGAGCAAAGGGGTGAACATGTATCCATCTAGAAGGGCTACTCGAGGGAGTGTGAACCATCCCCAGAGTGGAACGGATCCTGGATCTGCTGTTTGATCGGGTTCAGCATCACGGATCTTTACCTAAATTCGAGGCGTAATGCTCGAGCAGTAATTGTACTTGCGGTATATAACCATTGTATCAGTGTGCTATGACTAAAGAGCGACAACTCTCGCTAACTCTTGAGCGCATGAAATTGCGTCTGGCTGCATGTGTGTCCCCGGTGACATGCAGATACGCTGGAGTAATAGCTGGGACTGCAGGCCTTCAAATATCAAGTTAGAAGTGGGGAAATGGCGCGAGAGCCTGCATTTGTACTTAAGTATGCTGATGAATCAGGTTTGAAAGTAATTTGTATTGGGGTGGGTGGGGGGGGGGGGGGGACTATTTTTACGCTAGGTACTTGAAGATCAGATATCCCTCCCTATATATTCCGTATGCCGTGTTGAAGATAGATGAAAACGAATCACCCACCCACCCCCGACCCCCTCCCCCTCTCTCCGCCCCGCGTTTAGAAAAAAAAATTGGAGATGTGTGCACACATTTTGTAGCAAATACGCTCATTGTAGTTGAGAAGCACAGCAATAGCAATTTTATGGTAAACGGCATATCCAGTGAAACGGTTTGATCGACAAGCTCCAGATTGGCAGGGAGGTGGGGAACAGAGGTGGGGAGGGGGAGGGGGAGCATTGATTAGTGAAGATACCCGGTGAACTGATTTTGATCAACGGGATAAGTTTCAACAGAAAG
>CM031605.1:47520162-47532662 GCA_018398815.1 Conus ventricosus
GGCTCACCCGAATGGCCAGTTATTCATTCCGCGTGAAAACAGCGAATCGAAATCAGACCCTGAAGAACTGAAAGTTCCGTCACATGGTTGTATTCTGAGGATGAGTTCTGAAAACTTATTTTTGTCCTTGAACAAAAATAGAGAGAGAGAGAGAGAGAAATCATGTTATCTAGAAGGCGTCATAAACACACACACAGACACACACACAGACACACACTCACACACACACACACACACACCACGCACGCACGCACACGCACACACACACACACACACACACCGCACACACCACACACACACACACACACACACACACACACACACACACTAAACATGTAAGAAAGCAAAATTGATTTTCCTCGACTTCCCAATATCTGGAGTCTATTGAGTATGTACTGGGAGGAAGAGAGGGACGGCAAAGGAATATGGGAGGGAGGAGGGAGGGGCGCAGTTTCGATTAAATGCATTCTATATTCACGAAAAAGAATAGCCTAGTAATTAGTCATCCATGAACTAAAGGTACAGTGCATTCAATCAACACTTCGATTTGTTAAGAAAAAGTGATAGCAAATTCGCATATGCACGGTAATCTGTTGAAAAAGTATTGACATCTCAATACTCGTAAGGGTTTCTATGTGGATGCATTATTTTCAGTCAGTCTTTGAAATGGATACCAGGTTTTAAGGAGGCAGGCAGAGACTATAGAGGCCGACAGCTTAGCATCAGCTGACGGTGAATACACCCGTAGAGTCATGGTCTGCTCCTAGAAAAGTGTCGGGCTCTCAATCGCCTGTCGGCTCGCTGCATGAATCCTTACTGTAAATCTGTAGGCTGACAGCAAAGTGCCTTTTCTCCCTCTGTTCCAACGGGATTTGTCCTGCCAATGAGATCCATTGCCTTATGTCTTTGTTTATCCTAAACTTGTACTACTGTGTTTTTGACCAGAAATCCAGATGGCGGGTTTTTAATGCATCTGCCGAATCAAGTGCCTATTGTATGTTGTGATTCTGCTCGTATCGAATGAGTTTTCCTCGTTTGTGACTCGTTTAATCAGAACAGAACGCTTTTCAGTGTGCTGGAGAGTGTCAGGGTTTGAATATCAACTGCATGTATCCAATGTATTCTGCTCCCAGACCTTTTTTATGACACGTACAAATGTGCTTGTTTTGAATCTGTATGGGTCTGTTTAAGTTAACTTGTTTGTATTTTTTGTTTCCCCTTGAAATCCTGTCAGCTTGATGCTTTGCGAAGCAGATGAGATATCATACAAGTAGTATATGATTACTCATACATCCACTTGGGGGGCGCTTTTAATCGTGATAATAACACGGCACAACACCCTGAAATGAAATAAGTTATGAGATGTAGGATCAGTTTGTATACAGTGAATTTTATTTGATCATACACTTTTTGACTGGGAACGAGAAAAATATTACCATTCAATTTGAATTGAAATCCACGATTACGACGTGCTGTTTCCTATCCGATCCCAGGCAAGTTTTGTTACATTCTTGCATACACACATTGTGTGTGTGTGCGGAGAGAGAGAGAGAGAGAGAGAGAGAGAGATTTCCCCCCTATAAACCTGCCTGTCTGATATGGCGAAGCTAGTGTAGTAGTATTCATTTGGCTCCATGATCCTAGTGGTGGAACCTGTACGCCAAAAGGGCCCTAGATCAGTGACCGGAGATTTTGCGATACACAGGCAGGTCTTTGTATAACAACTGTGGCGCTCTGTGTGGGCAGCGGCACGTTTGCCCCCAAGCGCTCAACACAATCTGTAGCGACTCTCGGTGGCGCTTCGTAAACGGACACAAGATGACGGCGATTGTCGTCGGATGTTGTTTTTC
The DNA here is from genome assembly GCA_018398815.1 of Conus ventricosus. NCBI lineage: Eukaryota > Metazoa > Mollusca > Gastropoda > Neogastropoda > Conidae > Conus > Conus ventricosus. The sequence continues at coordinate 47,522,013 of CM031605.1, forward strand.
ATGTTTGCGTGTGTACTTTGGATATTGTTAATGGTATTTCATCAGTTATAATCGTAGATGATTTTTTTTTCCCTGATCCGTCATCGAGAGTATATTTGGTTGCTCGTCTCAGTGCAAAACGGTCTATGTCGGTATCGAGAAGATTAGGCCTACGTTAGCGACGCAAGGCCAGGTTTACGGGAAAGAATAAAACAAAATTAATCTTTCCCCAGTAAACACTGAAAATAATAGTAGTAAGGAGGGAAAAAAATGGAAGAAATAATTGATCTCTACTGATTGGCGGAAAATGCACATCCATCAGTATGAGCTGACATTGTAGACAGAATGTAGCATAAGGGAACTCTCCTCCGACGGGCTTTGTCTTGGCATTCCTTGAACGTCACGTGAAACTATCCCCCAGTGCAAGAGGTGACTGAGAGCACGGTTTGAGTCACAGTATAGGGACCTAGCTAGACCACTGAGCTTTGCATTTAAGGGTCCTGGCGACAGTTCTTGTTGTAAGATAGGTAGGTTAGAGAGGACGTTGTCTTCGGAATCAGCAGCATCTGCGCTAGATTCAAACCCTCTTCATGTCTTTCAGGTGAGACTATAGACCGAGGCCTGTGTGTGACTGGTTGCACTGAAAAGAAAAATGCACTCACGTTAAATCCATTGCATTCTTCGTAAAAGAAAAGACCGCAGAGTGGATGAAAGAATTTGTTGAAGAAATATGGTATCATGTTGAGATATTATCCCTGAAGACGGAGTATGGCTACCTCTACGAAGGGATTAAAGCCGGTCACATTCTCAAAAATCTTACCAATGGTGAGCCCCGAAGACATGAACCAGAAGAAAGAAAGAAGGAGAACGAGGAGGGGTCGGTGGTGGGTGGATGAGAGGGGGGGGGGGGGGGAGGGGAGAGAGAGAGATTAGGAAGAGAAAAAAAATCGTTGGTTTTATCGTTTTTCCCTAGCCATAGTACATTTTGTTCCATCTGTTGATCCACCTTTGAGGCAGACTTTATTGAGGCTTTCTTTTATACACAATACAAATTGTCGAGGGTTTGTTTTATAACGGTTTTTTGTTGTTGTTTTTTTTAGGGGGGGGTGTTCATTTTTGTTTGTTCGTTCTTAAGGGGGAGGGCTGGGGGGTGTGGAGGGGAGGGGGGTTGTTTGTTTGGTTTTGTTGATTTTTTTTTTTCCTTCTTCTTTTTTGGTTTTCGAAACATCTTTTAAAATATATTTTGAGCACAGAAGAAACATTACGTATGCGATGTTTCATACTTAAGTAATATGCCACATAGAAAAATCGGTCAACAATTTTGCTGTTGTTGTTTGTTTTTGTTCATGATTGCATCCTTTATCTTTTTTTGTCATCTGAAATCATCTAAAGAACTACTTGCCACATGACTTAGTCGTGCATCGGATGCCTCGTGATTATCACATTCGTTTAAACCAGAATACACAAATCGATTGATTTGGGAAGTTCGATCATGTGTTCTGTAGAACAATGCAATGCAACCAAGGTGAGATTATGTTTTTATTTCAGTTCAGTTTTCATTTAAGTCTCATTGTGATGTTCATTTGTGACGAAAGTTATGTTCTCTGTCAGTTGTGTGTTATGGCTTAGGTCTCTGCACATGTTTTCCATGTCAGTCCTTTGTTTGTTTGTTTTCTCTGTCTTCCGATTGTTTCCAAGAGGATTTCTTCAACAATGCCAGGAGAATTGTTTTAGCAAGGCCATTAAATGTTGTTAGTAGATGGCCGTATTAACATTACGTTTTCCTGTCTTAACTGATTTCAGCAGATCTGTGTTTGTTTGGCGTGCTGCGTGTCGTGTTGGTGCCCATCTCCATTGGCAATAAGATCAGTTTACCTGATACGTTGTAAAGCCAACGTCAGATGTACGCACGTACACTACCGAAGCGTTTCCAACGAAACTTGGTAGAAGATGGAATGTGGTCAGAGGATGAAGCTGTGAAAGTTTGAACGGGATGGGAGGTGCGGATCCAAATATAAAGGGCAGATCCAGGATCTGTTCGGTTTTGTGTGGAGATGTGCGCTTTCCCCAAGGGCACACACACACACACACACACACACACACACACACACACACACACACACACACACACACACACTTCCTTCCCTAAAAAGGGTGATGGTTGAATTGAATGAAGACTGGTTCGAGAGAGTGTTAACAGGTACGTTGTACTGGCTTTCCCCGGGGATATCCGTAATCAGCGAAGCAAAGTGATTTTGGCCATTTCCTAATATTCACTCTAAAGGATGAATCAGGGTTCTTTTTGGTGGTTGTGGTGTTTGTTTGTTTGTTTTGTCTTTTTTTTTCTGGTGTGTGTGTGTGTGCATTATGTAGGGTTGTTTTTTGTTTTTTTGGAGGCCGTTTATTTCATAAACAGAGTGTAAACTGTTTCAAAATTGTCTAAGAAACAAACTCTCTCTCTCTCACTAGCCGCCGTGGCGAAGTGGTTAGCGTCGCGGACTCCCGGCTGGGAGGTCGTGGGTTCGAATCCCATCAGAAGTCATGTGGGTTTTTCTGCCTCGACCGGCTCCTACCCAGAGTTGAGTTGCTGCGGACCCAGTTGGGAAGACTGGGACCACACAGTCGAGTTTCATCCACTTAATGGATGCGTTTCTGAGAGTGTTGCTCAAATTTCCTGACCAACACTGCAGGTGCCTGTATCTCTCGGGCCTGGTTGACGCCGGGATATATTATGAAAGGAAGCGTAGAGTACAGCCCTGTCATGTAGTCTCAGACCGAAATGGAAATCCGTAGCATCATCTTAATCATCCTCATTCTCATCCATCAACATAAACAAAAACATGTCTCAAATTTTGTGGCCCTTCATGCCCTGCTCTCATGGTGATCTCAATTTCGATGTCCTCTCCACGTCTGTGGCCTTGGTTTGGTTCCGTCGGGGTCACCGGTATCGTCGAGTCCATGGGGGCTGTCGTTGGACGGACGTGGTGGCGCCCTCCGGAGGGGAGCTCACTCACGCTGGCTCCGCGACTAAGCAATTATTGTCGTCAGTAGGGGGCTTAGTAGGTGGTGTCCTGTGTATGTTAGATCAGAACAGGCGCCACTGAACACCACCGAAGTGACTCGGCAGCAGTGCAGTGCCTCCTCGGTGGGTTGCCACTTGACGACTTGACATGACTGCTCCCTGTGGATTGCCGGTGCCGGGGCTGCGGCGGGGCTAACCGGGCTGTGGCTGTGGACGGGGTGTCGGAATGAGCGGCGTGGGTGCACTGCCTCTGAGGTGGCGTAGAGGATGAGACAGCAAACAAAAAAAAAAAAAAAAAAAAAAAAAAAAACCACCTCTCTCTCTTTCACGCACGCACACACCCACAACACACACACACACACACACACACACACACACACACACACACACACCACTATTCTAATATGTTACATTTGTTCTGTTCGTTGTTCAGCCACGTGTCCCGATCGCACGTGGGGTCAGATTTTTACGGGCTTGAAAATCGTGTCTGTCCATCCAGCAGTAAATGGGTACCTGATTGAGTTCAGGGAAGGTTAATTAAGGGGGTGGAAGGCGAGGGTGGACTTTGCCTTCACTAACTGCGTGTCCCAGACATGGTGCATATGTGAATGGACACTGACCTTACGGCTATCGACCCATTGGACATGTAGCCTGTGAACAGTATGAATATTAAATGTGTGTGTGCTTTTGTTTCTGATGTACTTGTTAAACTATTTTCCGTCATTTTTGTTGCTATCATTTTTCTGTTATGTTACTTTCGTTCTGTTTGTTGTTACAATCCTATGTTTTCATTTGTGTTTATACGTATGGAAACACAGCAGAATAGCAAGGACGCTCTAGAACACACTAGTCACTGCCTAAAATCTGTAAACCCATGAATTATAAATATTAGATAGTTTTAGCATTCAGTAGGTCTGTAACCCATGGGTTATAGATGAGTTTTAGCCTTCAACTGATGTCTACTTGTTTTTTTTGAGTGTTGTTTGTTGAGTTGCAGTAAGTTTTGGAGTCGTGTTCACGAAGATGGTGTTGATGATGGGAGCTGTATGAAAGGTGGCCCAAGTTGAGAGGCCACAGGTAGAAAGTGACCTTTTCATTTTTATTTTATTTATTGATTTATTTGGTTTTGGTTTTGTTCTGAGGTGTTCTTTGAGTGGGTGATTTTCAAACGTTTGTTTGTTTGTTGTTGTTTTCTTAATCTTCTTCTTCGTCTTTTTGTTGTTGTTTGTTTTTGTTTAATTTGCATCCCTATTCGTAGCCTTCGTTCTGTTTATTGTTACTATAATAACAGTCATGATAATTATTATGGCTGCCATCGGGTTGTAGTGACTTTTTGTACTACCCCTTCCCCCCCCCCCCCCCTTCTCCCTCCATTTTTTTCTTCTTATTTTAACGTTTGGCTGGATGATGGTTTTGTGGTGTGTTGGGGGAGGGGCGGGGAAGAAGGAGTGGGGTGAGGGGTGCACGTCTACTCTTTTCACAATCATAATCAGATTTCAAAATCTTGCTCTTTTACGAGTGGTGATGGTGCGAGCGTGCGCTCATGCGTGCGTACACTTGTGTGCGTATGTTCACTTTGTCTTCGTCTTTTGGGAGTCTGGAATTTCTTTCTGTGTTCATCGTCTGGTAGTATTCGGGAAGATTCAGGAAACCTTGTTTTACAGCTATAATGTCTTTTTTGTGTAGCGCGCGTGTGTTTTGCCATTGACATCAACCAATAAACAGGGAACTATGTTCTTTTGCTCTATGCGCGTGCGTGCGAGCGCGCGCGCGCGCGTGTGTGTGTGTGTGTGTGTGTGTGTGCGCGCGCGCGTGAATGTGTCCGTCCGATGTGTGTGTGTGTGTGTGTGTGTGTGTGTGTGTGTGTGTGTGTGTGTGTGTGTAAGCGCAGACGTGCCCGTGTGATACATACTATTGTGCGTATGTATATGGACACACACACTTAATGCACACAAACACATACACGCGCGTGCGCGCGCACACACACACACACACACACACACACACACATACACACACGCACACTCACACACGCACATACACACACACACACACACACACACACGTGAAAATATGAGCGATCTCTAGTGTAAAAATATAAGATTCTTCACTGGCAGCATAGGGGGACCACAACAGCCCGTCTTGAAAACAGACTGCCCACAGGCCTTTCGTCTCCTGGTTCCGACTCATCAGTGGGAAACGGCCGATTGAATCGGTGCTCGTCCCTTGGCATTATATATATATATATATATATATATATATAATATGGTGTGTGTGTGTGTGGTGTGTGTGTAAATAATTGTATATACAAATGAACAACACATGTACACTCTCACGCACAAGCTTTTATCAGTAATATACAAACATAACTGAACACACAGATGTTTACACACAATCGCACACATAGATAAACGGACACACATATGGACGTGCACGCACCCCCCCACCCCCCCCCCCCCCCCACCCCCGCCACACACACACACACGAACAGCAAATTAATTCCTCAACTACAGAAACAAACTAAACACGCGAGTATTGTTCCATCGTGGTTTAATTTCTCTACAGTTAGGAACAGCCACATCGGATACGTCACAGTTCAAAAACGTCAGAAGCAAACTGAAATAGTACCCAATGACACAACATCCACTGTCCCTCCCCCACCTCCACCCCCCCCACCCCCCCATCCCCCCACCCTTCAGTTCCCCCCTCCCTCTCTCCTCTCTTCCCCATCCCCCACACAGAAAAAAAGGCAATACATTTCGCTAACACACACATACACACACGGTCGCGCGCGCCCCCATGGACGTTCACACGCACACGCATTTCCCTCATCGCTGAAAAAAAAAAAAGCGATATAGGCCTACATTCGTTTTTACCCACCCACTAACCCACCTACACTCACCCACCCACAAACATCCTCTCTCTTGCTCCCAGCTCTGAAAAAGAAGTGCAATATACATTCCGCGCGCGCGCGCGCACACGCGCGCGCGCGCACAACACACACACCACACACACACACACACACACACAACACACGAAACACATTCTCAAGCTACCCAGAGATATAAATTCCCTCCCGCCCCCCCCCCCCCCCTACCCTCCTCAAAAAAGGCTATTGACTATGATGCCTAGATTCAATCGTCAATTAGGAAAGCAAAATCGCACCCACGTGCGCGCACACCCATGCAGACGCACGTACAGAAGTACGTATGCACTCCCTGACCCCTGCCGTACCTTGAAACTAAAAAATAAAAAAGGGAAAGGGGGGGGGGGGGGGGTAGTTAACTTCCATTCCTCTCGCAATCCAAAACCTTGTACAGACATGAACAGAAAACAATGACAATGAATGTGACAGTAACGTTTAGTGAGACGATGATTATGCTTATGAAGATGGAGATTTATAACGATCACGATGAAGGTGAGACAGCGTGGTGTAGTTATGAACAAATTGAAATAACCACAGATCGATAAACAAAGGGACAACAATGCCAGTTCATACGATGCCGAATACTTGTTAATACTGTGCAGTGTGTCATTTTGTACATCCGAGAGAGAGAAAGATATAATATTTACAACATATGGAACATTTTTGTGGCTTCAAAAGGTTACGAGCAAGCATTCGAGAATGTGCAAAATTTTCTGAACAAAGAAAGAACACAAAGGTTCACACAGTTTGTCGTGTAAAGTTTGGATATACGTTGACAGTTATTTCAGAAAGCGTTCCGTCATCAATATCATGCATTGCAAATCTTTAAAACAAATGAAAGGGGGGAACACACACACACACACACACACACACACCACACACACACACACACTGCACACACACACACACCACACACACACTGCACACACACACACACACACACACACACACACACACTGCACACACACACACACACACACACACACACACACACACTGCACACACACACACATACACACACTGCACACTACACACACACACACACACACACACACACACACACACACACACACACACACTGCACACACACACACACACGCACACACACAACACACACACACCACACACAAACACACACCACACACACACACACACCACACACAACACACACACACACACACACACCACACACAGTTTATCCCGAGCACGACCAAGTAAGGATTTATTGAAACTTTGGTAATTAAGGTTACACCAATACCTGATCCATCAATGAATTATTCTTTAAAAAACCCAAAAGGTTGCGATTTTGATATCTCACTCTCTCTCTCTCTCTCTCTCTCTCTCCTCTCCTCTCAAATTATTATTCATAGCCCAGCCGGCCGCATGGGGGTCATATGGTTGTCACATCGTCAAAATCGATCACACACACACACACACACACACACACACACACACACACACACACACAACAAACAACACACACACACACACACACACACACAAAACACACACACACCACAAAAACACACACACACACACACACACACACATAGTTTATCCCGAGCACGACCAAGTAAGGATTTATTGAAACTTTGGTAATTAAGGTTACACCAATACCTGATCCATCAATGAATTATTCTTTAAAAAACCCAAAAGGTTGCGATTTTGACTCTCTCTCTCTCTCTCTCTCTCTCTCTCTCTCTCTCTCTCTCTTCTCTCTCAAATTATTATTCATAGCCCAGCCGGCCGCATGGGGTCATATGGTTGTCACATCGTCAAAATCGATCACACACACACACACACACACACACACACACACACACACACTGATGGCTTCCAGACAAAGATGACAAACTTGACCGCTGAACTTACTTTGGCAGACATTATTTTTTTCAAATCCCAATTCTTAAATTGTCCAGTTCGTAAACAGATTTGTTTTAAATGTAACTTATTCTTTTCGGTGAAGACATAAATGAAGGTTGTCGTCAGTTCAAGTTTCCTGCTTTTTTAAAAAGTATTTTATTTATCTATTTATTTTTGTTCTATCAGACAGTGTTTCAACTACTGGGAGCCAAAAGGGACTACGTTGCCCATCCTCGGTCAGCGACTGTAAACCACAAGATACCTAATCAGTGGAGACTTAAAGGCAGAAAAATAAGTGGTTAGTCTGTGTTGCTTTTCAAAGAAAACGGATAGGGAAATAAAAAGGGGGACAAATCAATGAATAAAGAAAGAAAAAAAATCTTTCAATCCTTCAGGTCTGACGAGGTGCAAGATTTTTCTTTTTTTTTTTTTTTTTTTTTTGGGGGGGGGGGGGGGTGTTGGGAGGGGATTTTCTTGTTATTAGTCATTTTACATGTTGGACTGTTCAGGAATATTTTCTTAGAGTGTCTGCTGCAAGTAAAGCTGATGAGGATAATAATAATGACAACAGCAACAACAATAGTAATGATAATAATAATAGTAATAATATGACAATGATAGTGACAATAATAACGATGATGATGATGATGATAATGATAGCATGATAATAATAATGATAATAATAATAATGATACCAAAGGTTGGACTGTTAAGGAACATTGGTACTTTTCGCAGTGTGTCTGCTTCACGTAAGGCTAACGATAATAATAAAACGAAGAAAAAGATTGGGCTGTTAAGAAATATCGGTACTTTTCTTAGAGTGTCTACTGCAAGTAAAGCTGAGAGTAATAATAATAATAATAATAATATCAACAACAATTACAATAATAACATGTTGATAAACATGATAATAATAGTAATAATAATAATAACGATAATGGTGATGATAACAATAATGACAAAAGAACAACAACGAAAAATAATGAGTAATAATAACAATAATGATAAAAATCCAAGTAGGGGGTGTTATACGGACGAGTTAAACCCGTACCGCATTTACCATTCCCAACGTGATTGAAACGTTGCATTCTCTGTACCGCATTTACCACTCCCAACGTGATTGAAACATTCCATTCTCTGTACCGCATTTACCACTCCCAACGTGACTGAAACATTCCATTCTCTGTACCGCATTTACCACTCCCAACGTGACTGATACATTGCATTCTCTGTACCGCATTTACCACTCCCAACGTGACTGAAACATTACATTCTCTGTACCGCATTTACCTCTCCCAACGTGACTGAAACATTGCATTCTCTGTACCGCATTTACCACTCCCAACGTGACTGAAACATTCCATTCTCTGTACCGCATTTACCACTCCCAACGTGACTGAAACATTGCATTCTTTGTACCGCATTTACCTCTCCCAACGTGACTGAAACATTGCATTCTCTGTACCGCATTTACCACTCCCAACGTGACTGGTACATTGCATTCTCTCGCTCTGATGGCACACGAGCTCATCACCGCAGGAGAGATCTAATAACGAAAAAAGAAAGACAGAAGAAAAAAAATAAATAAAAGGATGAGGGAATGAGGAAGGGGGGCTGGGTTGTACATACGTAGTCAATGTACTTAACCAACCGAAGGACAGCAGAGTGACCTTGGGCACTATGATCAAAGTCCCTGACGTCTCCCGATGCATTGAGCGAACAGTCAGGGCTGCCACACATCACGCAAGCTGTTATCCATTTACAAATATTAAACGTGGAATACACGCGGGGAAAAAATTACTTTTTTCTTTTTCTTTCTTTCTTTAAAAAAAAATTGACGACATTGACAAAATGGTAGACTATCTCTCGATTTTCTTACTGTTCTTTATTTGTTGTTGTTGAAATATATCCACCTTCTGAAGCCGATTCAAAAACTGCAGTTCATCAACTCTCTCTCTCTCTCTCTCTCTCTCTCTCTCTCTCTCTCTCTCTCTCTCTCTCCTCTCTCTCTCTCTTATGCAGTTTCAGTAATCAATGGGCAAAAATGCAAGCGATTAAAGAATCATGTCTGCAACCACGAATGATAGAATAATAGCGTCACAAAAATAAAAAATAAAATCGAGGAAGAAAAATCTCCCCCCCCCCCCCCCCACCACACCCCCCAAGCTATTTTTTAGGGGGAAAAAAACTCTCATTCTCTGAAAGAAACAATTATAAACCCAGTGAAAATCTCTCTCTCTCTCTCTCTCTCTCTCTCTCTCTCTCTCCTCTCTCTCTCTCTCTCTCTCTCTGTCCGTCTCAAACACACACACACACACACACACCACACACACACACACACACACACACACACACACACACAACAACAACAACAACACAACATCAGGGAAAAAAAATCGAGCAGACAATGTGACAAACCCAATATAACGTTTCGTGTTCCCTTGCTTCTTGAGCATCATTTTTGGGTAGTACGTGCTCAGTCCCTTTACTAACAAAGTCATAAAATTTCAGTAAGATTGTATGCACAATAACTGAAATATGAAACATTAAATAAAAGTATGGGTGGATTTGCACCCACGGTGTACGGGAAGGGTTTTAATCTCACGTGTGTTCACTGAAAACCAGTCACTCGCACTGATTGATGTCCGCAGTCATATCACTCTTTCATGATCGCCCAACATCTCTGGTCAATCATGATCGACCATCTCCATTTCATCTATCACACCAATGTCCTTACAAAAATGTAAACACTGCAGTCCATGGGTGCAGAGAGAAAGAGAGACAGGGCGAAGGGGCGGGGGTGGGGGGTGGGGTTCCCTCCAACTTCCATGGGATCGATCATCCCTTTTCGTCAATTGTA
>CM031605.1:47537662-47545162 GCA_018398815.1 Conus ventricosus
GTGGTGGTGGTAGTAATGTGATGATGATGATGATGATGATAGGGACGACGACGGTAATGTGATGATGATGATATGATATGATGATGGTGGTGGTGGTGGTGGTGGTGGTGGTGATGATGATAATGATGATGATGGTGGGTGGTGGTGTGGTGATGATGATGATGGTGACAGTGATGATGATGATGATGATGATGATGGTAATGTGATGATGATAGGGATGACGATGGTAATATGATGATGATGATGATGATGATGATGATGATGATGATGATTTTTTGATGATGATGATGACGATGATGATGAAGAAGATTGTGGAGACTGTATGACAATTTTGATGATAGTAATATGTGATGATTACGGCAATGTGATGATGATGATGACGATGCTGATGATGCTGATAATGGTGATAAATCAACCACCGTGGTTTACTGGTTAACGTCGCAGACTCCCGGATGGGAGTCGTGGGTTCCAATCACGTCACTCCCATAATATTCCTAGTTCCGTACTAATCAGTCTATCTGCCGCTGGAGATGCTTTTCTCGAGACTTTTTTTTTCTAAACAAAGGGTGTGATTTAACACTTGCGTCAACAAGTCTTTGACGTCATCGCTCATGCGGTTCAGTCTAATTATATATATATATATATAATATTTATATATTATATAATATATATATATATATAATTATATATATATATATTTTTTTTTTTAATTAAAAACAAGTTAAAACCAAGCTTAAAACACCTACAAGCCTGTTTCGCGCTGTGCGGTCGTCAGGGTGTGATGGGCTTGTGCTGCCAGTGATATATATATATATATATATATATATATTGAAAGCAAGTTAAAATCAAGCTGCTAAAAACATCTACAAATTTGTTTCACGCTGTGCGGTCGTCAGGATGTGATGAGCTTGTATTGCCAGTGCCACGTATATATATATATAGCTAGCTGGCTTGCTGTCCAACAACAACAAATGTCGCTCCCACTGTGGTTGAGCACTGTTTTTAAGATTGCGCTGATCCTCAGTACCATTCTCTTTCTATATATATATATATATATATATATATATATATATATATATATATATATATATATATATATATATATTATATATATATATATATATATAGCTTGCTGTTGTTTTTTTCCCCGTGCTACATGTGTTTCTCAGATGTTTTTGATTTTATTCACTGATAAAAACTTCCATCTGTGTCTGCAGTTGTTAACCATTTCTATTCTAATATTTAAAGTTGCTAATTGTGGTTTACATAGTATAATGTATTTCTCTGTAAGGCATAGATTACATCTTTTTGAAATGTTATTGTATGGTGCAGCTCTTTTTAAGATTTTCCAAGATATGTTGTAGTCTGTATTTTTATCTTTAAGTTTCCAAATGTATTTACTCAGTTCTGTTTGGTTTTTATATCTTTCTTTGTTGAATGATTGTTTATGGTTTGCATATCTAGTTTTGAATTGGTTTTGAGTGATACCTACATATGTTTCTTCTGAGTTCTCTGATGTTACAGTGGCTTGGTACACAATGTTGGTGTAAAGGCATTTGTTGCTTAGGGGACACTGTTCTTTTTTGGTACAGTTATAAGATTTCCTTTCGTCACCCTCATTTTTCTCTGTGCTGCTTTTCATTTTATTTGCTGAATCAATCGCATTTTTAAGATTCGGCATACATGAATAAGATAATTTGATGTTGTTTTTGTTGAATATTTTATATAATTTATGGTCTTTTGGGAAAGATGATGTCAAGATTTTAAAGAATTCTTTCCCTACGTTGCATCATATGGGGGATTGTACCATATGATATTCCTTTTCCTGTTCTTTCTGCATCTTTTTGTGTCATTGTCTGGATCGAATCGTAGTTCATAATTGTAGCCACTTTTATGTAACGCCTCTTGGTATTCAGCTGTAGCATTGTTGAATACTGTTTCGTTACATGACAAATTGGATAGTCTTTTATTTATGCTTTTGAGTATTGTTTTCAGTATGGAGGGTGGATGATTGCTTTGATTATATATTAAATATATATATATATATATATATATATATATATAATTATTATTGGGGGGGGGGGGTGCGTGTTGTGTGTGTGTTTGTTGTGTGTGTGTGTGGTGTGTGTGTGTGTGGTGTGTGTGTGTGTGTGTGTGTTGTGTGTGTGTGTGTGTGTGTGTGTGTGTGTGTGTGTGTGTGTGTGTGCACGTGTGGTGCACTCACCACGGTATGTTCCTAAATACTGCATAAGCGTAAGATAAAATGAGCAGAGAGGGAAGAAAAGATAATAGTACAACAAGATGCAAAGCATATAAACGTACTCCCAGTTTATCTGGAATACAAGTACTTTCTGAGATGTTCCACACAGAAGAAAAACCGTTATGGGCCGTTATAGCCGTTGGTAACGGCTATTCTGGTAAAATAAAACATAGGGCATCATTGGTGACCCATAATGAACATACCTACAAATCTTCAGAAAGATCGGCCCAAAAATTTTGTCTGGAGCGAGTGGAACACATTTTGACCACGGACAGACACACAGACAGACAGCATTTCTTCGTTCCCATTGTAAAGTACTCCCTGTTATGCAAGAACTGGGAGTACAAAAAGGCTGGTTTTAGATCCAACATCCGGTCATGTTTTCACACTCTGCTCTCTGTGGTTAAAAATACTTATTATGCCCACGTCAGACTAACCTTTATCCCGCGTTTGTATACTTAAAAGAAGCATTTGATTCTGAAAATAGAAATATAGAATGTTTTACGTAAAAATGGTGTGAACAGTGGGCGGTATGGTGATATAAAAGGCATTTACGACTCTGTACTGGCAAGTATTCGCGATCATAGTATGTACACAGAATATTTTGAAGGCCCATTGTCCACGTGACGTAGAACAAAGATCCCATCTATTCCACAGGCGTTTTGAACCCACGGCCTACCAACCGGGAATCCGCTACGCTGATCACTGTGCCATGAGACACAAATTCTGAAACACAATTTAGAAAGAAAAAAAAGGAAAGACTGAAAGACTGACAAAAGAAATGAAAGGAAAAGAAAACAAAAAAAAAGAGAGAAAAGGACAACCCCTCCCACACCCACCCACCTACCCACCCACCAGAGCGGGGAAGGGGGGGGGGGGGGGAGAAAAAAGAAAAGAAAAACTAAACAGTAAGAATGGAACCAAGATGACGAAACAAAGATCTGTTTTTAATTCAGAAAGGAGCATTGTGAATTCCTACATAAACATCAATATCACTCTTGGATACAGAAAAAGGGCGCGCGCGCGCGCGCATGTGTGTGTGTGTGTGTATGTGTGTGTGTGTGTGGGTGGTGTGGTGTGTGTGTGTGTGGTGTGTGTGTGTGTGTGTGTGTGTGTGTGTGTGTGTGTGCTGCACACAGGGATTTCATTAACCGTCTCATCTGAAAGACTAGCACTCCGACCATCGCGCTTTGTGGTCTTGTGAAAAAGTGAAGGGGGGGGGGGGTACAAATGGTTCTATTTTCAAGACAGGCTATTATGGTTCCCCTGTGCTGTTAGTGAGTGAAGGGTTTTACATTTATTCTCTAACACCCACATTTTCACTCCTATTTTCTTTCACAACCACTCCCTCCCCCCCCCCTTTATGTTTTTTCTTTTTACTTTAAACCTTTGACAAGTCATCATTTTGATGATGGATGACTTGTTAGCCTGAACTTGATTTTCCACCACTACTTATTTTCTTACACACACACATACACACACACACACACACACACACACACACACACCACACACACACACACACAGGTGTTTTTGGTGTGTGTGTGTGTGTGTGTGTGTGTGTGTGTTGTGGTGGTTTGAGAGAGAGAGAGAGAGAGAGAGAGAGAGAGAGAGAGAGAGAGAGAGTGGAGAAAGAGAGAGAGTGTGTTTGAGAAAGAGAGTGTGTGTGTGTGTTTGAGAGAGAGAGAGAGAGGAGAGAGAGAGAGAGAGAGAGAGAGAGAGAGAGAGAGAGAGAGAGAGAGAGAGAGAATATGTCAACGTCGTGGGCCAATAATCAATTGAAATATAGACCGTGTGTAGCATAAGTATCTTGATCCAAAGCTTGTGAATTTGTGCGTTTTCAAATGCTGTAAGTGCGGTCTGTTGTATTCAGAACTGACATTACCGAAAATGTATCAGTTCACTAGGCATGCATTAGGCCCACAGGGATTCAAATCATTCCGATTAATTCGTATAATCGTAAATCCTGGTGTGTGTTCTTGGCATGATCTAACCAGGATACTCTTGTTACTTGAGTCGTTCCCACACGCTCCCCCCCCCCCCCCCCCCCCCCCCGACCTCTCTGTCAGCCTGTCAGCTGCTGCCTGTCTGTCTGTCTGTCGTCTCTCCTCTCCTCTCTCTCCTCTCTATCTCTCTCTCTCTCTCTCCCTCCCTCCCTCCCTCCCTTCTCCTCCCTCCAGGTTGGGGTGAGAGTGATGCTGCCTACTTCTTGCCATCACATAATCGCGATGTTCTCGTCCGTCAGAGGTAGGGTTACGCCCCACCCCCTAGCTCCCACCTCGTTCTGTTCCCACTTCCTACCACCCTTCCCCTCCTCGTCCTTCTCTCTCTCTCCTCTCTCTCTCTCTCTCTCTCTCTCTCTCTCTCTCTCTCTCTCTCTCTCTCTCTCTCTCTGTTCGTCTCTGTCTGTCTCAGTATCTCTCTCTCTCTCTCTCTCTCTCTCTCTCTCTCTTCTCTCTCTCTCTCTCTCTCTCTCCCCCCTCCCTCCCCGGACAGGAGAAAGGACATGGCGTGGAGCAAATTGGCTGCAATCACCAGCATTGATTTCACCAATCAGTGCTGTCCTGTCCTCCCGGTCCCCCTTCCCTCCCCCTTTACCTTCTTGTCCCCCTTCCTGTCTTCTTTCTTCTTCCTACCCACCCCACCTCCCCCCACCCCCACCCACCCACCCACTTTGCCCCCACTCTTTCCTTCGGTTGTAACCTCTCCTCTGCACATGCCCTTTCCCTCTTCATTTCTTCGTGTTCATTCTGTCACTTTCTGGCTGTCTTCTTGGTACGCCCTCGGTTTGGTTTGGTTTTCTAAATCCTTCTTCGCATCTTGCATTTTATTTATCTACTTCGTATTCACTTATCTGTCGGTCTGGTTGATTATGTATTTATGCTTCTACTTATTCCATGTCATCTGTCCGTTTATCTATTTTCGTGGTTTATTTATTTCAATATGACGAACATACTCTACTTGGCTATCGCTTGCTTGTGTTTCTTTTCCTTCCCTTTTCTGTTACTCCTTTTTTTTTCCTTTTCACATGTTTTCATTTTCACGACACTGTCGTTCTGTGTTTTGTTGTTCCTTTCTCAGTCGATTAACGCATGACCCTTGACGAACCAGAACCTTCACAAAGTCGACTACCAACACTTCGACTTTGTGAGAGAATGGAGGTGACATCAACGACAAGTCAGTGCGTTGGTTTTTTTTTCGTTTTTTTTTTTTAACAACCTCATTTTGTTTATAGCTGAACCCAGTACGATACCAAACTCTGGGCTCGCTATCCTAGTTGGAACAATCGTATAATAAAACAACGTGGACAGTGACCCTGAAGACGGTGTACGTTTCACATCCGGTGGTCACACAAAGCCAGAATCGTGGAGTTGTAGCGAAGGGCGAGACAGGTGCCAGTCACCACACAGACTCTGAGGAGGAAATGGTAAGGGCACACCTTCTAGAAATCAACACCCAACACCAACACCATCCGACAGGCTGTGAGCTGGAACACGCAGGGAGAAGGAGGAGGGGACGGTGCAGGAACTCCTGGAGAAGAGACACGGAGGCAGAGCCGGGGAGGAGGGGAGACAAATGGACAGAGGCACGGAGGAGAGCGCAGAGTTGTGTCCACTGAAACGTCAGTGACGACCTCTGCTCTCTTCTCTTAAGTCAGTAGGAAGTCCATGACAGATGCCAAAGAGTGGAGATATTTGGACGATGCCAAGGGTGGAGACATCTGGACGTGACCCGTACCGACTTCGTCTGCAACAATGTGACCTTGAAGGGTCTCCAGCTGATAGGGCGTTCACCTCCCCAGCCACTGATGCACCGTTGAGTCACCTGGAGATGAACATCGGCTCTGCACAGTGAACTGAACAGCTCACATGTGTTGTCAGTGAATGGCTTTGTGTTCACAGCTTTATCGCCTTCTTTTCCTTCCTATCTCCCCACCACAACTCACCCCTCCTCCCGTCCCTTTTCTCCTATTCATTTCATAGCCACCATGACCTGGTTCGTCTGCCGTTGTTTTCGTCCACCACTTACCTTTCTCTGTTATTTGATTGTTTTCTTTTGTGCACTCTGAGCGAGACCAAAAGATCAAGGTTCGTCACAACTGTGTTTGTTCTGTTCATTTAACGGACCAGTAATTTAGTATTTCTTCCTGAATTTTGAACTAGATCAACGTCTCCGTACATTTTGCGACAGGAATTCACAGTGTAAAAAATATACGGTAATTATGTTGTTGACGACAGTTATTTTCGGATTAGAACTATCATTTTTCATTGGTTTTGACGATGTTGTGAAAGAGAGAAGAAGAAAACCTTACGACCCTCTTAAGCCCTAAGAAGTGAAAAGAAGTTAATTATGGATGTGATTTCCGGCATTATGTGCCTTTGTTGCACAATTTTCTATGACGATCTGGGCACTATACCAGTGCACATACACTCCAGTCAGTTGCCTCTTTTCATGACTGAAAATGTTTTCATGAGTCATAATTTACGTTTACGTGGATTTTAATGACATTTCAGTTGTGTTTTGAGAAGGTGTATTTCAATGTGTTGTGTGGACAAGAGAGAGAGAGAGAGAGAGAGAGAGAGAGAGAGAGAGAGAGAGAGAGAGAGAGAGAGAGAGAGAATGTGTGTGCGTGTGCGTGTGCGTGTGTGTGTGTGTGTGTTATGACTTGAGAGTTGATTCAAATACGGTGACAGCCTTGATATGACCCTTTGCTGTCGGCTGGGCTACGAGCAACATTACCTCTCACTAATGTTTTCATGGTAACTACCTTTGACT
This sequence comes from Conus ventricosus, assembly GCA_018398815.1. Classification (NCBI taxonomy): domain Eukaryota; kingdom Metazoa; phylum Mollusca; class Gastropoda; order Neogastropoda; family Conidae; genus Conus; species Conus ventricosus. Next base: position 47,544,699 of record CM031605.1, read on the forward strand.
GTCACCCACCCAACCACCCACCTTCACACACACACACACACACACACACACACACACACACACACACACACACACACACACACACACACACGCACGCACGCACGCACGCACACACACACACACACCACACACACACACACACACACACACACAACCACGAACGCGCACACGCGCGCGCATGCACCTACACACACCAGAAAACGGGTAAGCAGAACCATCAATGATAATTGATATCCCTCGTAAAAACAGTGATCAATTTCTTGAAGAAATATTACGAGCCATCGATGCTAGTAAAACGCGGTGAGGTAATAGCTACGGCGCCGACAATATCACTCAAAATGTTGACTCTGACTTCAGAAAGACGCGTTAAAATGCTTCCATTTTAAAAGAAATCTCAAATTCTTCTGCTTCCTTTCGTGTTCCTCGCCTGAAATTCTGAGGTGAGAATTTTGCATGTAGAATAG
>CM031605.1:47550162-47557662 GCA_018398815.1 Conus ventricosus
GAAACTTGGCCTGGCAGAAGGATGCAACAAGAAAATATTGATATCGCATGTGTCCAAGAGACACATTTGACCGTAAACCATCGCTTTCAGGTGAGGGGTTACGAGACCATCAGGTTGGACCGTGAGGAAAGAAGCAAAGGAGGGGTGCTTGTCTTGGTGCGGAATTCCATCGCCGCACAAGAACTCAAGATCAACACCAATCAACAGGCAGAGATCCAAGGGGTTGATATAGTCCTTAAAGAACACAACATCAGGATCTACAATGTCTATTGCCCTCAAGATCGTTATCTTTCCCTCACATACATGATTCCCAGAAACAAACTGTGGTTGGTGGGAGATTTTAACAGTCACTCAGAGAGATGGGGCTATGACGAGACGGACAAGAGAGGCGAAGAAGTTGAGGATTGGAGATTGACACACATCTTCATCTCGTCAACCAAGAAGATGATGAACCCACCTTCTACTCTAGACGCTGGATGACCACATCAACACCAGATCTAGCGTTCGCCACCAATGACTTGTTTGTCAGAACCAAAGAACAGTCCTCAACCAGCTTGGAGGAAGTGACCACAAGCCCGTAAACTCTCTATCAACCTCAACTTGCAGGCTCCTCAAGCAAAGTGTTTTCCCCGCTGGAATTATAAAAAGGAGGATTGGACTCTCTTCGAGACCCTCACAGACACATACACAAAGCCAATCAACATCAGGCAGAAGGACTCAAACAAGATGGTTCAAGACTTCACAAAAGGGCCGTCTTGAAAGCTGCTACAGAATCCATCCCAAGAGGAGCACGCAAAAACTACAGGCCCTACTGGACAGAGGAACTTCAGAATCTGGAAGATGCTGTTACGGAAGCCAGGGACCGAGCAGAAAAGCAGCCATCACTGGAGAACAACATAGCGCTGAAGGAAGTAACTGCCAGATACAAGCTGTCCTGCGCACAAGCTGCAAGGAAAAGCTAGCAAGAAAAACTGAAAGCCTGAATCTCGACAAGGATGGCAGCAAGCTGTGGGGAAACTAGCTAGAACCCTCAGTAACGAAACAACAAATCAGTCCACAATAACAATAAAAAAAAAAAATGGAAATTACCTCTGTGACGGGTCTCCGACGCTCCCCCTCGTTATTAAAATATGATTTTCATATTCAGGATGCAGGGGGTTATAGACAGAAGTATTTACGCTTCACAACCAAAATGCGCTCTCGCATAGCACACGCACTCTGTCACTCACATCGGCCCGCACAAAGTGACGGGAAACCAATAACATTTCATAGAAAATAATCAACTTTTATTCAACTTGACTCCGAGCCCCCACCCGTTCACTACACAACACAACTATCTGTATATACAACAATGTAAACAGCATACAGACAATTTCATAAATCGCATCCCTGTTCTTCAGTTGTTCTTACTTAGCCAGGAAAGACAATGTTCCACTATTCTGTTTGCACACTTATAAACCTTAAGAGCAAATAAACGTCCATAACTTGCCAGCATTCTTTGGTTGACCAGTTTCTCTCATCACACTGTGCGACCACGAGCTGAAGCTCCCACACCGTTGTGTCCTCCCGATTGGCCAAATCCCAGTTGGGGGGACACTGGCAACGTAGCTTGAGTCGTACCCTCACACCGAGTCTCCCGGACTCCACCGTACTTCGCCCCCTCCACGGAAAGGGCTCCTGTCGGCCTCTCCCACAGGTCTTCTCTGGCTGCAAAACCCCACCGTTGTCTGGCAGCTCCCTGTCTAGGCCCAACAGGTTAACACGTCTTGCTGTCGACAGTCCCCACACGGGAGACAATTCTTCTCGTCGTCGGCTCCGAGGCTACAGCAACCTCCACTGTCATACGTCCCCACCCAGGAGACAACGAGGCGACAGCTAACCTCTGCTTCACGCTGTATTTTCTTGAGCCCTCAGCAAGACGGGCGAGTTCACCTTCCCTTAAGTGAGTCACACCCTTCCTGGTTTTCCAAGCACCTTATATTCGTTCTCAAAGAAAGAGAGAACCCGAGTTTTAACTGGCTCAACCAATGGAATCACTGGCACACACATATCACACGATTTGTACCAATAATCCCCAAGTTATTTTTATTCCACCAATGGAATCACTAGTCACCTACACACACACACACCACAGCTGCTAGCGCCAACAAAGACTTGGGCACCCAGTGGTTAATGCATAACCTCCTATTCAAACTCATGTTCGATTCCCCCAAGCTACCCATTGAACTAACAGCCTGGACCTCTCTTCCAGCCATGACTGATGCTTCAAGTATTTACTACCTCTATAGACAACAAGGCGCAAACCACTCGATAGGCCGCAGCCTTCCATTCATTCCTCAGAACAGGGGCGACTGAATGGTCGCTGTACTCTGCCGGCAGGCTGACGGTCACCTACCCGTGACGGTCACCTGACACGATCGCCTTCCTTTCAGGCCCACGGGAGAGCCCAGTGAATAGCCAGTGCTCAAAGTGGACACTCTTCTCTACCCAGGACTGGCAGGTCGCCAACTCCTTGTCACTACCCCTCGGACATGCGAAACACTTCCTAGCACTCTCCCTCCTTCAGTATACGACTCGGGGTATCCCCCCTGGTGATGCCTGAATTCGCACACTTGAAGACCCAAGGAACGTGCTCTCAACAACAGCAACTACCCTTAATTTGCCTAAATGCTCGAGAACATTCGGCCGACTCATTACAACCTCTCTGGAAAGAAAGCAGCAGACCACTTCATAGACGTCTATGAAAACATCAGCAATCTGGAAGTCCCTCCTGAACATAGAGCTGTAGTGCACAGGGCCCAAGGTGAACTTCATGAAAAAGAGCCCAAGAGGAAGTCATGACCACAGCTTTCACAGAGAAAGAGCTGGAGGAAGCGTTGCACAGCCTCAACCTGAAGAAGTCACCTGGGCCAGATGGAATCACCAATGAAATGATTCTGCATCTTGGGATGAAGAGCAAGGCAGTCCTTCTAACAATTTTTAACTCCAGCTGGAAGACAGGATCAGTACCACAGTGTTGGAGGGAAGCAGACATGATCCCCATTCTTAAAAGGGAAAGGACAAGTCGAAGGCTGACAGCTACAGACCCATCAGCCTTACAAGCTGCTTAGGAAAGCTGATGGAGAGACTTGTCAACACAAGGCTTGTCTGGCACCTTGAGGAGCATCAGCTGCTGAGCCCTGAACAGGCGGGCTTCCGCCAACACAGATCAACAGAAGACCAGATCATATTCATCACGCAAAGCATTGAGGACGCCTTCCAAGAAAAGAAGAACACGCTTGCTGTCTGGATTGACATGGAGAAGGCATTCGACAAAGTCTGGAAGGACGGACTCAGGCTTAAACTACGGCGATGTGGTGTGTCTGGGAGGATGTACACCTGGATCAACCAGTACCTACACAACCGCCAAGCCCGAGTAAAGATTCAGGGCCAAAAGAGCAAGAAGAAGGGCTGAGACAGGAGTAACGACAAGGAGGAGTCCTTTCGCCAATGCTGTTCCTCATCTTTATAGATGACATTGTCAGAGATCTGCCAAGAGGGGTCAGAGGAGCGATCTACGCAGATGACCTGGTGCTATGGTGCTCCGAAGAGTACACCACTACAGCACAGGTACGCCTCCAAACTGCGCTCAATAAGATCAGCGACTGGACCAAGGAATGGCTTGTCTCTGTCAACTCAAGCAAAACAACCTACACAGTCTTCAGCCTATCCAGCAAGAAGCAAGAGGCGAAGCTGACTCTGAACAGCCAAAGACTTGCAGAGGAACCCACACCTACCTACCTGGGAGTGACCTTTGACCGCAGACTCACTTGGAAACAGCAGATCACCAGATGCTGTAGCAGGGCCAAGCTGAGACTGGCGATCATGAGGAAACTTGCAGGAACAGACTGGGGGGCTGACGAACGTATCCTGAAGAGACTCTACACAGGGAGAGTCCGACCTGTAGTTGAGTACGGGACATCAGCATGGGCATCAGCTGCAAAGTCAAACCTTGACCATCTCAACAAGATACAGAACCAAAGCTCAGCGTGTCATAACTGGCGCCATGAGATCCACCCCAATTCTGAAGATGGAGGAGACCACTGGGCTGCAGTCATTGGAGGACAGAAGGGACACAAAGATCCTCATCCAGTCAGCAAAATTCAAACGCCTTGAAAACCATCCAATGAACGACAGAATGAGCAGACCCACCAAGAGCCGGCTGAAAAGAGGCAGCTTCATCCACCAGTCAAGACTCCTTGAAAGACAGATCCCAGTCTTGATGGAACACGAAGCAAAGCCTATCGCGGCAAATGTCACCCACCCGTCTTGGAAGAGGCAGGTGTTCCCAACAGTCGTCACCAGCATTCCCGGAGTGGAGAAGAGAGGAACACAGTCAGACACCCAAAGGAAAGCCCTGGCCATGGAGTACATCTGCAACCAGTACCCCCCAGGAAGACTGGACCCATGTCTTTACAGATGGCTCCGCCACAGAAGCAACGAGGGATGGTGGAGCTGGAATCTTCCTCCGATACAAAGACGGAGATGAAGAAATTGCAATCCCAACAGGAAAATACTCCACCAACTTCCGAGCTGAGCGAGAAGCTCTCTGTGAGGCAGCCACAACAGTCTCGCAGAACCCCATAAGAACAACAGGGCAGGTGGTGGTGTTCTCAGACGCTCTCTCCGTACTCCAAGCCTCAAGAATTCCCGCTGCAAAGAACAGAACCATCTTACTTCAGCCCTTGTTGCCCTGAGTGCCAGAGTGGAGAAAGTGGGGATGCAATGGGTACCAGCACACTGTGGTATCAGAGGCAACGAAAAAGCGGATATTCTGGCAAAAGATGGTGCACAGAAGGAGCAGGCCAACAACCTGGTGTCATATGATGAAATCAAGACAATCATCAAGGCACAGCAAGGAATAAAGTGGCACCTCCAGCACCCCAAACACAACCCAGAAGACAAATACCATTTGCTGGGACGACGGGAACTGGTCAAGATCTTCCGCCTGAGGACTGGACACAATCGCCTGCACCACCACATGCACACAAAATTTGGCATTGGACAGAGTGGAGAGTGCCCTTGTGGTGAGGGACTAATGACAACAGACCACATCCTTCAAGACTGTATGACGCATGCAGCATCCAGAAGGAAGTACTGGCCAACACCGACAGCAGTGGAAGCCAAGTTGTACGGCACCCTGGAGGAGCTGCGGTGGACGGCAGCATTCATTGAGGACACCGGGCTGCTCATCTAATGGGAAGCGAACGAGGAAGAAGAAGAAGAATTCGATACATGAATCTGAAATTATCCTTTTTTGTTTTGGCTATCACTTTTCTAAAACAAGCGAGCGATTCGCTACTGAACCAGTCCCCCATGTTGGCTTTAAAGACTAAAAACTTCAGGTGGATTCTCTGCGTCTGACTCAAGGACCAAACACAAAGTGGCTGTGTCCAGCAGCAAGCAAACCCACAGAACACAAAGATTCGCTGTGATCTAGCACCGTAAGCTGGCCCGGTTTTGGGGCATGTATCTCACCACGACTCCCTGTCCACGACCACTCTACAGGGTGTAATGGAGAGTGGACATGTCCACGACCAGTCTTACAGGGTATAATGGAGGGTGGACATGTATCCACCATGACTCCCTGTCCACGACCATTCTATACGGTTTTATGGAGGGTGGACATGTATCTCCCATACTCGCTGTCCACGACCATTCGCGGGGTATAATGGGGGTGGACATGTACGAGCGTTTTTCTCCCCACGACCCCGCCACGGCCATTTACTTTAAAATGGAGGCAACACGTATTCAGCATGTTTTCCCTGTCTAAACCAGGTATGGCAGATTGACAATATCTCCCCCGCTCCCTTCCAAGCCAAAATTTTGAGAGTGGACCCCAAATGAAACCAAAGTCGACGCAAATGAGGACTAAAATTGGACAAGGCATTTAACCACCCATGCAATCTGCGGGCGGGGAAAATTCATGCACCCCCCGATCAACGCGGGCTGAACAACCATACTTTTTTTCATAAGTGGAAGCGACAAAGTTCTGCCCCCCTATCCCACAGACTAACAGACTCAAGCTTTTTTGGTGGGGGCCCTCGGGGGTGATCTGATTTAATTGCTGCGACAGGTGGTGCTGCTGTGGCTGGTAGGGGTCCCCGGAATGAGTGAGTAGAGAGTGATTTGAATCAAAAAATGAAAACAAAAAAAAAACAACAAAAAAGAGACATTAGGATCCCAAAATCCCCCGGCCCCCATGTTTTTTCGCAACGCCCAGGATGACCCGATTCCCAATAGACTCATTTGTGTTACAAACAAGCGTGAAAACATAGATTGACCCTTTTATATGTCATAGCCCCCAATTTACTCCCGAAAAACCCCATCGGGCACCCCAGAAGAAAAAAACCAAGGGGACCCAAAAACCTGGGCAAAGGAAAGAGAGAAAGAGAAGAGAGAGAGAAGAGAGAGAGAAGAGAGAGAGAGAGAGGGGAGAGAGAAAAAGAAAAAGAGAGAGAAGAGAGAGAAAAAGGAAGGGGGGGGGGGGGGGGGGAAAGTACTGACTTTGAGAGGGGTTCCCAAACAACAGAGATTTGGAAGGGTTGGGGGGGGGGGGGGGGGGAAAATCTCTTGCCAGACGGGAAAAAAGGGCTGGATGAATTTAACGAAGCACACCACAAGAACTAAAACTGAACCGGGGAAACCGTTTGTCCTTGCGACAATTGTCCAATCGAAGGCACTCCTCATTCCCTTTTATTGATGCCGTGTCGCTGATGACGGGGCGGCTGCTGTGCACCAGGTTTCGCCGTTTATAAAATCAAAAATTCCAGTTTGAAGCACACACACGGTATAAAGCCGCGGCAAAGTGTGTACACGGCAGGCCGACCTTGATGAGACCCACAAAAGCTGGCATTCACGGTTTACCTGGGAGAACCTCCAAGCCCAAGGAACAATTCTCTCGCCTGGAAGTGTTCAGTGAATTGCGTGAGCGGGCGGGACTCCAGCAAAGGGAATAATGAAAAGTGAGACAAGACACCGATCTTCTCCACGCTACATTTGTAAACCGAACGTGACCTTGACCTGTTAAAACTTAGTCAGGTCTGGACGCCAGCTGGCTCCTGAGGTCTACGTCAGACTGTCTGTCCTGCCGTGTAATGCTGGTGGGCGTCGTCTTCAGCCTTGGCCAGCTGGTTCCTGAGGTCTACGTCATACCGCCTGTCCTGCCGTGCAATGCTGGTGGGCGTTGTCTTCAGCCTTGGCCAGCTGGTTCCTGAGGTCTACGTCATACTGCCTGTCCTGCCGTGCAATGCTGGTGGGCGTTGTCTTCAGCCTTGGCCAGCTGGTTCTGAGGTCTACGTCAGACCGCCTGTCCTGCCGCGCAATGCTGATGGGCGTTGACTTCGCCTTGGCCAGCTCCTTCCATCCCCCGTCTAATTCTCCTCAAAACGATGTCAGTTCTCTGAAGATGGAGTGTGGCTGTCTACGTAGCAAGGTGACGACAAACGTCCATACTTTCCC
>CM031605.1:47562662-47575162 GCA_018398815.1 Conus ventricosus
GATCAAACATGAAAGTTTCTAAAGCTAAAATCCTTAACGTGTTTTGTGGAGTGGTGTCTGCAAGAACAGGTTTAGGTTAAGGTATCCATATTAATTCGTCTTCGGGGATAATATCTAAGTACAACAGCAGTGTGTGTGTGTGTGTGTGGTGTGTGTGTGTAAGTGTGTGCGCGCGCGCGCGTGCCAGAGTGTTTGGGGGAGGGAGTCTGTGTGCGTGTGTGCGCGCGCGTCTATGCATGAAGAGAGAGAGAGAGAGAGAGAGAGAGAGGAGAGAGAGAGAGAGAGAAGAGAGAGAGAGAGAGAGAGAGAGGGAGAGAGAGAGAGAGATCGTGCGCGTGTTGTGCTTCCATCAAGGAGGTGAAGTCCGTGCCTTTTTTTGTGTTGCGTTGTATTCAAGATGGGTGTGCACTGGGTGTGCGTGCGCCCGTCTCTAGCTTACATAATGTAGGGAGCAAAGTACGGTTTAACATGGCACTGTCTTTAGTACTACATTGCATAGATTCACCTGGTTTTTTTAAATCCCAGAGGTAGGGGGCAAGGGTTGGTGGTGGTGGTGGTGGAGGGCATGGGTGGAGGGCATGTACCGAACCCCTATCAATCTTGAATGCTTCACGCCCTCGATTTGCAACTTAAATATCCAAGCACCCCTCCCCCCCCCCCCCCCCCCCTCTCTCACCTCACCCCCTTTCCTTTCAATTCTCCAACGCTCCTTACAAACTAACTGATCTGCCCTGCATTTTACTGCAGATTCTACGAAATCTTCCTTCTGAAATGTTCCAACCGGTGTGCGTTTTATTTTCTTTTTCTTCTTTTTTTTCCAATCCAACTTATGTCAATATTTTTCATTTGATCTGAAAATAAAAATAAAAATGGTGTTGTAATAGACATTTCGATTTTGACAGACTCCTAGCTCAAGGACTTTTGTTCGTTTTGGATTTTAGTCTGGATATTTTCATTTGCGCACATTCGTAGACCTGATTCTAACTTGCAGCCCTGGTGCGTCTTTGGTGATCGGCTGAACTGCAAACAACATGGCTTGTCTTCACTTGGCTTGTCTGGAGAGAGGAGAGAGAGAGAGAGAGAGAGAGAGAGAGAGAGAGAGAGAGAGAGAGAGGAGAGAGAGAGAGAGAGAGACAGACAGACAGACAGACAGACAGACAGACAGACAGACGGACGGACAGACAGACTGATGGTGGTTGGGAGGGAGAGGGTCAGGGGGGAGAGGGTGGTAAAAAGATTGAGGCAAGACATGGAAAACAAAGTATCAAAAAACATGACAAATGCATCGTCATACTGGAGAAGGGGAGGGGCTGAAGGGGGAAGGAAAGAAGGGAAAGACAGACAGACAGACAGACAGTCTGACAGACAACATACATGCAAGCAGGCAGGAAGGAAAAAAAGACAGACAGACAGAAAGAAAAAGGGGGAAAAGCAACGGAACAAAAAGAACACGAAGTAAAGAAAGAAAGGAAGAAAGAAAGAAAGAAAATGAGAAATAAAAACAGAGCAGGAAAATAGGTCGAATAGGAACAACGCGACAGTTGGAAGGAGGGAGAGGGGGGGGGGGGGAGGGGGGAAAAGGGAAAAAAGATCGACCGTCTTACATTAGAGAGAAGAGCGGCAGGCCTAGCTATGTCTCTGTGTCAAGGCGAAGATTAGTTGATATTAATTAATCTAAGCACGTGTTTATGGGTGTCGCCCTGCGTTCCGAAGCGCTCGAGACGCGCGCGAAGAGAATGCTGAGTGCCTCAGAGCGCGTCCCTGTTTACGCCCTGGCGGACAGCTATTATCGACTTCCGAAAGGCGTTCGACAGGGATTTTTTTTTTCCTTCTTCTTTTCCTGTCGCTTTTTTTGCTTCGTTGTTTGTACCTCTTCTCTCTCTCTCTCTCTCTCTCTCTCTCTCTCTCTCTCTCTCTCTCTCTCTTCTTTTTTTTTTTTTTTGCTAAACCTCTAACCCCAGCCCTTTCAAATGTTTTTTTTCTTCCCTTCTTCCTTTCGGACTCTTTTTTCCTTCTTCTTTTTTGGATTTTTTTCTTCTCTAGCTCATTTTTTAACACTCTTTCGGTTTTCTTTTCTGTTCTTTTTCTTCTCCTTTTTTGTACTCCCTGTTCTTCTCTGCTTTCCAGTGTCCCCTTTCTTCTTCAAATTCCATTTAGAACCTCTCCTCCCACTCTGCTTTTATTTCTTCTTCGTCCTTTTCTTCTCTCCTCTCTCTCTCTCTCTCTCCTCTCTCTCTCTCTCTCTCTCTTTCTCTCTCTCGAGTATTTTTTTTCTTCTTCTCCCTTCATGTGAGTTGTCTCCCCAGGGCTTTTTACTTCCTCTGGCCGTATCCTCCACCGCTCGCGCCCTCTCCTACCCCCACCCCATTCCCTCCCTAACCACCACCACGCCTTCCTCCCCCCATTTCTCCGTCCTCTCCGCTGGTTTGAAATGGGCAGTTGCCCAACTCGGTTATAAATCAAATCATGTTCTTGACAGCGCAGCCAGCTACAAAGGCCACGGTCAGGCCTTTGGTTTAAACTGTAGTTTACTTCTATTACGTCCGACCTTCGGTTTAAGCGAAATTTTAATTCGATCATGGTTGGGTTTGTTCTTTTTTTTTCATGTACGGGGTGTCTTAAGGTGTGACCTTTGCTTAAAGCAGAATTTTAATTCCATCGTGTTTGACGTTTGGTTAAAGCTGCCGTTTCATTCGAGTATGTCCAACCTTCTGAAGATGATGTAGTTTATTTTGATCAGCTGTGACCTTTGTTTTCAGTGTCAGTTTATCCGGATCATTACGTCAGGGGTTTCTTTTAGATACTGTTTCATTTGGATGATATAAGTAATTTGGCTCAAACAATATTTAATCGATTTGATCTCCTCTTTCGTTACAACAGTATATTCTTTCAATAATTTCGCACTTCTGGTTTCAAAGGCATTTCATTCTGATCATGCCAGTTCTTTGATTTAAACAGTGTTTATTCCAATCATGGTAGGAATCTGGTTTCAAAAGCGTTTTATTCTGATTATGCCATGCCTTTTAACCGTGTTTCATATCGATCCCGTGAGCCCATTGGTTCAGAGAGTATTTTGATTTGGATAAGATTGTCCAAATGTTTTAAATAGTATTTTATCCGGTTATGTCAGGCATTCCAAACAGTATTTTCTTCTGTTCGTTCCAGCATTAGCTTTAAATTTACATTTTGTATGGGTTCCGAATGATATTGGTTATGTAAACCTATGTAGGGTCTTTGTTTTAATCAATATTCTAATCAATCATCTCTCTGATCAGTATACCGCATTTTATGGAAAATGTTCGAAGATCACCGCAAAACGTCTCTACACATATAAACAAGCTTTACCCCCCAACTTTGTCCCTTCCGCCCCTTAGAACAACAACGACGGGAACAACATAACTACTGTTATTATTGCTGCTGCTGCAGCTGCTGTTGCTACTGCTGCTGCTACTACTTCCACAACCAATGCTGCTGGGTGTTTTTTGTTTTTGTTTTTTAAATTTTCTTCTGCCGCCGTTTCTGCACCACTATCACAAAAATGATGATGATTGTTGTGGTTATGTGCACCACATCTGTAGGTTCAAAATCCAAAGGGATGGGAGAGGGAAGGACTGCGTGTGGAGATGGCCAAGAGAAGACGGCGATTCCTTGAACATGGTTCCGATGCTCATTTGGGGAATGTTGTTTTCCGCTTTTCTTTTTCTTTTCTGTCTGTCTTTGTGATGTCAGAGGAAGCCATGTTTGTCGGATATGACCTCGTCTGTCTAACACCGTCTATTGAATGAGCGTTGTTTTGCGCGCTGTTTGGTGTGTTTAGTTACACTTAAATGGATTTCACACGGCGGCTGTTTGTTTCCTTTTTCTCTGGGTCCCATAAGAAGAATTCGATTTCGGTTCGATTCACGTGCGCGCGCACACACACACACACACACACACACACACACACACACACACACACACACACACGAACACACACACACACACACACACACACACACACACACACACACACACACACACATCTGAAAGTTTGTTACAGTGTGGATCAGAATTTCACAATTTTTTTTAATAGAGATTTTCTTTCTTTTTCTTCAGACCACGTGGGATGACGATAGCAACTCTGGTCTAGTGAAACCAGCGTGGATTGATGCACGCACAGCGGTATGCACCAACTACCCAGGATGAAGAAGCGCTAAGCTGGGGAGGCGCTTAATTAAAGTTGTATGGTCGCATGTACCGGTTATATTAATGGGGACTAAACTGACATCGTAGGGACGGAAGAGGGGGCGTCGTTCAACTGTTCTGAGATGACCGAGTGTCTGAGGGTGAACTGCTTAGGGTTTTGCTTGCTGTTGTTGTCCGTTTGTTTTGAGGAGGAAGGAAAAAATGGTGGGGTGTTATTGTTCAACCTTGCGTTGATCACATAGACCCTAGTGCGCTTTTTTTCCCTGTGTTAGGATAGGGCTTTTCTCCGTCAGGATAAGGCTTTTTTCCCTGTGTCAGGTTAAGGTTCCCTCCCCCCACCCATCCTCTCTCTCTCTCTCTCTCTCTCTCTCTCTCTCTTCTCTCTCTCTCTCTCTCTCTCTCTCTCTCTCTCAGTCAAGCTCAGGCATTCCTTTCGTCGTCAAATATTTTGTCTCGTCTCGTCTTCTCGCCTGTGTGTGTGTGTGTGTGTGTGTGTGTGTGTGTGTGTGTGTGTGTGTGTATGTGTGTGTGTGTGTGTGTGTGTGTGTGGTGAGTGCGCGCGTGCGTGCGTGCGTGCGTAAGTGTGTGTGTGTGTATGTGCGCGCGCGCGTGCATATGTATGTGTTGTATGTATGTGTGTGTGTGTGTGTGTGTGTGTGTGTGTGTGTGTGTGTGTGTGTGTGTGTGTGTTCGCGCGCGCACACTGTGCATACGCGCGTGTGTATATATGAGTGCGCGCGCACATGAATGAGCGTGCATATGTGTATGTGATTGTGTGAGCGCGAGTGCGCGGCGCGCGTATGTGTGTGTGTGTGCGTGTACGTGTGCATATGTAAGCGCAGGCGCACGCGTGCGTGCGTACATATGCGTGTGCGTGTACATGTGTTAGTGTGTTTGTGTGTGCACGCGCGCGCATGTATGTGTGTTTGTGTGCGTGTGTGTGTGCGCGCGCGCGTGTAACTCATTGCGTGTAGGTGTGTGTGTGTGTGTGTGTGTGTGTGTGTGTGTGTGTGTGTGTTGTGCGCACGCGTGCATGCATGCGCGTGTGTGAATATGAACAAGCGCGCACACGTGCGTGAGTGTGAGCATGTATGTGTGTGTGTGTGCGCGCGCGCGTGCGTGAATTTGTGTGTGTGTGTGTGTGTGCGTGTGTGTGTGGTGTGTGTGTGTGTGTGTACGTGTGTGTGTGTTCCCCCTGGTGAGAGCAGCCCTGTAAGCTGACGCAAGACAATGCAATATGATATATAATACATGTAGAGGTCTGGGACTCCCGTTTTTCAACCCATTTTTACACCCCCTCCTCCCTCCGCTGCTCTCCCGCACCATCCACTACATCCACCCATCCGTCACTCCCCCGCCCCCCGCCCCCCGCCCCCCGCCCCCCGACTATCTCGCCCCGCTCTCCATCGCTCCCTCCTCCCAGCACACGCATACAGAAAGAAGGTACACAACCAAAATGTGAAGACAATCGTCGAGAAAATTCCGTGGAAATGTGGTGTTCAAACCGTACTTGTCCACGTGTGTCTGATGTTTCTTCAGCCGCGTGCTGTGGCCGATAATGGCACCCACCCGTGTTTAGATTCCGTACACATTTCAAGGAAGTGCGTAGTTGGTTAGTCATAGTCAGTCAGCCGGTTTGATAGTTTATGATTCAGTTTGTTAACTTGTAGGATAGACACTGAATCAAACTGTTAGTCAGTCCGTTCATTGTTGATGTTTGTTTTGTTTTTTTCAAAAACGTAAAATTTATATCGACATTCTTTGTTGATTGGTCAGTGTTTTATGCGCCAAGAACTTGATGTTTTTCACCTGTCAGTAAAATTACATGAGAACTACCTTAGGTGTGTTGACAAAACTTCGTCAAAACATGTAATAAGGCCAGGGACGTATCCATTCAAGTGTGATGAAGATCCTTCGTACAGTCTTAACGACACGTCGTGCAAAGAGAAATATGGCTCAAACAGATTCGGCTATGTTCACTTTACTGATGATCATTACAAGGATGTCCACCGTAGTTGAACACTGAAAAGTTACTGTGATACCTTTATATAACTACCTCCGAAGTAATCGTATTTCCATGGAACAACAAAACTATCTATCACCACGAACAAAGACATTTTGAATTTTTGCGTGTCCAATTAAAAAAAGAAAAAAGAAAAAAAAATACACGGGAAGCCACTCCTTCCAAACAGTCATATCAACTGTTACTTCCCCTCACAGAAAAATAATCCCTTTTCACACATAAAACGACTCAAAAAAGCGGATCTATGAAACGTTCGTGTGTGTGTGTGTGTGTGTGTGTGGTGTTGTGTGTGTGTGTGGGTGTGTGTGTGTGTGTGGGGGGGGTGGGTGCGTGCGTGCGTGCGTGAGTGCGTGCGTGCGTGCGTGTGTGTGTGTGTGCGTGTGCGGGGGTGTGTGTGTGTGAGCGCGCGCGCGTGAGTGTATGTGTGTAGGTGTGTTTGTTGTTTTTGTTGTTGTTGTTTTGTTCGTTTGTTTCCACAAGTCAAAACCCATGGATATCCCGATAGTTAACAATACGTTTAAATGTGCTCTTTCTTTCTTTCTCTCTCTCTCTCTCTCTCTCTCTCTCTATCTCTCTCTCTCTCTCTCTCTCTCTCTCTCTCTCTCTTCTCTCTCTCTCGGTGCGTTTGGGTGGAGAATTTCCGACTCCACAACTCTACAGATAAAACACACACACACACACACACACACACACACAGAGAGAGAGAGAGAGAGAGAGAGAGAGAGAGAGAGAGAGAGAGAGAGAGAAATCCAACTAGAAGGGCACTCGGACAGCGCATGTTCGAACTGATCCTGAAAAAAAAAGGGGGGGGGGGGGGGGGAGAAGAAAAAAAACACTACGATGTGGAAAAGTGACTTCCCTTGTCTTTTTCGGTATGACATGGAGACGCATTTTTAGAAAGTTTCGTATTCACAGGAAGTTATTGACTCGTAAACAGCGACTCTACACATGTTCATATTCAGTGGAGAATTCATGATTTTTTGCTGAACGAATCCCGGATTCGCCCATTGATGCAGCAGTACGGATCCGCACCATAACTTAACAGCTTTGTCCGAGGGCTACAGTGTACCTTTGCTCCAAGTTTGCTTGAAATCGGCTCGGTTGTTAATGCGAACCCTTCTTGGCAGACAGACAAACAAATAAATGAAGAAAGGGGAAAACATTACTTCTCCGCGGAGATAATGATGGTGATGATGATGGTGATGATGATGATGATGATAGTAATGATGATAATGATAATAACGTACACATTTTTCAAACTCAAAATTTCACAGATTGAAGATAGAGTTGCACGGTTTGAAAACCGTTCCTCTCTACCCAGCAGTAAACGGGTGTAGATCAAGTAATTCCAGGCAGTGGTGCGGCACCGGAGCTGCGGCCATCGACGAGCCGGGTGTGGCTTTGGATGTGCAGCCGGAAAGAGCGGAGTGCGAGTAATGCCACTGAAGGGCGCATGGACAATGACAAGGGGCGGGGGGAGGGGACGGGGGAGCGGGGAGCGGGATGACAAGAAAGATAGTTCTGTCTACCTGTCACAAGACTTCTAATCAACCGTCCCCCGCCTTCTTCCCTCTAACAGTACGCCCCGCCTTCTTCCTCCCAAATAGCCCCCCCCCCCCCCTCCCCCCTCCCGAGATTTCCGTCATCCTCTCTTCCCCCTTGACACCCCCCGCCCTGCCCCTCCCCCTCCCCCTTTACCCACTTGCTACGCAGTCTCCTCTTCCAAAAAGCAAAACACTAGAACTAGCGAGAAAACAAACAAAAAACAAACCCTGTACAGACCCGAAGATTGAGTTAGCAAGTGTTAACGAAGAGTGTTACCAGGCCCAAGATGGTCAAGTCACTGGGTTGTTTATTGGCCGGCTGACTGTGCAGACTGTGTCAGAGTAATGACTGTGACTGAACGGCCATCGCAACATCGTGCGCACGTCGTGCGATGTGTACATATGTGTGTGTGTGTGTGTGTGTGACCAAACAGCCTTCGCTATAATTGGTGTCTTCGCATATCACATGTGCACGTAAAGCTGTGTGTCCATGCGTGCGTGCGTGCGTGCGTGCGTTGCGTGCGTGTGAGAGAGAGAGAGAGAGAGAGATGAGAGAGAGAGAGAGAGAGAGAGAGAGAGGAGAGAGAGAGAGCATTGTTCGTCGATCATTCGTGGTCTTGATTGGGTGGTATGTACATGTGTCCGAATGAATCTAATTTGACCAACAACGAAAATCAGCCGGCCAATCAACCACCCACCCGCCCCACTACACAACAAATCACTCATCCAACCACACAATTACCCACCCGACTCGTCAACCAGCCACCTCCCCCCCCCCCAAAAAAAAAGACTCCTCCGCCACCCTTCCTCCTCCCCATCCACAAAAGAAGAAACAAAACAAAACCTTAGCCTACATCCTCTAAGTGAAACATAAAAAAAATAAATCGACCACACAAACAAAGTAAATAGAATAATCTCAAGTACGGGAAAAAGAAAAACTTCTGTTCGCATCGACCAAAAGAAATTCTGTCTCGTGAGGCCTTCCTTGTGTCAATAAATAAATAAACAAATAAATCCAATAAATGTACTCGCCAAGAGCTCTAATCTTCATCGTCAGGTACACTAGCCATAGAGAAACTGTAGTAAACAGAACAATAACAAAATAAAGACTAGGCATGGTAACCTCCTCCCCCTTCCTTCCCTTCCATCCCCCTCACCGAAATACCTGCTGCCCCACAAGAGATCGAGAAGTACGAGGAAAATGAAAGTGGAAGAGGGGACGATGTGCGTGTGTGTGTGTGTGTGTGTGTGTGTGTGTGTGTGTGTGTGTGTGTGTGTGTGTGTGTGTGTGTGTGTGTGTGTGAGGGGGGGGGGGGGGGAAACTAGACGATTGAGTGATGGAAGGAAGGGCAAATATTCAGAAGGTAAGGATATGGATATGAAGACAGTTAGTCCTGGAAAAGAGAGAAAGACGGAGAGGGGAAGCGGGGGGGGGAGGGTGAAGGAGAAAGGAAGATGTGAACGGAAAAGGGTGAAGCGGGACACACACACACACACACACACACACACACACACACACACACACACACACACCCCTTCCATCTTTTGCTTGTTTGCATGTACGTGCGTGCGAGCTCATGTATTTGCGTGCGCACGCGCGCGCGCGTGTGCGTGTGCGCATGTACGTGTGCACGTGTGTGCAAGTGCATTCGTACATGCATGCCGGCGGAGTGTGTGTATGTGTGTGCGTGTGAAAGTGCGTGTGTCTATGTATGTGAACGCGTGCAAGTGTATGCTTGTGTGGTTGCTTACGCGTGTATGTGTTTTTGCGTACGTACGAAATTCGCGTGTGTTCACTCGCCATTTTTTTTCTTTTTCTTCTTTCAGTGCGCACGCATGCGTAGGCAAGGAATATGTGCCTTAGTGCTTGCCAGAGAGAGAGAGAGGAGAAGAGAGAGAGAGAGAGAGAGAGAGAAAGAAACACATAATATAGTTGTGAATGTGGGGTTGGGGGACAGGAGGAAGGAGTGGGTGGGGGAGAGAGAGTCAGAGGACTGGGGCCAGTTGAGGGAGAGGGAGAGAGGGAGAAGCAAACGGGGAGGAGTAGAGATGGGGGGGGGAGGGGGTCACGGGAGAAGGGGGGAGGGGGTGGGGGCGGGGGTAGCTCTCTACAGTGACTGGCGGCAACAAATTTGCAAGTGTTATGAGGCGGGAGACGGGTCGGGAATGGGCAAGCAGCCCGGTCGGCCGCTACGGGCAGGCCACAGGGGCCTCTACCCCCACCCACCCTCGCCTCCCCTTCCCTCCTTTCCCTCACTCCCTCCCTCCCTCCCCCTCCTCCGACCCGCTCGGTCTCCCGAGGACTGGTGGCCTAATGAAAATGGACAAAGTTGCTAATGGAACCGTCTTTGAAGACACGGAAGCCCCCTTGCTGAAGGTCTTGGGAAAGGAGGGGAGGGGAGGGAAGGGAAGGGCCCCTCCCTGGCCGCACAGAGAGAGACGCTGCTGCCGCTCTTCTTCGTCTTCGTCGTCTTCTTCTTCTTCTTCTCCGCCATGTCTAAGCCTCCCCCATCCACACTTCTCCCTTTCTCCCCCAGCTTCTCTCATCCCTCACCTTTCTCATTTCCCACCCCAACCCTCCCTTCCTTCCATCACCGTCCACCCCCTCCCCCTGCCCCCGCACATCTTCTCTTCCCCAACCCCCTTCCCTCTCACCGACAAATCAATTTCATCCTCTGTGGCCTGAGATAGACTCTGGAGAGGACCTCAGCGATCAGGGCCGATCGCTGGTCGAACCTGGACCCCCCTAGCCCCGGCCCCGGCCCCACCGCGCCCAGCCCTGTCGGCCGCTCTTTGCTGGTGGCTGCCCAGCTCCGCTCCGGCCGTGGGGCCGGTGTTGGCGGTGGCTGCTGGGAGCTTGCTTGCTGGTGCTGCGGCGGCGGCCGCTGCTGCTTAGACGACGGCGAGCCGACTTGGCCAAAACGGTGCGTTCCCCAAACTCGTTTAAACATTTCGCAATTGGCTGCATCCAAGAAACCGCTTGTTATGGAATTAATTCTGGGAGAACTGTGGGACGGGGGGGGGGGGGGGGGGGGAGGGTAGGGGGTGGGGGATAATTGTGGGGGAGGTGGGTGGTAAATTGTTTTAGTGTCTGGGCCTGTACCGGCAAGCGGCGGGAAAATAAGATCAGTCCACGATACCTTGATGATTGATTCACCTCTCTCTCTCTCTCTCTCTCTCTCTCTCTCTCTCTCTCTCCTCTCTCTCTCTCTCTCTCTCTCTCTCTCCCTCCGCTCCTCTCCCTCGTCCTCCTTCTCCTCCCTTCAAATCGCATTGGCCATGATACCTTCATTACGGACTAGCTGCTGCTGCTGAAGCCGAGAGGCTCCACCAGTTGTTTCTGTAGGGCAGCTCATGGAGACATGCGCAGGAGCGTCACAACAGAGGGAGAGGTCGCCGAGGAGCAGCGCATATGGATGCTCGTTTGTAGAGAAAAGAGCGATGGGCTGGCAACGACACTTCAGCTTCTCTTGAGCGTCGCTACCGTGGAAAGCGCTTCACAGCCCGTATGGGATTGTTCAGTTGCCTCCGGGCCCATAAACTCCCAGACCACCCCTTCTGAAGGAGGCTTATGATCCTCGTCGCCAGCTCTGGACACACCTCATTATATTCATCCATAAGAAATGGTCAAGCAGCAGCCTGCTCACACTTTCTCCTCAAAGAGCTGACACACCTTGACATTTGGGACCAAGTGTCTTTTAGGTCATCAACTGGGGAATGTATACATTAGGGATGCCGCCGGATTCTGTTTTTGAACCCTTGGAGGTGACAATGCCACAGAATTATCGACTGTGGTATATCTCTATTTGATGCTGAGGGAGCACCAACACGATCCGAAACAGCGGACGAAAGGCCTCAGAGTAGGCGAAATGTATCGTTCTGTTGTCAAGATAGGACTACGATGGTCCCCATAATCTGCCAGTGAAGGATTTTACGTTTACAACCTAATACGTTTACAATCTAATACCCCAGGTGTCTCTCTCTCACAACTGCCTCACAACCACCCACTCTTTTTTTTTCTCCTTAATCTTCGGGACGCTGATGGATTTTGGTTTTGAGCCTTTGATGGTGAGAATACCACTGTTATAGGCGATGATCTCCATGTGATGCCGACGGTGAACCAATACAATTAACCGTGTTCAACTGTCAGGGGGCGAAAGTCGACTCCGGATAGGCAGCACAAATATTTCTGTGATCAAAACAGACTTCCATGCTCCCCAAATGCTGGTAATGAAGATTCCAACACTTACATTCTAGCAGTCTTTTTTAAATACCCATGTTCCCTCTGCCCCCATTTACCCCAAACTACTTTCCCTACAAATCTTTGAAAAGTCTTTTTTTTATGACGGAGGAACTATACTGGCCTGTACTGGTTTTTCCCCACAACTTGTTTCTTCCTGAAAAAAAAAACGTACGTCGAGGCTGGTTACCTCACTGTTCGTTAGGCTCATCTGACGGCCCAGTGTCCAAGCATGTATGTTGTATGTACAGAAACGTCGTGCCATTCTATCACACTGGAAGGAAAGTCATGTTAGCTTAGGTTCCATTTGTCCAACGAGGATAACCGTGACAGGAGGTGCGTAGGAGGGGGAAGGGAGGAAAAGAACAAGCTACCTCAGATGACCACCAGGTCCATAATGTGTTAAGGGAGGCAGTGAGAACGGCCATCTTTAAGCTGGGCACTCAGGAATCGAACTTACACTCTTCTAAATGAACGCTCGGCGGTGCCCGAGCCAACTGAATTACTT
>CM031605.1:47577662-47580162 GCA_018398815.1 Conus ventricosus
CCCCTCATGATGGGGAGTAATTGAACAATCATTTCACACAATGTTTTCTTTTATATATACAAATGATAAGGTTAATTAAAGATAACGTTTTACGAGATAGCAACTTGAGAGAAGAGAGAGAGAGAGAGAGAGAGAGAGAGAGAGAGAGAGAGAGAGAGAGAGAGAGAGAGAGAGAATCTTGTTTATACCCCAGCAGATCGCAAAGGGCCATATCAGGGCTGTCGCCGCGTTGAAGTCAAACTCACAAATTACAACAACAATAACAACAACAAACCCCAACTCATCCACACAACCCTTTAAAATACAGCTTTTGAAAACACACCGGAAATTTCGTTAAAATCTTTCTTCCGTAAAATCTCAGATCAGATGAAAAATGTTGATGTCTTTCAGAAATTCAAAGATCTCTTCACCTGGGACATCTCTGAACAAGGTTTTCATGGAGTCTGCTGTAAAGTGTTTATGCCTCACATCATGCAAGTCCCAACATTCTAAAAGAACATGTTTCACTGTGAGTGGTACATGACATAGAATGTACCAAAGGAGTGGGCGAACAAAAAAGATAAATATCTAAACAACCAGGAAAGCCATCTGTTGTTGACCTGCTCTACATCATTATGAAAATGAACCGGAACAAATCTTTACATCAAGTTATCTATCTATCTATGTATCTATCTACCTACCTATCTATCTATCTATGTATCTATCTATCTATCTAGTAATCATCTGCGAATCTCTCTACAGATCTCTCTCTCTCTTCTCTCGCTCTCTCTCTCTCTCTCTCTCTCTCTCTTCTCTCTCTCCTCTCTCTCTCTCTCTCTCTCTCTCTGTTATGTATATGCATCTACCTAAAGATTAAACTGTCTGTCTCTCTGTCTATCTATCCGTCTGTCTGTCTATTTATTTATCTATCTATCTATATGTCTGTCTATCTAGTATATATGTGTGTTTCTATCTATAGATATATATATCTCTCTGTCTTTCTCTCTCTGTCTCTCTCTCTCTCTCTCTCTCTCTCTCTCTCTCTCTCTCTCTCTCTCTCTCTCTCTCTCTCTTTCTCTTCTGTGTATATGCATCTATCTACCGATCTATCTGTCTGTCGATTTGTTTATCAATGTATTCATTCATATGTAAGTCAGTAGCTTACCTACCAGCATATCTACCTGTCTACCACTATCTATATACATGATTTACATGGTTTTCAGCCATTGTGGCCGTGCCCATCCTACACACTTAGAACCCCATATCCCCTTCCCTTTGCCTTTATTCCTTCTCTCCGCATGCAACTAGACTGCAAGCGATCAAGGAGGAAAGAGAAATCGATCTGTCAAGAATTTGTTAGGCCAGAAGAACACTTGAACAGATCGATGACTTATGCAGCGTGTCCACGACTCAAAACGCCCAACATGACAACACACAACAACAACAACAACAACAACAAAAGACAGACATATTCTCGCTAAGTTTTGACGTGTTGTCATTCTGGTGGTACCAGTGCAGAATTAAGTCCCCCTGGGATTGTTATCCCCGTCTGTCCTATCAACTGAGATGGGTGTGAACGTTGAACCCGATTTTTTTTTTTTCAAAGTTTGACTACTAGCCTGGTGAACTTTACTGAAAGTCGACCATTTAGATCAGTCTGCCTTGTCCCTTTTCCATGATACTGCAGCCCTTCACCGAGTATCACACGAGTCAGCAAAAACAATGAGTTTAAAACAAAACAATTTTCAGTCAGACCGAACATGAGAAGATAAGTGGTTTCTTGTTCTTCGTTTGCACTGACCTAAATGTTATTTGCCTTTGCCCGAAGAAGACCCAAGAGGTCAAAAGGCATTGTGTTTTGTTCTGTACTTTGTCTGTGTCCTTGGCGGTAACTGACCCCTAAACTTTATTTTGTAATTAACTGATCTTTCTGTTCGCGATCCAGTATCGTTGAGCTAGAAGTAAATCTACGATACCAGGACCACAGAGGCAATGCATCCTCATGCTCTTGAACTGTTCAAGATACGCGCATAGGGAAGTAATCATGTAATTGTCTCCCATCAGGCAACGAATTTGTGTATGGAAATTTGACCAAAGCGTGTATTCTCGAAACGGAAGAAAACACTTCATTGGCAACGGCCTGAATAGTTAAATGTCAACGTACGTTCGAATATATCAGCGAAATGTAGGACATAGAGATCGCTAAAAATTGATTTCATGGCCTATTCAAAACAGTTCGAAGGTCAGTAACCCGGAATGATCTCAGTCGGGCAAAGACCATAGTCTGTGGAGTATCAGGACGTGTTGTCTCCCTTGTAAAACGATCGCCAATTAAGATGACATTGTGTAAATATCGCAACAAAACGATCTATGTGAACAAAACTGAGATTCGACGATAAGAGCAAATAAACAAACAAAAGCCACTAGGGTTCGCTGGAAGTAATCAATTTTGATGTGCAAATAATGTTCCATCAATTAAGAATGGCCTTCAGTGACCCTGACTGAAAAACGTCCATTCAGA
>CM031605.1:47585162-47588700 GCA_018398815.1 Conus ventricosus
ACAGACAGACAGACGGACGGACGGACAGACAGACAGACAGAGGCATAGAGAGTCAGACTGACAGACAAACACACTCACACACACACACACACACACACACACACACACACACACACACACACACACACACGCGCGCGCGCGCGCACGCACGCACGCATACAACACACACACACACACACACACACACAACACACAAAACACACACACACACACACACAACGCGCGCGCACTCACGCACGCTCACATACTTACTCAAACACACGTTTTACTACAGAGACAGAACATGTGGCCTACATTATGATTGTTGTTTCCATTCCTGGAAACAACATGACAGAAAGAGAAAGACAGGGACAGACAGACATCATACACACATAAATACGTGATCTATCATAATAATGGTTGCCATGTTGTGTGCACTGTCCCTCGAGGATTCTCGTTACACTGAAAATCGGACGCTGACTCCGTGTAGGAGTCTGAGAGTCTGCGACAAATACACCGGAGGCATTTCACTCCTCAAGTAATGACCGTCGTTTCCCTATCCATGGAAACATCTGAAGAGATAAAGATTTGACAGACAGACAGACAGACAGAGAGAGAGAGAGGGGGGGGGGGGGGGGGGAGGGATTGGGGGGGGGGGTTAGGATGTGGTGGGGGCAGACAGACAGACAGACAGAGATGGAAAGGAGAATGAGATGGTAATGGTAACGAATGAGAAGGGACGCTACACACTAGTTGAGAAAGGCAGCTCCTGTCCACTATCAGGCGTTAACAGAATTGCGTCACCTGCCCTTGTGCGCAGGATTTGCATCCCATGGTTTTAGAACATTATTTCACTTCTTTCAGTATTGTGTGTGTGTGTGTGTGTGTGTGTGTGCGTGTGTGCGTGCGTGCGTGCGTGCGTGCGTGCGTGCGTGCGTGTGTGTGTGTGAGAGAGAGAGAGAGAGAGAGAGAGAGAGAGAGAGAGAACACATGTCTGTGTGTACATTTATGTGTCCACGAACTTAAATGAAGTCACGAACCAAAGAAAAAAAAGACAGACAGACAGACAGAAATCCTCTCAATTCATATCCCTCGTTCACCTATCTCACGAATCATTGATTCTGCCAGAGACAAACGGACTTGAATTCCTTCCAAAAACGTGACCGCAGCGCCGAACTCGGGGAAACCGAGTGCACCGCGGTTACGGCTCACTTTTTGCTCTTTCCGAGAGATCGGAAGCTGCACGTGACCGGGTTCGCGTGCATAGATTAGCAGCACGTGCTCAATGAAGAGGGAGCACTCTCAGAGCGCCACTGACGCCGTTCAGTTTGCGGTCTTTTCGCCATGTGTGGCCACAAGAAAAAATAACCTCGCTGGTCGTTTTTGTTTCAAACGGTTCCTCAATTTCAGTTTGCCTTGTTTTCTTGTTTGTGAATGGGTCTTCGAATTGGGTTGGGCGAGTGCGGGTGGTGATGGTGGTGGCGAAATGAGTGTGTGGAATGGGAATGGGCGTTGTGTGTGTGTGTGTGTGTGTGTGTGTGTGTGTGTGTGTGTGTGTGTGTGTGGAGAGAGAGAGAGAGAGAGAGAGAGAGAGAGAGAGAGAGAGAGAGAGAGAGATAATACCACATCAGTCAACGATGAACAACTGAAATCGAGTCATGTCTTCAAACGACCGTTACGATCAGGCAAGCAGCGACCAAGGGTATGAAGGTCATGGTGCTTTAAGACCACCTGCCAAAGACGACCCTGCACACTGCCCTATGTTCTTCAATTGCTGGGAGATTTATCAAATAAGGGGGTTGTTCTGGAACGCGATTTCGTTGGACAACGAACAAATTCGGGCGTTACGGTCCATGATACATTTTGGCCTCTCCTTTCATAAATGGACCGAAATTTGCCGGTGACAGAAGCATGGTGTGTACTATTAAGTAAAGTGTAACTGTTACACTAGGAAGCAGTACACTGACTGACATTCGGAATAACCATATTTGAGGTGATAATTTGCTCCGATGATGCAAATCTTGATTCTATTCGTTTTACTGTTATGGATAGGCATTAAAAACAATCGTGTTCTGGTAGAATTTGAACTCTACAATGCAACACTTCGCTTCCGGGGAACTACAGAACTGATGCAAAACTCCTTCTGATGTATCCATTTTGACAAATCGAAGTAGCCCGTGGACAACAGAAACAGGGGACAAAAGAGAACGGGGGGGGGGGGGGGGGGGGGGGGGGGGGGGGGGAACAGAAACAGGGGGGGGGAAGTGTTGTCATCAAGGGAGACAAATCTTCCCGCCTCCTATGCAAACCCTGACTTCCGGAACCGACCAAGCCAAATGGGGGGTGGGGGGGGGGGGGGGGGAGGTAATTCCGATCTTACCTCCCTGCTACCGCAAACCAAGAGCTCACGTTTTCTGTCCGGGGCCCGTGGGGTCAGTGGCAGCTTTAGGCCAGGGGATGGGAGGGGCAGGGACAGAGGTGAAGGGGAGGGAATGAAGGGGGAGGGGGGGGGGACGGGAGGGGAAGGCCTCGCCCCATTAGCACGACGACAACTGTGAAGGAGCCAGGAGCGAGCTGGGAGCTGTCAGTCTGCCCAACCCTGGCCGCTCCGCGGGGAATAGTTCCCCGCTAAAGCCCCGGCCCTTGGCGCCGTCTGTCGCCGGGATTCCGCGTGACAGCGCGAGACGAGGACAGGGAGGTGGGTAGGGGAGAGCATTCCGATCGCATGGGAGCGTCGAGGGGAGGTAATTACAACACTCGAACCGTCAACATGGCGGCTCGGTGCCGGGGCCAAATGGACTGCCCGGGGGTTCCACCCTTTTGCGGGGGGAAGGAACGAACCCCCTACCCCACCCCCTGCTTTTTTTCTTCTTTTTTTCTTCCCTCCCTCCCTTAGTCTTAGGGGTTGTATTGCCGCCTACAATTCATCTCCTAACCCTCAATTCCCCCCAGCCCAACTCCCCTACGAGTCCCCTTGCAGCGACAGTGTGCGTGTTAATTATTGTCATAATCGTCTGTTCCGCCCCTCCCACCCTTCTCTCTCCTGTCCCTCCCCTCCCCCCCGTACGCCCAAACCTTCTCCCCTGTCCCCCTCCTCCCCCCCCCCCCCCCCCCCCCCCCCCCCCCCCCCCCCCCCCCCCCTGCGCTCTCAGTTTGGCAGTACCAAGCCTTTTAATTAGCGTGTGGCTAGGGCACTGCAAGAGTCGTGCAGCAGAAGCCCAAGTTGGCCGGCGCGGATTTTCGTTTGTTTTGTTTTGTTTCAGTTGTTGGTTGGTTGGTTGGTTTTTGTCTCAGCTGCATGCGGGAACGTACAGCGCCTTCTTCTTCTGTTTGTTTTTGTTTGTTTCTTTTGTTGCTTTGTGTTGTTTTGTTGTTCTGTTTTTTTTGTGGGTATGGGGTTGGGGTAGGCCTACGCAGGGGGGGGGGGGGTGGTGAGGTGGGAGGAGAGGATGCGGGGGGGGGGGTGTATATCACGTCTTTTTTCGTTGGGCGAAGTAGTAACGGGAAATGTGTTTTCTTTCTCCTTCCATTTGACTCTTAAGAATCATTTTTGTTTCAG
>CM031605.1:47595594-47615594 GCA_018398815.1 Conus ventricosus
TAATAAAAGAGCGACAAGTGTGATTGTGGACAAGCAGTTTTGGGACATGCTTGAGCAATTTTGATTTAATTCCATGGTAATTCTAAGATGTTTGTTGTTGTTTAAAAGACAAACAAAGAGGGACATAGTTCGGGTTTTTACATTCTTTTGAGTAGCACATTTGTTGTGTTTCTTTTCAACGTGACGTCCGTTTCATCAAGTAGAGCGGTGGGCCGTTTATCACAGCCGTTATAATAATCCATAAGATGTGAAATACTGGTCACAGTACATCAGATACTCTTTTTTTTTTTAAAGGACGCTTTAACGATGGTGTGTGTGTGTGTGTGTGTGTGTGTGTGTGTGTTTTGTGTGTGTGTGTGTGTGTGTGTGTGTGTGTGTGTGTGTGTGTTTGTTGTTGTTGTTGTTGTTGTCGTTGTCGTTGTTGTTGTTATTCTGTTCACTAAAAGTGATATTAGACGGTGGGAAAGGATGGGGGGAAAGGGAAGGGATGGGGAGAGTGGGAAGGAGTTGACTGCATGTAAAAGTTTGATATGAACGTACGCGTGTTTGTCGGTACTTGCATGAGTGTGTACAAGTGTCTAAGATAAAATTATCGCATAGGGAAAATGTGTAAAAATGTTATATAATTATCAATCAATGAGGATCAAAGCTATGAACATATGAATATCAATGAGAATCTACCAAATATAAAATAACAATAAGCATTAATCCTTTAACATCGAATTAGCAAATAACCACAAAGAAAGCAACAGCCAATATGCATTTGCATGAGAGAACTAATAAATATTCATTCTGGCTCACCCGGTCTCAACCAGTTTCAACCGGGCGACGCCAGAATGAATATTTATTAGTTCTCTGATAAGTAAGACTTCAATAACCAAAAAAATAACGATTATCTACTAACAAACATACTGTGTAGGATTATCCGTTTCAATACTAATTTACTAAACTTTTTAGATTTTAGTTTTTGCTTAATCCTGTGTTTTTCTTGATCATTTTCAATAACATCATTTTCACGCAAACATTCTTCAAATGAGTCTGTCTTTCATGTGAAATAACACTACAGTCTTTAATTGTTCTCTAAAGTCTTTTAAAACTGAGTTATATTTCTGACATAAATCCACACACTTATCCCATCATGCCTTCCGCTGAAAGCCAGTTTTGACAAAGTGTTTCTCTTTTTAAACTAAATTTTTTTCTGCCTGAACAAAGTCTTTAAATAAAAAGATTTTCCCTGCTTTCCCCTTTCAAACATTTTAAAAAAAGTATTCTAAAAATTTCAACGAAAATTTTTTGCTAGGTTTAAAACAAAAAATTTTTTTATCATCTGTCCATATAAACCTTCTATCTTTATATGCTTTTTCCCTTTTTAAATTGTCGGGCAAAAATCACAATATAATCAAAATTTTTTAACAAAAAACTGTTTGGTAACAGGTTAAAGATAAATATTTTTCCCCCAAAACCCCAGGGGTCCACAAATCAATGAACAATAAAGGGTTTTTGTCAAAAATTTTTTAACTGCCCCCATAATTTTAAAACAAAAATTTAATCTTTCCATTATTGTTTTTATCATGCCTTCGGCCCAAAACTTGTTCAGAAATAATAAAACCCTATAAGTCAAAATTTTTAAGATTAACCCAATTCAGGCTGAAAGATTTTTTTATTTTTAGACTAATTTTTGTTTTTTTTCTTGTTTTTAAATGACCTTAAAATCCTCCCCTTTGGAAGAATAAAGAAAAAAAAACCCTTTAAATTTTTTCAACGCCCTAAGTTTTGCCATTTAATTAAAAATTCCCTTTTTAAAAGGACGTCACGAGGGCCCACATTCCTCCCTCATTTTTTAAAGGGCCCAGAAATTTAAAAATACATTTTTAACGTGTTCCTAATTTCATTTTGGGGAAGGGAACTGAAATTTTTTGGTAAATTTCCCTTTTTAAAAACCGTTTCTCTTCTGGGGAAATTTTGTACGTTTATTCTAAATAGGGCCCTTTATTAAATCTTTTTTCGACTATTGCCCTTTCTGGCATAAGACTTACATTTTAAAGGACCTGATTTTGAATGTTTTTCTAAAAATTTTTTTTAAGGTTTAAAAAAAAATGTAAATGGGTTTATAAATTTCAAATTTTATGCCCCCATTCTAAATAGGGTTTTCCCAAGTGCCATTTGAGGCCCAGTTTTCGAACTATTTTATATTCAAACTGGCCAACATTATTTTTTTTCTAGATTGCGCGGGTTGTTCTAGTTTGGGAAATTTTTTGCTGTCGCCAAACCCTCTTTTGCGTTTTTTAATCCCCAAATTTTTAGGACTCAAACCCATACAAACGCCTACCCAACACCGTTTTTTTTTTCAAAGCCGCAACGTCTGCAAGGTCTTTAATTCTAAAGTTATACACCTTACGGGCGCTAAGTAACCCTGTTCTTCTGGCCCCCGCGACATTATTTTTAGTAGCGTATTATTTTTTTTCCCAAAAACCCAACCTGCAGGTTATCACATTTCCCCCTTTTTCCCCCCGTTTTGTCTTTTTTTTTTTTATAAAAAATAAACCAACCCCCCCCCCCAAACAAATCTTTTAAAACTGTAAATTAGAGAATTGTTTAATTTCATAATCGCAATATGCAGTTTTTTCCCCTGACGGGAAGAGCTCTTAAAACGTTTGAGGCCTTCCACCCATATAATTTTTAAACAGTGCTTAGCTAAACAAATGAACATAAGTAATGAATGAAAATGCAAGATCGAGGGGGTTTTTCCCCCTCATAAGTAGTTTTTTGCTGGTGAAACCCAATAAAATTTTTGGGAGTGTCCTGAGTGTTACTTCAAACCAAACTTTTTAGCTAGCTCTTAAAAAAACCCGTAATTTGCTTCTTCGGGTTTTTGAATGTTAATATTGTTTTTTAGTTTTCCTTATTGTTAAGTTTGAGAGTGATGCAAATTTTACTCAAGCTTCTTTAGTGAGAAAAAACCCGAAATAACCCATCGGTATTTTTTAACGGCAAAATTAAGTTTTTTTTCCCCCGCATTTTTTCCTAATCTTATTATTCTTCTTGGTTTGGGCAAATATTAAACCAAACGATTTTTGTAAAATTTTTTAAAAGGAGCGGGGCCCTTTTTGGGTTTCCCAAACAATTTTTAAATCAATGCATTTTCCCAAAAACAAGGGGGGCGGCCCCCCCTTTTTTGGGAGTTGTTATTGTTACAAACTTTTTTTAAAAAAATAAAAATGGCGCTTTTAAAAATATACTGATGCAAAATATTCTGTTGGGCCGCACTACACCTTAAAAAAAAAAAAACGAAACCTTGCCCCTTTTTCTGTAAACCCGACTGAAAAATTTTCAAAAAAAGGGTTTGAGTCCCTTCCATTAAACAGATATTTTAAAACCCCCCTATTAAAAAAGACACACCCCCAAAATTTTGGTTTAGTCATCCGATGCATTTTTTATCAGAACCATTTAAAATTTTTGGCTGTGTTTGGGGGAAACAACGGGTGTTGGATTTCCGAAAGCTGTTTCTTTTTAAATCATCCAAATTCCTTTGTGGGTCAGTGTACAAAATTTCATTTCTATTACAACCCCCAGACGTTTTTTTGACTGAACTCAAGCGCCAAAAACCGGGAATGACAAAACTTTTAAATTTCCATTCAGCAACAGAAAAAGACAGGAAGGTTTTTAAAGGGGGATCTGTAACAAATTCCAAAAATTAATTTTTTTTAAAGCAATTTTAGACAAAAGTCGGATCTTAACCCATGGCTTGGGGGAAACCCCTTTTTTTTGGGGGCTTTGCACAGAAAGTAAAAACTAGGACTGGATCCTCCTTTAACATCTTTCCCCCTTCAGGCACGACTGTTTCACCTTGGGTCCATAGAGCAAGAGCATAGAAAAAGAAAAGGACAACATTTATTTTTAAACATCGAGGCCTAACAAAGCGGGAATAGAACGAAAAAACGCCCTCTATTCGAACTTTTTTTTGGGGTTTTCCCTAGGTTCAAACAAAAACGAGATCGAGCATAACTAAAATTTTTCCCTACGGGTTTTTAGATGCCAAAAACAATACTTACAAATTTAGGGGCCCCCATTAATTCACAGTTGATGAATCTTCAATATTCAAAAGGTACCAAGATTTTAAAAACAATACGCAAGATCAAAAGTAACTTTCTTTTTGGACGGGTTTTATACATGCCCCTTCTGACCTCAGACTCCGGGTAGGAACAAAAAAAACCTACAACAATGAAATAAATTAAAGGGCAGCAATAAACAAAAGGGTCGGAAAAAACGACATAAATTTCGAGCCGTAATATTTCCCAAAGCAGTAAAAAACCAAATGACCCCCCAAGAATAAGTCATCCAACCCCCCGAGGTCCAAACCCCCAAAGCCGCTAAAGGGAAGCCCAAAAAAAATAATGCCCAAGAATATAAAAAAGACCGCTAGTTTTTGGGGGTTTTTAAACCCTGGCCTAGGATTATTTGGTCTTTATTTTACTAAATTTTAAACCCCGACTTTTAAAAAAGAACAAATTGCCCAAAA
Source organism: Conus ventricosus (assembly GCA_018398815.1). Taxonomy (NCBI): domain Eukaryota; kingdom Metazoa; phylum Mollusca; class Gastropoda; order Neogastropoda; family Conidae; genus Conus; species Conus ventricosus. Next base: position 47,600,114 of record CM031605.1, read on the forward strand.
GTGCTCGGGCCATAAACCCAAAAATACTTTCCCAGCAGTAACAAAAGCCCGCTAAACATACCCCCTAATATCCCTGGCAAAGAGCCCTATAGCTTTACCACTAATTTTTTAAAAAAAAACCCAAAGATGACCCAAGCTGTTTTTTTACCCATTTTTTTAAATCAGGGAGGAGTTTGGCGATGGGGGCACTAAAACTTTCCCCCTCCACCACCGCCGGGTAAAAGCCATCCCCAAATTGTATTTAATGAAAAACCCCAAAGGGGGCTGTTAAAACGTTTGCTAATTTTCCCCCTTTTCCCTCCTAAACAGTGTTTTTTTTTTCTTTCTGCAAGTGTTTTGTTTTTTCCATAAAAAAAATGTTTGGATAGTTTTCCTTATTCTGCTCTTTTGAGTTCGAAAATAATCTCGGTTTTTAAGACACCGTTTTTTAAAATTGCCGACCCTTTTTTTTTCCCAAAAATCTTTTATTTTTTGGGTTTATTTCCCCTTTAACATCAGGGCCCTAAGTTAGCATAAATCACCCCTCCCCCGATTTTTTCTTTTTTTTTTTTTAAAATACGCTCATCTATTTCTTTTCCCAGTTTTCCCAAGTTGTTTTTTAAATTTCCCTCTAAAGGGTTTTCTAAAAGCATAAATTGGGGGCCCCCCTGTTTCTCGGGGGGTACGGGGAATTTCATTAATTTTTTTTAATGCTGTTTCTTTAAAAAACGGGGGTTTTCGGGTTTTCAAAAAAATTTCACCGCCGTTTTTGCCTTTAAATCTTTAAGCCCAGTTTTGCTTTTGGCTATCTTTTGGGAGTTTTTGAAAGTGTGTTTTGAAGTTTAGCAACTGCCTCCCTATCAAATTTTTTGGTTTGGGCAAGGGCCAAGGCTTTTTTTGAAACGCTCATGGGGATTTTTTTTGTCTAATTAAACTAGGGCAAAAAACTTTAATGGGTCCGTTTTAGTTGTAAGCGAACACGTGTCCCGGGCCCGGGTTTTAAACATACAAATGGCCATCATCATCTCGTCAAATCATTAGGGTCTAAAACTTGGGGGGGGGGGGGGGGGGGTTCAAGGCCAAAATTTTGGGGAAATGTTCTAAAAAGGCTTTCTTTTAATTCACGCCGCAATAAGGGCTTTTTAGCGATGTTTTGTGTAAAAGGATTTCCTTTCACTCATTTTTGGTTCAGGATCAAAATAAATAATTTTTCTTCATCTTAAAATGCCGCCAGGGTTTTTAAATAATTAATTTTTTATTTTGCTTCATAAAAATGCCCAAAATATATGGTTCTTTTTTTACCCGATAAAGCCTAAAAAACCCCCTTGGGCCCTTTGAAGGGAAATAAACAGAATATTATTGCCCAAAAAATCCGTCTACTATTGAAGCAGATAAATTTTTCTTACTGTCAGATTCCAACCTGGGAGCAAAATGACGTGATTGTGCCAGGCTCTACCAAATTATTTTCAAAATAAAACCCGGGGGAATCAACAGACAAAACCCGGGACAGTTGTGCAAAAATTTGGGGCGGGCAATTTTTTAAGAAAATTTTTATAAAACTTGGGGGAAAGAAAAATTTTCTTTAAACAATGCAGACAAAAATTTTTTTCCAAATTTTGATCAAAGGCAAAAACCCAGAAAGAAAAGGGGCCATCTTGCGTTTCAAGGGAAAAGATAAAAAAGAAGCACTTTAAAAAACAGAATAGGCGCCCCAGAAACGAAAGCGGCAAAAAGCATGCAGCGAAAATTATCGTAAGGGAAAAACGCTTTTTTTTATCCCTTGGATTTTGAGTTGTTAAGTGCGCATGCGCCATAAAAATCAAGGAGGGAAAAAAAGACAGAAATTTTTATATGAACTAACTTTTAATGATACAAACGTGTTAAACAGATCAACAACAGACAAAAGAACAAAAATAAAAGCATTTCTGACATCGCGTTTTTTAAAAATTTTAACTTTTTAGGAAAATCCAAAATTTTGCAAGGTTGATTGAGCAAAAAAGAAATAAGTTATTAAAAATATATTACGAAAAAGTGGGTTCACCATTTCAACCATCCTAAAACAGGGCCCCGACACAATAAGGAATTTTTTAGTTTTTTAAAGTCCCACAAAATCAATTTAAAAGGGATTTTTATTGCTGTGCGAAGATTAAAACCATTTAAAAAACAAACTGAAAAGTTTCTTTAAAACCTAAAAAAAAACGAAAGTGGGAATGTCCCAAAAAAAAAGGTAGTCCTAACCAATCTACGCTAGCGGGGTTTTGACCCCTTTTCAGCCCTTTTGAAGAATAAGAAAATTTTTCGGAGGGGGGAGGGAAAAGTCCAACAGCAACCTTTTGTCCAAAAAATCTTCATCTTTCCCCAGTGTAAAACCTTTTTTATTAAATTTTAAAAACCCCCAAAAAACGGTTTATGGTTGACCTAAGTTTAAAAGAGGGTAATGGTTTCAAGGAAGTGGGAGAAAGGTTAAAGAAGTAATAAACATTCAAATTTACAAAGAAAAAATGACATAAAACCCCTTTAAAGTAAAATTTGTTTTTTTCAAAATTTATTTTGGGAGCTGAATTTCAAGATTTAAAAAAACCCTTAAAATAGAAGGCTAAATTATTTTTTAAATTTAAAAAAAACCCTTTTTTCTGTTAAAAATTTCCAAAATTAAACCCACAAAAAGATAGAAGGCAACATTGACCCCCGGGGGTCTCGCGCGAAATAAAAAACCTTTTTCCAAATTTAAACCCAAAAATTTCACAAATGCAACAAAAAAATAGAGCAGGGCCCTTTTAAAAAAACAGCAAAACCAAAAAAGGGGGATTTTTTGGGGCCCCTTTTAAAGCTTTTTTCAATGTTAATAATGGAGCAATGGGCTTTTTGTGCTCTATCACAAGGGCCCAAATGTAGGGGCCCCTTACAACAGGCCCGGGGCACCGCTAGCTTTACCTCTAGGCGGGTTTTCTTTAACTCTTTGGCCCTGGTTCATTAGCTGTAATGCTGCTGGCAAAAAAAAAAAAACTAAACCCAAAAGGGACAAAAAGCCAAAGGGGTTTTAAATAATAACAGCTAAACTTTGATCGGTTTTAAAAGACAATAAAAAAAGCATTTGCTGACTCAAACATCACGGGTGAAGAATTTTTAATTTTTTACCCGGCCCCATTTTTTATGACTACAAAAGACAAAATTTTTATCTTTAAAGAAAAAGGGGAGGACAAGTTTTTCCCCAACAGGGGCCCGACCCTGAGCAATAAAAAAGGAATGCTTAAAAAAAAAAACGAAACCCTTAAACTCTGCTCTAAACTTCCCCATTAACAAAGCCAAAGGGTTTTTTATACTTTAAATTTATGAGTCTAAACACAAAAAACCATCGATATTGATTCTGATAAGGGAAATTTTTTTTGATTTAAAAAAAAAATTTTGAGTTAGAAAAAAAAAAACTCAGCATGGATAAATATAGAAGGGTCGACGAATTGTTTTTTAAGGGAAAGCTCGGGGAGAGCGTTTATCAAAGCCCTTTTTAAGGGTATTGAATTTTGAAGTCATTTTAAACCTGCAAAAAGTACAGGCAAGTGTTGCCCCATGCTATTTCTCCCAAATTCCGGGAAACTAACAATGGAAACCCCCCAATTAAAGGAAAAGTTGAAATTTTTAATCCGACTAAGTAAACCCAAAATAAGAAAATCTAGAAGTCGGGGCTCCCAAAAAACAACAGGCTTTTTCTTTCCATAATGACCTTTAAAACCGGGTTTGGGGAGACCAAAAGCTTACACCCGTTTGTAGGCCGCTGAAGAAGCCAAAATGAGAGGGCCCCGGTTGGGCAAAAGGGGGAAGTCTTAGAACAGATTAAAACAGGCTAAGTATCGCCGATTGTAGGAAAATTTTTACATTTCCCCGCCCCCCAGCATTAGTTTGCAAAAAAAAAAATTCTAAACATAAAGAAAACAGACAACCCAAAAAATTTTTGTTGGGGTGTTTCTCGCAAGGCTGCAAATTTCGTTTCCCCAAAAACGCAGAGAGGGTCAAAAAACAAACCCTTACATCAAAAATCTTTAAATTTAGCGGAATACCTTTCCTGTTAGCCCTGGGGTTTCTATTGAACATTTTGGGAAAACAAAACCCAAAACCCCTCTGTTAAAAGTTTTGGGGGGTTGGTGGGGGGGGGTGTGGGGGGGTGGTTTTTGGTTTTTTGGGACGACAAAACATTTGGGAAAAGGAAAAAATCTTCAAAAACCGGGGAAAAATTTCCAAGAAAAAAGCCCCCAAAACCCTTTTGAACCAAAAAAACAAAAGAGGCCCCGTTTTTCTTAAAAACGAAAATTACCCCCAAGGGGCTAAAAAAAACTAAAAAATGAAGAGCCCCAATTTTTAAAAGAAACTTCAAAAAATTTTTTAAGGCCAACCCCCAGAAACACCCCCCAGACTTTTTTAACCCAAAAATTTTTATTTCCCCTTTTAAAAATCGTTCAAAAAAAAATTTTATTGCCCAATTATGAGGGAAATCGGGAAAAAGATTTTAAGCCGGCCCGAAGGCGTTTTAAGAAAACGAATTTTTTAAATATAAAGGGCCCGAAAAAAACCTTTTCCCCCAAACGGTTGGAGGGGGGGCCCTTTTGGGGTTGGTTTAACGCAACATCGAAATAAAAACCCTGGTTCTTTAGAGGACCCCCCCAAAAACCCTTAAAAAAAAAATTTGAAAAAAATAACCCCATTTTTTCAAACCCTTTCCATTTATCTCAATTGGTGGGGTAACCCAAAGCCTTCAGGGTGCCAAAAGCCGGCCAAAAAAAATTTTTTTTAACCCGCCATCCATGCAAGTGGGTTAATTTGATTGTTTCCAAACCCCCCAATCGGGGAAAATTTTTTGAAATTACAAAAGGGGGCCCTTTGGAAGAACCCTTTAAAGGTTTTTATCAGAACACTTTGTAAAGGGGGTTCCTTTTGTTTAAAAAACCACAGGGTTTTTCCTCACCAATGACGGGATGGGCCAAAATTGAAAGTAAAACCATGGGGGCACCTAATTTAAATTAGAGGCCGATTTTTTTCCCAACCTTGAAAATTAAAAAAATTTGTGGGAAACCCAAAACCTAAAAACCCGCCCATTTTCCCCGGGGAAACTTGGGAAGGTTTTTTAAAATTACCGGGATAAATTGCCTTTTTTGCGTTTTTCCCCGGTTTAGGTGAAAATTTAAATACATTCCCCGAGGAAAAATTTTAATTTTTGATTTACTTTAAACAAAAAACAAATTTTTTTGGACGACATTGTTTCCGGAGTTTTTAAAGGTTTTTTTTTTTTTTTTTTTTTTTTTTTTTTTTTTTTTTTTTTTTTTTTTTTTTTTTTTAAAAACCTTTTTTCCTCAATTTTATTTTTTAAATGGCCCCAAACCAAAAAAACCCTTGAAGGAAAGGGCCCCAATTTGGCCCAAATCCAAAAAATTCCCGTTTTAAAAGGCCAAAAACTTTTTTAAAATGCAAAAACCCAAGGCTTCGGAAAAAATTAGCGAAAGTTCTAGGACAGCGCATAACAACTGCAATCTTCAACTAAAGTTGAACCAAAGACATGGAAGCTGCCCATCTTCTTTCACAACTTGCGAGGTTATGACTCTCACCTTATAATGCAAGCAGTAACCAGCGCCTCAGGGTAGCATGCATTGCACAGTCATCAGAAAAGTACATGTGTTTCACTTTAAATAACATGTCTTTTTATGACTCTATGCAGCACATGAGGGGTTCATTAGAGTCGCTGGCTATGTCCTTAAAGGCCTGCCCAATAACGGAAGAATATTTTGACCCAACTCTCGTTAGAAAGGGTGTTTACCCTTATGAGTACATGAACAGTTGGAAAGGTTTGATGAAGATGCACTTCCGCCTAAAGGCGCGTTCTTTTCTAGTCTTAGAGGAAAGGACATCAGTAATTCTGATTACCAGCATGCCAAGAAGCAGGGCAGAAGTTAGAGTGTAAAACGATGGGAGACTATCATGATTCATACTTGATGGCCGATGTATGTTTGTTGGCGGACGTCTTTGAAAATTACAGAAAGACGTGCATGAAACATTATAGCCTAGATCCCGCGCATTACATTTCTGCGCCCGGGATGAGCTGGGACGCTTTCTTAAAATATACTGGAGTACAGATTGATTTATTGTCAGATTATACCAATGATTCAGATGATTGAAAACGGATTGCGCGAGGAATTAGTATGGTGTCGCATCATTACTGTAAAGCAAACAACAAATATTTGGACGACTATGATCCGAGTAAAAGGTCTAACTATTCATGTATTTAGATGAAAACCCAATCTGTATGGATGGGCAATGGCGCAATCACTTCCGTTACGCAACTTTAAAATGCACACAAGCGTCGATCCGAAAAACATTCAAAAGGCATTAAAGTGGTTGGGCAGTTTGACGCCGGTCAACAGCGTGATACATTCTAGAATTTTGACTTAGAATATCCTCATGAACTCCATGACCTGCATAATGACTATCCATTAGCTGCAGAAAGCCAAAGATGGCAAAAACAGAACCGCCTAAACTTGTGCCTAATCTTCGAGGCAAAAAAAATATGTCTACAGACTTCTACAATTTTATTTAAGACATGGTTTGAAGTTGACGGCTGTTCATCGTATAATTGCATTTGATCAAGAACAGTTCATGAAACCATACATCATGAAGAACACTGATCTCAGAACTAAATCCACAGATGCTTCAGAAAAAGACTTTTTCAAGCTGATGAAAAACAGCTGTTTTTGGAAAGACTATGGAGAATCCGCACAAGCGCAAAGATGTCAGATTGGTCACCAAAGAGAACGAAGCAATTAAGCTGACTTCAAACCTAATTATCAGGACTTTAGAAGATTTCATGATCAGCTTTTTGGCATAATGATGAAAAAAAGAAAGTCAAATTAGACAAACCTGTTTTTATCGGGTTTACTGTTTTAGAATTATCAAAGCTTTTAATGTTAGAATTTCTTTATGACTACTTTAAGCCCCTATATCCTGAGTCCAGAGTACTTTACACAGATACAGATAGTTTTGTTATAGATATCCCTACTGAAGACATCTATAAAGACATGGAAATAGAAGTAGCTAAAGGGCAAGCAGGATGGTACGACACGTCCGATTACCCTAAAGATTCGCCTTTGCATTCAACCGTTAACAAGAAGGTTTTAGGAAAGATGAAGGATGAATTATCTGGAAAGGTGATTAAGGAGTTTGTTGGGTTAAGGTCAAAAATGTACAGTATTTCGTGCCAGGAGAAAACCATTAAGAAAGCAAAAGGAATATCTCGCAGTGTTGTGCAGTCAAACATATCACATGACAACTACAAAGAAGCATTGTTTGACAATAAGACTTTTCATCATGACAACGTAAAACTGCGATCTAATCTACATGAGATCAACACAACTGTTGTAACAAAGAAGTCGTTAGATAGAACAAACACAAAACGTGTGTTTGTTAATCCAGAGTTTTCATATGCAACCGGACATCGGAGAACCGTAAATTAATTAAAGCGGAACTGTGTCTGGCGGGATTATCTGCAGTTCTTCCTTCACAAAAGATCTTTGAGGAGCTGGTTGTTTTGTTGTGTCAGTTTCTCGTAAATAATACACGGGCGGATTCATTTTTACAATTCTTTTTATTTCATATGGATCAACGCTCCAAACTGGATCGGTTGCCCTGATGCGAGTGTCCCCTTCTGCTTCCCCCGGTAAATAAAGGTACCTTACTTTCAAACCAAATGGTAATAGTTTGCTGGTTGTGCCGGAGTCTTCAGCAACATTTATTGTTTGTTTTTTGATTGCTTGTACTGGTTTTAGCCCTTTAAATTCTTCATTATCATTGCGCGCAAAACTGAGGGCAGTCTTCTAACCCATTCTGTGTTGCGAGAATTGTCAATAAGCTCTCTGTGATACTGGTAGGAGAAAGTCTTTCAGCTAACTGTTTGTTAAAGTTTTCAACTAAAGCCTGTGATCTGTGAACTCCTGGGATGCCTCTTCTAATGGTAACTCTATGTTTTAACAATAATGATTCACTCGGCCTTTAAATTCTTTTCCATCATCGACTTGAATCATGCGAGGATAAGTTAAGGGGCCTCGTTGGTATATCAGTTGTATGGCAACAGCAAACAGCAGAAGCACTCTTTTGTGTTAATGGTTCTGCATCTTTGTATCTTGAAGCTATGTCAATGACTGTGAGTGCGTACTTAAATCTTTTTCGTCTAATCGTATCATGGGCAAATATAGAAGATCCATTTGATGGGTGTCGTTCGGTATTGTATTCACAAAGTGTGGTCTCTGTATTCGTCTAGGTGCAGGTAAATAAATTTGCCAAATCGCTTGTTTAGATAACCATTCTTTTGCTGTTTTTTCACTGACTCCAGCTGCTTGGCTTAGCTTTTTTATTGCCGTGATTCCCTTCCAATATCCTTTTGGTGAATAATAGATTTTGTTCATTTTTATTCAGCCAATATTATGGGCAACAAAATACACAACAGTCATCCCAAAGACAATAAACACGATTTCTTGCATCTTTTGTTTTTCTGATGACTGATAAAAGTCGCTGAATTTTGGTGGGGGCAATGTCTCGATGGTTTGCCTGTTACAAGATAATATTCTTTTATTGCTTGATCAACATCTTTAAATGTGTAAGCCGAATGTCGCTGTTTTTTCAGGTATCGTTAATTAAATCTAACTGTTTAATCCTTTGCTTTTCATAGTTATCTTGTGCAGCTGCTAGTTGCTCCATAGCTTTGTTATGTCTTTTTCTCTCGCCGTCATCCCGTAGTTTACTAAATGCGTAATTACTTCCGCTAAAAGCGAGCGCATTCACCACAGCGCCACCTATCATCATTACGAGTGAAGCCATTTTTTATAAATGTATTTTTTTACATATTTATATTCTCTGGAATTATATCTTGCTTAACTAGAAAATCTTTCGTAGCGAACGAAGCTGTAATAATAGCGATTAGCTTTGCTGAGTCTTCAAAGTCTAGTTTGCCAAGATCTGCCGGTTTTATTTTTAACAAGCTTTTACCAAGCATTGTGTATCCTACACTTAGCCCTCCAATAACAGCAGAATGGTATACAAGGTTGGCGACAGTTTTTTTCGGTGCTCATTTTAAAAAATAAAATAATTATAATTAATAAAAAACATGAACACCGATGATCTGCTAGAGCTACAGAGCGCCTAAACCTTCTTGGACTTACAAATGAAGAAGTTGATGACCAAGCTATTATGCCCAAAAAGGAGAGGTTGTATTCTTTGGCAGCATGTGGAAAAACAAAACAGTTCCTCGGAACTGAATTCAGCATAGAACAGATTCAACAGATGTCGCCGCAAGACATTATAAAGTATCACAACAGGTATGAAGCGCAGCTGGGGTCTAGAATGGTAAAAAGTGTCGGGCAAACGGTTCTTAGTTTGTACACTAAACTAGTTAGTAAATTTGCTCCCATTGATTCTGAACAAGATTTTATGTATGATTTAATGCAGGATCCAGTTTTAACAAAGTCATTAGAGTCTCTAGGATGTGATCTATATTACAGATTTGGAACATTGTTATCACCATTAATCATGGGATTAATTACTTTTAATCATATAGATTTTATTTCCCTTCAAAATGACCGAGCCAGAAAATCAGCAGAATCAGAAAACACTGAATCAGGTGGAGAAAGTAACCAAGCCAGAAAATCAGCAGAATCAGAAAACACTGAATCAGGTGGGGACCAGTGAAAAGCATCCTCATCCTGGGCGTGTTAAAGCAGGAAAAAAATTAGCAGAGTGGAACAAACAAAAAAAATTAATAAGATTAGGAATAGAGTTTTTAGAACTTACCGCCAATGACAATGACAAACAAAGCACAAGACAAGACACGATGCATTTCAACCACTTGGGTCTTCATCAGGCGAAAAAATAAATCACATTTAACATGTGGGACAGTACAAACTACGAAAAACAAAAAAAGAGAATGAAAAATGACTCATCCGTTAATGTCCATGAAGGCGGAAATGACATGAGGCCAGGGGGATTATGGGAGAGGAAACAGAGTGGGGGGGGGGGGGTTGCGTCAGGGACGCGGAGGTGTGTGTGTGTGATACATACACACACCTCCCGTCCCCTGACGCAATCACACACACACACCTCCGCGTCCCCTGACGCAACCCCCCCCCCCCCCCTCTGTTTCCTCTCCCATAATCCCCCTGCCTCATGTCATTTCCGCCTTCATGGACATTAATGGATGAGTCATTTTTCATTCTCTTTTTTGTTTTTCGTAGTTTGTACTGTCCCACATGTTAAATGTGATTTATTTTTCGCCTGATGAAGACCCAAGTGGTTGAAATGCATCGTGTCTTGTCTTGTGCTTTGTTTGTCATTGTCATTGGCGGTAAGTTCTAAAAACTCTATTCCTAATCTTGCTTCGTTCGCCGCCTTCAGTCACTCCATTTTGAAAAAAAAAAAAAAAAAAAATTAATGTTACAATCACAGAATATAACTCATCACGAAAACATAACACCGCCAACGCCAGAACAAGTTGATTCAATGCCAGCTATAAAAACTCCATATGATTCAAGCCCTACAGCGCCAAAGTCTTCATGGAATATTGAACTTAAAACTGTTGCCATTTTTGGCGCCCTTGCTGCTGCTGGGGGCGGTTATTACTGTATAAAATATATAAACAATGGCAACAAAAACAAAAGCAGTCAAAACAACCTGAACCACTAAATACAAAAGACAAAAACATGCCAAAACCGCCAACAACAAAAGATCGTTTTGATCCATTTCAGATGGAATAATATTTTAAGAACTTAATTTTTAAATTTTTTTAATAAAAATAGATCATGGCGTATTATAAATTGATGGAGTCAATAAATAAAGACATGCAGTCTATAAAAGACATTTCCATAGACCAAATTGTAATCAATGCGGTTGCTTAGGATGTAAGAACATCATTAAGATCTATGCAGAGAACGCTAAGCAAGACATCCTCAGCAATGACGCGTTTTTTGAGGCGTGTGTGTACTATATTAGACATCTGCTGTTTAAGACAAAAACATAGATTGTATTTTTTTGATAATTATAAGATAACTTGAATAAGAACTTGGTTGTACTTAAAGGACGACTTAATTACAATCTTGAGGTGATTTGAGTAAGAACTTGAAGATAACTTGATCAAGAACTTATTAAGAACTTGAAGTAAACTTAATTAAAAACTTAATTAAGAACTTAATTAAGAACTTGGGTGACTTAAGTTAAGAACTTAAGGATGACTTGAGTGAGAACTTAGAAGTGACTTGGGTGACTTGAGGTGACTTGAGTAAGAACTTGTGGATGACTTGAGGATGACTTGAGTGTGTGCATGCGGGGGGTGGGGGTGGGGTGGGTGGGGTGGGGTGGGGTGTGTGCGTGCGTGGGGTGGGGTGGGTGGGGGACGTGCGTGCGTAGGGGGGGACAAAACACACACACACACAAACAAACAACAAACACAAACAAACACAAACAAACAATAGACAGGACAGTGCTTGTGGGAAAGTGAAGGGCTTTTTGTTGTTCACACTTGAACGTCGTAGCCCAAAGGGAGCCTGAAAAGGAGGTGTGCAGACGTTGAAGCAAGTTTTCAGGAAAAATGTTTGCCGGGCGGTTACAGCGTAACCGTTACTATTTTAGAAGCCCGTCATACTATCGTCAGTAGTCCAAACCCCACCACGCAGGCCTGCACGCTGTTAGGTCGTCCCTGTGGCCTCAACAGCCTAGCCTTCGCTGCTAGCCAGGCGGTTAACAGCGTAACCGTTACTATTTTAGAAGCCCGTCACAGTCTCAGGCGAGGTAGAGGGCTTTGTAGGTTCTTTCTGGCAGGTGTTATATATAGCTGTTTCTGTTTTAAAACCGCGTCATTCTAATCGCAGTAGTTCACAAAACTTGCCAGCATTAACCGTTGCTTTACGAGCTGCTTCAATCATTTTTCAAAGTATCTTATATTTTCATGTAAAGCATTCTTTTCTTCCTCTGTCCACAATTTCCCTTGGCGTTGGCGGCGGTAATGGGAGATTTTGAGCTTGTTGGAAAGTTGTAGCTGATTCCATGTCTTCCGCACCCAAATAATTTAATCTATAAAGTTGTTGAAAAGGTATTTGTGATTCAAGAACTTTTTCTAACTCAGAATCCACACTGTCTTCTGAAACTGCAGCTATATTTTGTGCCATATGCAAACACTTCTCTCGCAGAAAAAGCACCGTCTTCACACCACCACGGCACTAGAGAAAATGAACAACACAAGTGCTGGGCGGAAATGTCACACTACTAATCAGCTGATTCTATCTAGTCTTGTGATTGGCCAGCCGTGACATCAGCCCATCGCGTGATCCGAAAATCGTCATGTCCGCCACGTAGTAAGTAATCGGATAGTGCAGAGTCCTTAGGTAGGCCGGCAACTAGCAATTAAAGGCTACCTGCCCCACCGTTTGTATATGGGGTGCGTTCAGCGGCTGCTGCTTTTCCCCTACGTTACACTATGGGTATGTTCAGCCACTGCTGCTTTCCCCTACGTTACTCTCTGGAAAGTTTAGTAAATTTTTGGTTATTGAAGTCTTACTTATCAGAGAACTAATAAATATTCATTCTGGCGTCGCCCGGTCGAAACTGGTTGAGAGCGGGTGAGCCAGAATGAATATATTATTAGTTCTCTGCATGTCAATGTGTGGTGTGGTGTGTGTTGTGTGTGTGTGTGTGTGTGTGTGTGTGTGTGTGTGCGTGCGTGCCTGCGTGTGTGCGTGTGTGCGTGTGTGTGTGTAATAGTCTTTGGGAGAGTTAAACGGCTGATGTTTTGATTTTATCTACAATTCTTTTTTTTAATGCATAATCCTCTCACTTGTACACAGTGAAAAACAATGTGACCATCCTTCACCTTTTTCTTTCCACTGACAAGAAGCGTACTACCAGCAGTCTTATTCCATTTCCAGAGTGGTATGTTTCACGCTTTTTTCTTTTTCTTTTTCTTTTAAATGACAGAGCCACAAAATGGTAAACGCAACGCTTAGCGCACTTTTGGCCTACCACTTTGCACAAAATCGCTGAGCCCTGGACTCACAACCTACGTTTAGCATAGATTCACAATATTACTGCGGGGGGGGGGGGGGGGTTGAGGGTGCGGGGGGAGGCTACCAGCCTTTATCACTCAAGGTTTCACGTTAAAATGTGCTTGTAAAATCAAATAAATAATAAATAAACAAACAAGAAAAAAATTTCAAGGCTCACTTCCCTTGAAAATAAGTAGCTGTTAAAAGGTTGGGAAGACGATTTTGTCAAATTTCTAGTTAAGAGATCCCCCCGCCCCCCCCCCCCCCCCCCCCCCCCCCCCCCCCCCCTCCCTCTCCTCTTTTTTCGATATCATTGATCAGCGCTCCTATGGACAGATTGGCTTCTCACTGTGAAAGCACTTATTAATAAGAATGGGGAGGGGGCTCTAAACTAGGGCATTTGTTTCTGGTGTAAGTTGGATATGTCACACAGTAATAACAACACAAACGTACCCACGACAAAATGCCATTTATGTTTCGAGTACTGCGCCCGCCTACCACTCGACTGTCCCACTCCCTGAATCTTGCTGTCTGGTTGTTTGTCGCTTTTCTTTCAACCCTTTCTCTTGTGTCCACACACGCAGATCCAGCGACCTTTGACTGACAACGAATCTTTTGCCGTATTCACATTTTCAAGCCACCTGAATCGGTTTGTCGTCTGCTGTTGATTTTTTTTTTTTTTTTTACTTTTTTTTTAAAGTGAGGCGTAGTCACGTGTCTACCGGGAGTGTCATTCATTGGCTCGTAAATGCGAAATCTAACACTGGAGCGTATTGCGGAATGTGAGCATGCGCACAAAAAAAAAAGACGTTTTTTTAAAGAAACTAGCCCCCCGAGTTAGCTTCTGTCCGTTTGAATGTCCTTCGATTTCAATGCACACAAGGTGAATATAGTCTGTTAGGGTTTTATGGCCGACAAGAAATGTTTGAGTTTCGAAATTATGTGCCGCAGATTTTTTTTCCCCCACGCAATCCTGGATCGTAAAGTCAAGTGACTGGCACAAACAATGCTCGGTATTCTCACTCTACCGAACGCAATGCTGTGTCTTCGCTTTGGAGACCACCGGGTAGGCCTACGCCTATCATCCACGACGTTTTAATGCACACGTGGAATTTTACCCACCGCACGCAAGGCCAGCAGTCCACAACGTTCTTCCCCAGTCGGAAATCATATTGAAATATATTTGCTAGGTCATGTCCGGTCATGTTGCTTACTGCCCGGCCGACCACGAAAGCCATGTAAGGGTTTTGCACATCAGTTGAAAACGGAACTATGTACATATTAGAATTGTGAGGACTAAAACTTGTGTGAAAAAAAAAATCAATTAAAAGGCTGGTCTAAATAGTTTATCGCCACGTATGTTGAGCAGATATAAGCCAAGTTAGTAATTAGTCTTGTTATTTGGCTGAAAAAAAAATCATGGTTTGCCTTGCAAAAAGACGCTAAACATGCAATGGACACAGGCAAAAAAAAATTGAAAAGTGTGTGTGTGTGTGTGTGTGTGTGTGTGTGTGTGTGTGTGTGAGTGAGTGAGTGTGCGCGAGCGTGCGCGCGCGCGTGCGTGCGTACGTGCGTGCGTGTTTGTGTGTTGCGCGTGTGTGTGCGTGTTTTTTTTTCACAGTTTATGATTTCAGCTTGTTTAGGTCATGCACTTACGTATAAGAAGTGTATCAAACCGCTTCATTTTTCTTTCTTTCTTCTAATTGTCTGGCCTTTCGAAAATTGCTTTCAGGAAACAAAAAAAGGGTTTTAAACAAATTTTAAAAAGGTGAACTACGATTTTTTTTGTTTTTTTTTTTTTTTGTTTTTGTTTTTGTTTAATGTTAAGATGTCGGCGTGTGACAGTATTTGGAGAAGTTATTTATAGAATGAAAAATGCTTCACAAGTAGATTTGAAAAGACCCCCCCCCCCCCAAAAAAAAAAAAAAAAAAAAACAAACACACACTTCTAAACAAATGAATTTTCATAATCGTCATACAGTGTTCTAATTTTGCTTAAATGAAGAGTTTTAGTCTTAAAATCACACACAAGCCTGGACTGTTTGGTTTCTTTTCATGATTGACAAGTTGCTAAAATTGCATCTGGAAATCTGCGAAACTCACTTTCATTTTGAATGCAAGTGCGTGTGTGTGTGTGTGTTGTGTGTTGTGGGGTGTGTGTGTGTGTGTGTTTTGTGTCTGTCTATCTGTCCGTCTCTCTCTCCTCTCTCTCTCTCTCTCTCTCTCTCTCTCCCCTCTCTCTCTCTTAAATTCCCGTGTCTGGCACCATGGTTTACCTCCCCCTACCCGTGGCCTATTGGCCGTATGGGCAGAGAACTGTCAGAGTTTCAACGTGTCTAGGCATGGCGTATTGGAAGGCGGAGCCCATTCATCTCCTTCTGCCGCCTGCAACCTTCCCTGAACCAAATCAGGTACTCACAACCATAACCAGAAACTGGACA
>CM031605.1:47620977-47630977 GCA_018398815.1 Conus ventricosus
TGCAAATACATTGGACCCACTCCTCCATTTTGTTGTTTTGCTTTGATCAAACATGGACCCCTTTCGTTCTTCCACAGAACATGTGTTCACTGCACTGAAAATAAACACCGATAATTCACCGCTCACACATGACCCAGTATCATGCTGAACAAATTTAGTAGTTGGGAAAACAAGTGTAGGCTAACAATTCTTCCGTCATTACTTTAAAAACTTGGCAAATCGTTTGCATTGATAATAAACACTGACGCTTTAATTCTTCTCCACACGATCTTGGTATCGTATCATATTGCATCAATACTAAACGTGTACATGTCCACCAGCCGCCGTGGCGAAGTGTTAGCGTCGCGCGACTCCCGGCTGGGAGGTCGTGGGTTCGAATCCATCAGAGGCATGTGGTTTTTTTTCTGCCCCGACCGGCTCCTACCCAGGGTTGAGTTTGCTGCGGACTCAGTTGGAAGACTGGGACCACACAGTCGAGTTTCATCCACTAATGGATGCTTTTCTGAGAGTGTTGCTCAAATTTCCTGACAACACTGCAGGGCCTGTATCTCTCGGCCTGGTTGACGCCAGGATCATATTATGAAAGGAAGCGTAGAGTACAGCCCTGTCATGTCGTCCTCAGACCGAAATGGAAATCCGTACATCATCTAAATCATTCTCATTCCCATTGATCAGCATAAAAAAATAAAAAATAAAAAAGTCTCAAATTCTGTGCCCTCAAGCCCGCTCTCATGGTGACCTCAATTTCGATGTCCTCTTCCACGTCTGTGGCCTTAGTTGGCTTCCGTCGGGGTCACCGGTATCGGCGAGTCCATGGGGCTGTCGTTGGACGACGTGGTGGCGCCCTCCGGAGGGAGAGCTCACTCACGCCGGCTCCGCGACTAAGCAATTATTGTCGTCAGTAGGGGCTTAGTAGTGGTGCCTGCGTATGTTAGATCAGAACAGGCGCCACTGAACACCACCGAAGTGACTCGGCAGCAGTGCAGTGTCTCCTCTGGTGGGTTGCCTCTTGACGACTAGACATTGACTGCTCCCTGTGGATTGCCGGGTGCCGGGCTGCGGCGGGGCCGGCCGGCTATGGCTGTGGACGGGGTGTCGGAATGAGCGGCGTGGATGCACTGCCCTGAGGGACGCAGAGGTTGGGCAGCAAAAAAAAAAAACCAAAAAAAAACGTGTACATGTTGGCATTTCAATCCTCCCCACACCATCCTATGTCACACTGTTTTGTATTAATAATACACATTGACGCTTCAGACACTTCAAACCATCGCCCACACAATCTTGATATTATATTGTGTTTTTCAAATGAACAATACCACTCGAGTCCTTTCCATTTCCCTGTATCATATTGTATGCGCTGATGATAAACACTGGTTCTTGAAGCATTCTCACAAGATTCCAACATAAATGGAATTACATCGATAATAAACATTGTCACTGCAATCGCTTCCATACGATCTTGTATCATCATGATGATACTATCGATACTTAAGTCTTCGCTACACAATTCTACACTTCAGACTGTTCTTCAGATGTTTATAGGGTCTTAGTATCACTGCTTTTTGACGTTATCTTTGACAATTCACTCTCTCTCTAAACTTTTGAAATGCAATGTCCTTTATACTACTTTTTATTGTAATGTTCAAGCTTGCGTTATAACCTTTTGTATATTGATCATGAATATAGGCAGTTAACCCCTTCCCATAAGCGACTGGTACATACAAATATGTGATAATTTGTATCAATACTGCATTTAATTGCGGTGCATTTTGTTATATCAAATGTTCTGCATTCTATTGTACAATGCTGTATTGCATTAGTTGTTGTCACTGTCACGGTAGTTTTTGACCCAAGACCACATTCTTTGTACTGTAATCGAAGAGACAATGGATTGTTCGTCGTTTGTTTTAATTGTTGTGCCTGAGAAGAAACCGTAGGTCGAAACGCGTGTGTCTGTTTTGTAACTTGTTAGTTGCATTCGTTTGGCGGCCAGCAATTTTATTTTTGTTCTATTGCCTCGGTAACATTCGAGTAAAAATTTGGGAATTCTCTCTCTCTCTCTCTCTCCCCTCTCCTTTTCTCTCTCTCTCCCCTCCCTCCTCTCTCTCCCGTAGTGTGTGTGTATGCGTGTGTTGTGTGTGTGTTGGTGTGTGTGTGTGTGTTTTGTGTGTGTGTGTGTGTGTGTGAGTGTGTCGCGCGCGCACGCGCATGTGCGAGTGGGTTATGTGGATGCATACTGTTGGTGCATGCGTTTTGGGGCATGCGTTGGGCCTGTGGGGTGTGTGTGGTGTGTGTGGTGTGTGTGTGTGTGTGTGTGTGTGTGGTGTTTTTGCATGCAGGTCTTCCCCTCCTCCTTCCACCCCTCCTTCTCTTTCCCTTCACCCCCGTACTTCCCTCCCCCCACCCCCCCCCCCCCCCACCCCCCACCCCACCACTCCTCGCGTTTCTCTTTATCTTTTCCCCCCCGCCCCAACCCCCACCACACCCAACCTCCCCCCTCACCCCCCCCCCCTCTCTCTCTCTCTCTCTCCTCTCTCCCAAATTCCACTGACCTGGATCCTGGCCTCGTTCAGCTTGGTGATGCGGGCCAGCTCCCTCGCGGCAGTAAAATGTCCGGGTAGTGCACTTGGCGAAGGCGTCTTTCCCGTTCCCGCAGCTGCTCCTGCGTGAACGTCGTGCGGTGGCGCCGCCGGCGGGGTCGGGCACGTGCCGGTGCCCGGCGCGTGCCCCTGGGGGGGCGAGGAGGACGAGGCGTGGGGCTGCTGGGAGGAGGGCGCGTGCGGCGGCTGGGGCTGGTTCTGAGGCTGCGCGGCCCCGGGCGCCGCCGCGAGACCCCCGCCGGAGGAGGCCCCGGAGCCCGAGGAGGCGGAGGAGGAGGAGGAGAGCGAGAGGGAGAGGGAGGACACGGGGCTGGCGCCTTCGGACTTGATCTTCTTGAAGGCCCCTTCCTGACCTGAAAGGGGGAGGGTGGGTGGGTGGTTGAGGGTGGTGGTGGGTTTTTGGGTTGGGATGGGGGTGAAGGAGGGTGGGAAGGGAGGGAAAAAGACAATAGCGACAAAAGACTGGATTAATCAGAGAGCCAGTCAGTTAATCAGTCAACCAACATAATCAAACATTTAGTCAGTCACAATCGATTCATCAGGTAATGTTGTTTACTGCCTAGGCGGCGCCATAAGGAGTTATACCAAAGCTATCTATCATTTTCATCCTTCAATCAATCAATCGGCCAATCACGATTAATCAGCCATGAGTCATTCAATAAACTAAACAGTCAGTCAATTCAATACGTCAACCATTTGTCACTGAATCCCAATTGATCCACTGGTCTAATCATCAATCAGCCAATGAATTAAACACGACAAATCAATCAGTTAATTGATCAATTATACAAGTAAACAGTCAATGATGAAATAAATCAATGAACAAAAAAGTAGATACATGATCATAAACGAACAATCATGATTTTTTTTTAATTAAGTGATACGACTTGAATCCAGCCGTCACTAACTATTTCGCAGCTAGCCGTCACTTCAAACACTGCATGAAGGAAAGGAGACAACAGAGAAACACCAGGGGAAAAAAACTAGACACTCGGAGAATGTAAACCTCCGCCGACGTCACACGGATCCTGGATCCGCACTTTGATCCGGACCTACACCCACGGATCCGGTCCAAATTTGTACGGGTTCGTCTTTGGGACAAATCCATCAAGTTTCATTAAAATCGGCCTTAGTGCAATCTTCCTAACAGATCTTGGATGTGCTTTTTTTTAGTGCAATCTTCCTAACAGATCTTGGATGTGCTTTTTGATCTGGATCTGCATCGCAGATCAGCACCAAAAGTTTCTGGCTTCGCTCTTGGGCCACCTGCCATCATCTCACCAAGTTTTGTCAAAATCCGTTCCCGGGTTTTTTCGCGAAATCTTGTAAACAGAGAACATCGGCTCGCAGAAAGATAACCGTGAAAACATGACGCCGCTGACAGAGACAAAAACACAAATTTAGTCGAAAATCTGATATGAAAGCGCAAGACTGATGATAAACACCTGCCGAGTCGAAATCAGATCAATATATTCACCTTTCAGAGTTTGACCCTAAATTGGTTTGTATTTACACATTCATTACCATCTACAGTACGCGCAGCCTGTGCAAGAAGGATTTTTTTTTTAAAGTGTTTAGCTTCATCAGTACAAAAAGAATTAAAATCACGAGTCAAGGCATTTCGGAGGCATCACCACATAGTCGTCTTAGCAACAGAACATTTACATACATTCACTAAACTCATGACAGATGAAGAAGAGAGAGAGAAGAGAAAGAGAGAGAGAGAGAGAGAGAGAGAGAGAGAGAGAGAGAGAGAGAGAATGAGAGAGAGACACAGACAGACAGGAGTAACAAAAACGAAAAAAAAAAGGGGGGGGAGGAGGGGGGGGGGGGGCATTTCACAAAACCATCCACCAAACTCCCATTCAATCAACACCACAGCCTGTGGACGTTCATCATGCTTTTGAGGTTTTCTTCCTCCTCCTCCTCCTCCTCCTCCTCCTCCTCCCTTCTTTCCTTCTTCTTCTCATTATCATTATTATTTTGTGTTTAGCCTTGTGTGTGGTATATGTGTATATGTGTGCTAGCTAGACACAGAGAGAGAGACAGACAGGCACAAACAGAGAGAGAGAGAGGAGAGAGAGAGAGAGAGAGAGAGAGAGAGAGAGAGAGATGGCAAAAGCGTTTGTCTGCTGAACTGACGGTCGTAAATTTGAATATAAACACTCATGGGACTGAATTTATACGTCTTGAAAACCCTCTCTGTTTTCTCCAGCAGGTCAAGGACCAATACAGCGGCGGAGAGAGTGGGATGGGCTCCACTTCGCCTATTTACTTTCTCTTCCTGCCACCCGACAATAGGACGAGAACTTAAAAGGCATGTTTCTACCAGAGCTTTTTGTTGTTGTTGTTGATTTTTTTTTTTTTTGTCCTTGCCACAAGGAATAAAATAAACCCCCCCCCCCCCCCCCCCCCCCCCCCCCCCCCCCCCCCCCAATATACAGACATTGAGAAACATGACCCACGACTCAACAGTAATCAAACACCATGAGCTCGACGTGTCTCATCCAAGACCATTTCTCCCCGAAGATGGAGTATGCTGCCTTAATGGCGGATAAAAAAAAGGTCATACCACACAAAAACCCACTGCCTGGCTATACAGGGAGTGTCCGCAGGAGTATACAGCCTGCGTACGCAGAAAGAAAGAAAAATCCAAGACCATTCTACAGGTAACAGCGGAGGGTGGACGTCGCAAGGTCAGACCGAAAAGTCCATGGATGGATAACATAAAGGACAGGTCCGACTTGAAAAACCCTCTACCCCGTTTTATAATGATCGAGACGGAGGGCTGCGAGGATCCCCGTATACCCGAGTGTCCTCACAACCATCGCTAAGACCTATTTTAATGGTTTGAAAATATATAAATTGGGAGAAAAGAAGACTCGATACATTTACTTGCCAATGAAAAATTACCTTCCTTTAAAGTATTGTTTCTCGTAAGTTGCTTTTTATCTGTCTCTCTTTATCTAGATTAGATATAATATTCTTTTATTTCAAGTCCCTTTTCTTTCAGACTGTTTTTCCTGAAGCCTTTTTTCCCTTGTCCTCTAGTAGATTTATTTCCAATTGATAACTCCATCTCTCCATCTCTTTTAAGACCTGAATCTTCTAGAACATTCGTCTGTTTTGCCCAGATTTAACCTGCAAACTCAGATTGCTTCCCATTTTTGTTGTTTAGAGTACTTTTCTTTCTTTCTTTGTGTTATGCTTACCTCCCCATTAAGTCCCCGATTCTTTTTATGACATTTTCATCTGTATTTACCCTAATTTACCTCCCAAATCAGACTCTTTCCCTTGAAAGTTTTCTTCCCAAACGTATTCCCACTTTACTTGAAATTACCTTCCAACAAAGACTTCTCTCTTTATTTTTCTCTACTTTTGCTTCCCCCAAATATACATCCAGTAAAAATTTCTCGCTTAGAGACACAGTGTTCGTAAGTTTTCTAGCGTTGTTCCAAGAGGTCTTTTTCTTTCTATCGTAGATCGCCTGCCAATTGCGACTTTCCCTCCCCGAACAGATTTTCATCAACAAATTTCTTCTTATTATCTTACTAGAATAGCCTTCCACAAAAGATTCCCCTCCGATGCTAGCTTTTGTTATCCCCTTTTGAACCAGATTTACCTTCTCTCACACAAACCATCCCCCAACTTTCATCCCCACTTGATAAAGACTGTGCTCCTTTCCAGAACTGTTGTGGGTTTTTTTTCCACCTAACTCTTCTTCCACTTTCTGTCGTAGATTTACTTCTCTATGACGCTCCCTGCCCCTTTTCAGTATATGTTTTCCTTCTCGAACATATTTTCCTCTTTGTCTGCGCTAGATTACTTCTCAATAAAACAAAAAACAAACAAAGAAGCAAAAAAAAACTTTCGTTACTGAAAAGATTTTTTCCCTCTGGAACATTTTTTCCTCGTCTGCACCAGGTTTACCTCCCATTAAATAGCCCCCCCCCCCCCCCCCCACCTGATCCCCCTCCTCTGATAAAAGCTATTCTTCTCTTCAAGATTTTTTTTCTTCTGGAACACTTTTCTTCCTGTCTGTATTAGAGTTACCTCCCTGTGACGACTGCCCTTCTGTTTCTTCTAGAAATCTCTCTCTCTCTCTCTCTCTCTCTCTCTCTCTCTCTCTCTCTGTATAAACCAGACCTATTATCCTGTTCTAGAAATCTCTCTCTCTCTCTCTCTCTTTCTCACTCTCTCTCTCTCTCTCTCTCTCTCTCTCTCTCTCTCTCTCTCTCTCTCTGTATAAACCAGACCTATTATCCTGTTCTAGAAATCTCTCTCTCTCTCTCTCTCTCTCTCTCTCTCTCTCTCTCTCTCTCTCTCTCTGTATAAACCAGATTTCTTATCCTGGAAAGGCTCGATCTCTTCCTGTTCCTTCTAGAACAGTTGTCTCCCTGTCTGCTCTCCTAGATTCGCCTCCCTGTAACGAATCCTCTCCTGTTTTGTCTATCACAGTGTTCCTGTTTCAGATTTACTTCCCTGTAAAAGCCCCTCTCCTGGTTTGTTTGTTTGTTTTGTTTATAAGAACATTCTTCTCTCTGTCTGTCCAAAATCTACCTCCCTGTAAGAACTCCCCTTTCTTTAAAAAAAAAAAAGTGTTAGCTCTGGGACATTCTTCTCTTTGTATCAGATATCCCCCACCCCCACCCCCCAACCCCCACCCCAGCTTCCTCTCTTAAACGACGTCTCTTTCAAAGACCGTTGGCATGTCGTTTCAGACAGGTCCCTCTGTACCATATCTGCATGCAGTCATTCTATTTCCCATCTCTCCAAGACAAGCGCGACGGTCACACAAAAACATCCCACGCAGAGACGACGTCACAGTTCCTGTTGTCAACGTTGTAACGTGCAGCCCTCTTCTATCTGATAGGTCCAGTGGTTAAAACACTAGTCTACCATCTGAAGGAGGCAGGGGTTCCCAATAAGGCAAACGACTGGGGACGAGAGACACGGGAAGACTGGGTGAAAGGGTGTGGTGTTTGATGTGGTGGTCGTGTTTTGAATATCTCCATAGTCAGCCCATGTGCATAAGCATCCCCTTCTGTGAGATGTTATTGTAGAGCCCTGAGCCTCTCGCATAAAGGCCCCATGGGGCACTACAGGGTTTATGACGATGTGGTCAACATTACCCCAGAGGAGACAAATGAAATGATACATTGGCACGTTTCTAGATACTATTTGACACCAACAACAAAACTGAAGAAGAAGAAACTCTCTCCCTCTCTCTCTGGAAAAAGAAATTTATCTATATATCCAAATGGGACTTTTTTTCAGTTGTCTGGTGTTCAACATGTGCGTGCGAGCGTGTTTGCGTGCGTGTATGCATGCAGGCGACCAAGCGTGAGTGCGTGCGCGCACGCGCGCGGTGTGTGTGTGTGTGTGTGTGTGTGTGTTGTAAAAGACAAAGAGCGAAAAGAAAGATTTTTTTTTTTAAAGGAAGGAAAAGAAGAAGAAAAAAAAGAGAAAGAATGCATGAAAGAAAAGGAAAAAACATACACAGGGAAAGCAGAAACAACCTGAAACCAAACTTAATAAACATCTTTTCAAAGTAAAGAAGAAAAGAAAAGAAACAAAATCCAATCTAACCAAACACACACGAACAAACAGAGACGAAAAAAAAAAATCCCCAAACCAGTCGTGGTGAACCGGCCAAACCACAAGAAACGCCAGTTCACCTTCCGTTTGAACTCCTCTTGAATTTTTCTTGAGATGGGGACAAGCGGAGAAGGACGGAGAAGGACGCAAAGGGGGAGGAGAGGGTGTTCGTGAAGGGTTTGCACATTGCACGCGCAGGGGGCAAGGGAGGTTAATCATTAGCAGCACGTGCCACTGATTGTCACGTGAAATTGACGAGAAGCGCTCGCGTCTTGCATACGCCTGATTGTGCACACGCCAGCGGGCAAGAGACAGGAACTAATTAATTTGAGCGATGTGTGTCAGTTTCCACCGTCGGCCAGCAGGACCAGAACAGAAACGTGCTCATGGTGGAGGAAGAATTCCTTCGCCTCGTCTTGCGGTGTGTGTGTGTGTGTGTGTGTGTGTGTGTCAGAGAGAGAGAGAGAGGTGATTTACCTATGTGTGTATGTGTGTATGCATGTATGTATGCATCGTGTGTGTGTGTGTGTGTGTGTGTGTGTGTGTGTGTGTGTTTTACAGAGAGAGAGAGAGATGTATTTATCTATGTATGTACGTATGCATGTGTGTAATATGCCTCATGTGTGTGTGTGTGTGGGGGGGGGTCTGTGTGAGTGAAAGAGAGAAAGAGAGAGAGAGAGACAGAGAGAGAGAGAGAGAGAGAGAGAGAGAGGCCGGCAGACAGACAGACAGACGGCGACAGAGAGACATATATAGAAAGAGACAGGCAGGCAGAGAGAGAGAGAGAGAGAGAGAGAGAGACAGAGACAGACAGACAGACAGACAGACAGAGAGAGCAGACAGACAGAGGACAGATAGACAGACAGACAGACAGACAGTGAGCGCGCGCATGTGTGTGTGTGTGTGTGTGTGTGTGTGTGTGTGTGTGTGTGTGTGTGTGTGTGTGTGTGTGTAAAACAACTTAATAGTGGGGGAAGAGCAGATAACAATTCTTCCGTCATATGTTAATGACTTGGCAAAGATATATATATAGAGAGAGAGAGAGGGGGGGGTGCGAGAGAGGAGAGAGAGAGAGAGAGAGAGAGAGAGAGAGAGAGAGAGAGAGAGAGAGAGAACAGACAGACAGACAGAGAGACAGACAGGCAGAGAGACAGACACAGACAGACACAGACACAGAAACAGACACAGACAGAGAAAGGAATGATTTTGTTTAATGTTCCGTCACACGTATAGATGATTATAGACATCTAGTTGAGATGATTTTCACATTGTGTACAAAATGCAGGGGGAAGAGGAGGTAGGTCGCATAGGAGAGGGGCAGCTGAATGGCGTGTAGGATGAAAATGGCAGATTGCGGGAGGATAAAAGAGAGAAAAAAAGAACAGAAAATGAACGTATGAGGTGATCTGCTGTACAATGAAATAATATTTCTTTCCTAAAAATCAACACTGATACCTTTCATATAAAGAGAGTGTATCAGATGCTTGATCTTTCAAAAAAAAAAATCCTCCCTTTTGATTATTTTCAAAAAGAGGCAGACTTTTGAAAACTGACTGAGAATCGACACGGAACAGGATTAATTTTTAAAGATTTGGTGTGAGAACTAAATGATTTCATTCCATTAGAAATAGCAACCAGCTCAGCTGTAAAACAACAACAACAACAACAACAACAAATTGAATGTCGCTTTCCTATATGTAATATGATTTTTCTGTTTAATACCTGGGACCACAAAAGAAGACCCTGCACTTTCATTGTCCAGAACCGAATCGTCAGTGCTGACGGAAATTATTATCATTTTC
>CM031605.1:47635977-47647035 GCA_018398815.1 Conus ventricosus
AGAAGAAAAAAAAAGAATAGAAAGAAAAGAAGAAAAAAAAAGGAAGAGAGGGGGAAAAAAAGAAGGAAAATGGAAGACGTACCTTTCTTGCCTTCTTCGCGCCGAACAAGCGTCTTCCGTCTTAAAGCGAAAATTGGACAAGAAGTACTTGAAAGAATCCGGGGATTTCCGAGAAGGGGAAATCTCGCTCTCAAAGCGATTACGTGAATCTGTTTCGGGAATATTTATTTGTTGGATGTCTTTTTCTTGTTCTCTGTCTCTCTCTGTCTCGTGTGTCTGTGTTGTCTCTCTCTCTCTCTCTCTCTCTCTCTCTCCTCTCTCTCTTCTCTCTCTCTCTCTCTAACCCCCCACCCCACCCCCTCACAGGGCTGGATGTAAAAAAGCATTATTTATGCTTATATCACCACCCTGCTTAAATAAAATTCGTTAGTTCGTTCATTGCCACCTCCCGCTCCCTCTCCTCCCCCCCCCCTCTCTCTCTCTCTCTCTCTCTCTCTCCTCTCTCTCTCTCTCTCATTCCTCTTCCATCCTTTCCCCCTTTTTTATTTTATTCGGGGCCTGTATGTATTATCGCATCATCTCTGTGCATTGCGCTGACCTTTATGCCGGTCATGTCTCGTCACCGTTTCAGCGCGAGAGCAATCCTTTCCTTCTGTCAGCTTTGTTTATTCTGCCTGTACAACCGTGCACAACATACATGCACGTGGCACATACAATCGCAGTGTAGTCACCCTGACCCACTTACCTCTAACACCCTGTCCTCTCCTCCAGGACACATATGCAGGCATAGTAGGCTACACACACAGACATAAACACGACCACAGAACAGACAACAGACAAGAACAGACAGACAGACAAAGACGACAGACACAGAGACATACAGACGACAGACAGAACAGATACAGACAGACAGCAGACAGACAGACAGACAGACAGATAGACAGACGACAGAGACAGATACAGAAGACAGACAGGCAGCAGACACAGTCACAAAGAGACAGGCAGAAAGCAGAGACAGACAGACACAGATAACAAACAGGGGGTAGACAGACAGACAACGACGACAGAGATGAGAGAGAGAGACAGACAGACAGACAGAAGACGAGACAGACAGACAGACAGACAGATAAACAAACAGGCAGGTAGATAGACAGACAGATCGACGACAGAGAAAGAGAGAGAGACAGACAGACAGACAGACAGACAGAGACGGACGACATACAGACAGAGAAAGTTAAGTTTGCTCATGTGATTCATTTGGCTGGTAGAAGCATTTCTAGCAATGTTGTTCAAATATGCTAACCAGCACTGCAGGTGTCTGTATCTTTCTGCGCTGGTCGACCGCACGGGTGTCACTATAATTATGAAAGAAGCACGAGTGCGCATCTTTCACTCATATCGTTCATTCACTCATCTCATGTTGTTTATAGCCTAGCCGACCGCAAAGGGCTACGTCAGGGCTGTCACCTGGTCATAGCCACTCTCTAAACAGGTGTTTCAAAAATTCACACACACACACACACCACACACACACACACACACAAATAAAACAGAGTTTCTAAAGACACGATGAAAATTGCTTTAAATTCTTTGTTCCGTAAAATTTTGGATCAGATTGAACAAAAAAGCACGTTTATTTTTTCAGGAACTTAAAAATCACATCAAGTGGGACATCTCTGAACAATATTTTCAAGGAGAATGCTGTAAAGTATTTATGTCTGACGTGTCACAACACGCTATAACAGCATATTTTCTATTGAGTGGTAGCCTGCATCACATGGAATGCATTATGGAGCTTCTTCGTCTTTTAAGAGATACGGGTGTTCGTAAAGGGAGTGGCCTATGCGCAATCAACACAAACTGTTTCTTCTTTACGGCTCCCATGGTAAAAAAAATTATAGTTTGGATGGATTTGGAAGTGTGTGTTATCCCCGTCTGCATGCTCCTTTCCTCTCGCCAAATACTTAAACCCGAGTCTGAACTTTGTGTTTCAGGCACAAGCAAAGAGGGAAAAGCACGTTTCTTTCTTTCGCTTGTGGTACAGCTCTTGTCACGAAGTCTCGGATCCAATGGAACTAACAGCATCATCTTGATCTTCCTCATCCTCAGTGATCGTCGATTGCTCGGGATTATTCTCCTCTTGTGGTGACCTCAGTGTCCGATTTCCTTCCTCTCCATGCCCACCCCCATGTTGGCCTTTGTCCGAGTGGTCGTTTTCAGTACGTCATCGAGATTGTCGTTGGAAGGGCGTGGTGGTCCCCTCTGAGAGAGAGAGAGAGAGAGAGGAGAGAGAAGAGGAGAGAGAGAGAGAGGAAGAAAAGACACAGACAGACAGACTAATAGACAGAGACAGAGATGGAGGGATGAAGAGAGAGAGAGAGAGAAGAGAGAGAGAGAGAGAGAGAGAGAGAGGAGAGAGAGGAGAGAGAGAGAGGAGAGCATGAAACACGTGGTCTACGTGACAAAAATACAAAAACATGAAGTAATTTTAGGGAAGAAAGAGAGTTGGGGTGGTGGACTAGTTGCCAGGGAAGGACTAGTAGCCCACTGCCCACTTTACTCCACATACCGGACTTTGATCGGTTGACTTCATATCAGGGCCACACTGAATTGGAGACGGACGACGCGCAGTACCAATGCGCGCGCCCACACATGCTGACATGGAAATCTACTGGGACTCTTTTGAGGAATAAGAAAAAATGAAAATATATCAGTTTTACAGTTTCATGTGTGCTGAGCACAAACCTCATGTAATCCACGCTCATAATGTACACCCCCCACTCCTCCGCCCCCCCCCCCCCACCCCCCCCCCCCCCCCCTCCACAACCCTGCCGTCTTTTGATATTGCTACAAGCAATTTTTACATGACCTACCATTACCACTTTTTAGTGCAGCTGTATTACATTGCAAGAAATATTTGAATATATTCTTTAATTTTTAAACAAAAAATTCATACACTATGTATGAATCTCTCCTCTCTCTCTCTCTCTCTCTCTCTCTCTCTCTCATCTCTCTCTTCTCTCTCTCTCTCTCTCTCAACAAGAACAAATATATATGTGAAACTTATGACTGTACTCTCTCTCTCTCTCTCTCTCTCTCTCTCTCTCTCTCACAACAACAACAAATATATATTGAAACTTATGTCTATGTATGTATGTGGCTTCAGTGATTGTGCGTGAATCATGTAGGCCCTATGCGTTTAGAATGTAAGGCCAGGCACCTAACAGATGATGATGATGATGATGTTTTTATCATCACATCATCATCATCATCACATCATCACAAACATCATCATCATCATATTATTATTATTATCATTATTTTACTATTACTCTCATTCTTATTTTCATTATTGATATTCTTCTTCTTATCATTATCATTATTATTATTTTCCTGTTGTCGTTGTCGTTGTTGCTATTGTTGTTCTATTATCACTGTTATAATAACACTGCTGCTGCTGCTGCTGTTGCTGCTGCTGCTGCTGTTGAATAATCCTTTTTCATGATACAGCAGGGGTTGATTCACTCACTCCCCCTACCCTGCTGTCCTTCCCTCCATCTCCTACGCATCTTCCCTCCCTTCCAAACCATTCTGTGCTTTTGACGAAACGGACAGCGGATGTGGTCCTTTCAGAAACCAATCGCAGACTGCCACTTTGCCACCCGAAAAAGTCGTGGACACTCAGAAAGCAAACGTAGACTGCCTCTTTGCCACCCGAAAAAGTCGTGGACACTCAGAAAGCAAACGTAGACTCCTCTTGCCACCCGAAAAAGTCGTGGACACTCAGAAAGCAAACGTAGACTGCCTCTTGCCACCCAAAAAGTCGTGGACACTCAGAAAGCAAACGTAGACTGCCTCTTTGCCACCCGAAAAAGTCGTGGACACTCAAAAGCAAACGTAGACTGCCTCTTTGCCACCCGAAAAAGTCGTGGACACTCAGAAAGCAAACGTAGACTGCTCTTTGCCACCCGAAAAAGTCGTGGACACTCAGAAGCAAACGTAGACTGCCTCTTTGCCACCCGAAAAAGTCGTGACACTCAGAAAGCAAACGTAGACTGCCTCTTTGGGCCACCCGAAAAAGTCGTGGACACTCAGAAGCAAACGTAGACTGCCTCTTTGCCACCCGAAAAAGTCGTGACACTCAGAAAGCAAACGTAGACGCCTCTTTGCCACCCGAAAAGTCGTGGACACTCAGAAAGCAAACGTAGACTGCCCTTTGCCACCCGAAAAAGTCGTGACACTCAGAAAGCAAACGTAGACTGCCTCTTTGCCACCCGAAAAAGTCGTGGACACTCAGAAAGCAAACGAACTGCCTCTTTGCCACCCAAAAAGTCGTGGGCACTCAGAAGCAAACGTAGACTGCCTCTTTGCCACCGAAAAAGTCGTGGACACTCAAAAGCAAACGTAGACTGCCTCTTTGCCACCCAAAAAGTCGTGGACACTCAGAAAGCAAACGTAGACGCCTCTTTGCCACCCGAAAAAGTCGTGGACACTCAGAAAGCAAACGTAGACTGCCTTTTTCCACCCGAAAAAGTCGTGGACACTCAGAAGCAAACGTAGACTGCCTCTTTGCCACCCGAAAAAGTCGTGACACTCAGAAAGCAAACGTAGACTGTCTCTTTGCCACCCAAAAGTCGTGACACTCAGAAAGCAAACGTAACTGCCTCTTTGCCACCCAAAAAGTCGTGACACCCAGAAAGCAAACGTAGACTGCCTCTTGCCACCCGAAAAAGTCGTGGACACTCAGAAAGCAAACGTACTGCCTCTTTGCCACCCGAAAAAGTCGTGGACACTCAGAAAGCAAACGTAGACTGCCTCTTTGCCACCCGAAAAAGTCGTGGACACTCAGAAGCAAACGTAGACTGCCTCTTTGCCACCCGAAAAAGTCGTGGGCACTCCTTGATCCTCTCCCCCGCTCCCGCCACCGTACCCGTCTCGCCTTTCGTACTCGAACTCATCGTCCCTGGTGCCTATTTTCGGTCAGACCAAGTACTAACACAGCTGTCTTTAACTGTATGTGCATCATCCATGGACGAGTCCACATTGCATAGGTAATATTCAAAAAGGTCACCATACACGGCGACTGGAGCGGATGGTGGGGGGGGGGGGAAGGGGGGGATGCGCGATTATTTATTATTTATCGCGCGCGCGCGCGCGCGCGTGTGTGTGTGTGTGTGTGTGTGTGGTGTGTGTGTGTGGTGGTGTGTGTGTGTGTGGGTGTTGTTGTTGTTGTTGTTGTTGTTGTTGATGTTGTTGTTGTTGTTGATGTTGTTGTTGTTGTTTGCTTGCTTGTTTGTATATTTCTGTATTTCGGTTAAAGACACTGTACACAGTGGTTCGGATTAACCCCACATATGTATGTATTCATTTCAAACAATACAGTGATTCAGAAAAAAAGCATTACATACAGTTCATGTACTACTTGTTTATTCATCCATCTATCTATTTACAAATTCATCATTTACTTCAGGCACCACAATGTTTCTGGAAAACAAACACTAATTTAAAGGACACGGTGACTCCAGGCTACCAGTACACAAACATATCTTCATTTGTTTATCTGTTTCTTCATTGACTTGTGTCTTCATTTAGTACTTGTTTGATTCGAGCAATCCAGTGATTCGGGGGAACCGCACACATTCATTAAATTACTTGTTTAGCTTTAGTTTATTGCGCACAATACGCTCATACACAGTTACCCGAACGAGCACACTCGTTTATCTGTTTTCTTTCACGAGTTCATTGCTTAAGCTGATTTTTTTTCCCCCTCAATTATTCATCGACCTACAAAGTCAGAAGAGTGGGGCAACCACCTTCTCAGGCTCTCTGTTCCGTCGTTCAAACCCCCGAACGCACACGTAATTAATTTGACAGAAGAACGAACACACACAAAAGTCCACTAATGACCCTGCATGCAAAATTTCATCTGGATAGTGTCGGGCTGGACGCACACAGACAGGTCTGTGGACACACTGGACCTTTTTATCGGGGTGCTTTTCTTTGTCTGAAATGGGACAGAAAACGCCCGGAAGGAGTGGGGAGTGGGTAGAGGTGGAGGGGAGTGAGGAGGCTGGAAGAGACAAGGACAAAGAGAAAAGTAGTAATAACAAAAACTATGATTGAAAAACAAAGAAAAAAAACGAAAAGGAAAAGAAACACAGCAAAAAATAACAAATAATAAAAGTTGGAAGAAGGGGGGTGGGCGGTGGGTGGGAATCATAGAATCATTGGGATAAGGAATAAAGTTTACTTTTGAGACAATCTGATTATACGAGACAGAAAAAAAACACAACCAAAGTAAACAAATAAATAAATAAAAGCTGGATAAACGATAGGTCAAAATAGATAAACAGATAAGTATACATAACTCGACTGGAAGACTGGCAAATTAAATAGACCGACAGACAGAGATGACTGGATGAACGAATGGATAAATGATTCCTTCTTCATTGCGTAGCATTTAGTTAAATTAATAAATGAATGAATAAAGTACATCAATGATGATATATTGAAGGAATGCTGATTTTGGACCGTAACCTATTGTTTGTTTTGGTTTGAAGTTCGAAGCGGAAGTAGACATAATATAAGAACAAAAAGAAATACAATGATGACGATGACACTACTGCCACCACTACTTCTACTGCTGCCAGTGTTGATGACAATAAGAAACCAAAGACACCGAAACACACAAAGAACAAAGAAGTGGGTGGAAGGGAGGCGTAGATTGGGTGAAGGCAGGAAGGGAAGGCAAGAGGGAAGAATGAGAGTTGGGGGGGGGGGGGGAACATGGTGTGTGTAAATGTGTAAATGTTGTGTGTGGTGTGTGTGTGTGTGTGTGTGTGTGTGTGTGAGTGAGTGTGGGGGCACGCGCGTGCTCTTGTGTGTGTATATGTGTGTGTGTGTGTGTGTGTGTGTGTGTGTGTGTGGTGTGTGTGTGTGTGTGTGTGTGTGTGTGCGAGTGTGGTGTGTGTGGGGTGTGTGTTGTGTGTGTGTGTGTGTGTGTGTGTGTGCACGCGCGTGCTCTTGTGTGTGTGTGTGTGTGTGTGTGTGTGTGTGTGTGTGTGTGTGTGGGGTGTGTGTGTCTCACGCGCGTGCTCTTGTGTGTGTGTGTGTGTGTGTGTGTGTGTGTGTGTGTGTGTGTGTGTGTGGGGTGTGTGTGTGTGTGTGTGTGCGTGCGTGTGCACGCGCGTGCTCTTGTGTGTGTGTGTGTGTGTGTATGTGTGTGTGTGTGTGTGTGTGTGTGTGTGTGCGCGCGCGTGCGTGCGTGCGTGCGTGCGTGCGTGCGTGTGCCTGTGTAAGTGGGTGGCTTTTTTGCTGTTGATTTTGTTGCCGTTTCGTTGCTTTATTCTCTCAAACGCCAACGTCACGTTGATGAAGTTGTTTTGAGGGAGACAAGACAAAACGATCAAACGCCCACGGCAAACACCCGTGTTCGGGTGAAGCACACCAGATGGCTCTACCCTGAAAACCCATCCCTCATGAACTTTCAAACGTGATGTCTCTCCATTGTGTTGGCTTTTCATCAAGGATCACAGTGAATTTAACTAAGAAGCACCAATGTTCCATATGAAATACCAGATAAATGCTCAAGCTGGCACGTTCACGAACGAATCCGACCTCAAACTTTCACAAATGAAGCTTTAAAAAGGTAAGTTATCTTGTAGAGGTTTGAACATCAGACTCCTCACCTCATCACTGCCCTTGGTTTTTGCTAGAGTAGCGTTTATAACCGGAACCCTGGGGAGCGGACTAACAAACGGCCATTTCTGAACTCCAGTGCAAAAGAGCTTCACTCATGCTCCTATACAACAACAATCCCGACGGTTTTTTCCCGCCAGCGCAACGAATTAAGCTTAAGTGCAATTTGGCGAATCGCGTAACTGTACATATTAAGGTACGGAACAAATTAAAAAACAAACAAACAAAGACCAAGTTTAAACACCTTGGGGCCTAATTCGGCTTCTCTCGATCCCTTTATCATCCACTGCATCTGCGTTACAAACAAAACAAAGGTCGTCTTTACACGCATGGGTCAACAAGGAAATCCTGTATTCAGCCATGAGTTATCCCCCAAAGCCCTAAAAAAAAAAAAGGTATCACCCTCTGCCCGTACGTGACGCCGTTGCTATTTTTAGTTTTCCATTTTCGTGTGCGTGCGTGCCTGCGTGCGTGCCTCGCGCGCGCGCGCGCGCGCGTGTGTGTGTGTGTGTGTGTGTGTGGCTTGTTAGCTGTGAAAGGAATCCAAGAAACTATGAGGAGTGTTCATTTACTCTGTTGGCGTTGTACTTAAAAAGCAGTTTTTATTTCCGGACATCTTCTTCCGAACATGCATGGCTCTCCTTACCGGTGCACAGAAGGAAGTGTTAGTGACATGCATGTCTCGGTGTTAGTTCCAAAAAAGAGGCTGGCTATGTTGTCTGTTTGTGTGTTGATTTCTCCGTCTCTCAGCAAGGTTTGCGCAAACACTGCTGAACCGATTTCGACAAAAACTAGGTGGAAAGACGACCAAGTGTCGAAGAACGCGGTCATAAAACTAAGTTGGTGCGGTTCTGGATCAAAGGCACATCCAGGATCCGTTAGTCTTGGCCAAGGCCTGTGATCTCCTAATGCTCTTTCAGTTACTTCTGCCTTGGAGGCCATGTTTTCACACGTGTTCGTTTGTCTGTCAGCAAGATCACACGAAACCTGCTCCACCGACTTCGACAAACTCGGAAGAAAGATGGAAAGTGCACGAGAACGAAGGCGTTAAACGTTGGAGCGGATCTGTGCAACGGATCCAGATCAAAGGGGGGATCAAGGATCGGTTCGACCTTGGTGGGGGGGTCTGCGCTCTCCCGTTTGTCCCCGTTTCCATCGACCTTCTCCTGTGGCGTCCCGTAACCCATGTGGCCTTGGAGTAAACGATACAATTCGTTTTTCCAAGCCATGTTTAGACCATGAAGCCGGTCTGTCCAGCTTTTTGGTCGGCAGCGGGTTTTTTTTTTTTTTTTTTTCTTATTCTTTTTCCTCCACACGAGGCGCTGTCATATTGTCAATCAGCGTGGCCGCTCTCTGGTTGATGATGCAAATTTTCATGAAACACGCTTCGCCATCTTAAACAGATCGTAAATAAGCACAACCTTAAAACAGCTTCGCAATGCATCTTCGGAGGGAGGGGGGGGGGGGGGGGGGTGATACTTGGAAATGAACTGAAGCGCAACATTCTGGTACCCAAACAATGCTTCGCATCTGAGAAAGAGTGAGAGAGAGAGACGGGCGGGGGGGGTAGGAGAGGGAGGGCGGAAGGAGAAGGTGAGAGAGAGAGAGAGAGAGAGAGAGAGAGAGAGAGAGAGAGAGAGAGAGACACACATAGAGAGAAACAGAGACAGACTGAGGCTGAGACAGAGAGAGACAGAGAGGGGGGGGGGAGGAGGGAGGGAAAGAGAGCGGGAGACGGGCAGATAGGCGAAACAGGAGAGATAAAAACAGAAAGACAGACTGACAGACACATACAGACAGACAGACAAACCGCCCCAAACAGACAAGAGAGAGAGAGGGGACAGACAGACAGACAGACAGACAGAGTTCATTAAAGACGCCCCCCTCCCCCCCCCCCCCCCCCCCCCCCCCCCCCCCCCCCCACGATCGTTGCGTTCTGCCAAACGCCGATAGCCCCCGGCGACCCTCCGTGTCCAAACATGGCAGGCAGTCTTTCCCACGATTAATTCCAACGACAGTTTCCACGACTGTTGCCTCGACGTTCTCTGACAGGTCGTCAACGGCCCTCCCCCCCCGTTCCCATCCCTCCCCCCCCCCCCCCCCCCCCCCCCCCCCCAACCTCCGTCCCGCCCAGTTCACTCCCCGCCAGCCAAGCTGGGGAATAACAAACAGGATTCTGGAAGGAATAACAACGGCTACCCGTCTAGCTCCCTTGCTCTTCTCTCCACAACGATCAGAAATTGCCGCCTAAACACTCCCCAGCTGTACTGAGACTGTGTAGCGTTACTGAAAATGAGACAAAAAATACAAAACCAACCAGAAATTATAAAATAAAGCTCAAGGTGAGGAATAAAGATGAATTATGCACGATAAACAACGACTTAGTAATTATCAACAAATGTGTCGTTTTCAGATGTCACAAAGAAAACCCCCCTGCGCAAAACAATGCCCCCCACCCCCACCCCCACCCCCTCCTCCCCTCCCCCTCACCAGACGGCTGCCAGACACCTACCACTGCAGAGTGGACTGACGTCAGAAGAAAGACAGAGGTCAAGAAAACAGGAGGTAATCATGAAACAGCCACCGGAAGTGTTTGCGGGTACTTCACCAGTACACACGATCCAGCAAGCGGTGAGAGAACAGGGAAAGGGGCATTCTGGCCACTTCCCGCCCTCACTCAGTTCGGGCGAAAGTAACCCAGAATGCCCCTTTCCCTGTTCTCTGACAAGTAAGACTTCAATAACTAAAAAATAAACGATTATCTACAAACAAACGTACTGCGTAGGGTTATCCGTTTTCAATACTAATTTACTAAACTTTTTAGATTTCAGTTTTTCCGCGTTTTTCTGATCATTATCAATAACATCATTTTTTGCGCAGACAGTCATTTTCAATACTATCATTTTTTGCAGAGACATCACCAAACTAAAACTTAGCTGAGACACTGTGCGAACACCCTAATTAGAGGGCTTGGGTTTGTGGCAGCAGGAGGGCAGGTAAGCTTTAATTGTTAGTTGCCGGCCTGCCTAAGGACTTGGCACTATCCGATTAAATTACCGCGTGACTGGGCAATGGCGATTTTGAAAACCCAAAGCCAGCTTATTAAATTAATGCAGGGGTTACAACGCAGCTCTGCCTCGGGATTCCCATTGCTGGTTGAGTTGTGAAGTGGGATGTGTTTTTCTGGGGACTTTAAAACTTTGGTTTGGATTGGACAACTGTAGTGTGTGGGCATATTTTTGCTGTGTGCGTGTTAATATTTGATATTTTTTGAAAAAAATAATGGCAGCACGCTAAAAAACATAATATTGTAGATAAAAAAAAATACAATTTTTTAACATAAAAAAACAAAACCCCCCC
>CM031605.1:47648035-47650535 GCA_018398815.1 Conus ventricosus
CCCCCCCCCCCCCCCCCCCCCCCCCCCCCCCCCCCCCCCCCCCCCCCCCCCCCACCTCCGTCCGCCCAGTTCACTCCCGCCAGCCAAGCTGTGGAATAACAAACAGGATTCTGGAAGGAATAACAACGGCTACCCGTCTAGCTCCTCTTGCTCTTCTCTCCACAACGATCAGAAATTGCCGCCTAAAAAACACTCCCCAGCTGTACCGAGACTGTGTAGCGTTACTGAAAATGAGACAAAAAATACAAAACAACCAGAAATTATAAAATAAAGCTCAAGGTGAGGAATAAAGATGAATTTATGCACGATAAACAACGGACTTAGTAATTATCAACAAATGTGTGTTTTCAGATGTCACAAAGAAAAACCCATGCGCAAAACAATGCCCCCCACCCCCACCCACCCTCCCTCCCCCTCCCCCCCACCCTAACCAGACCCCCCCAGATGGCTGCCAGACACCTACCATTGCTTACTACCACTGCAGAGTGGACTGACGTCAGAAGAAAAAGGGGTCAAGAAAACAGGAGGTAATCATGAAACAGCCACCGGAAGTGTTTGCGGGTACTTCACCAGTACACACGATCCAGCAAGCGGTGAGACAGCAAATAGTGTAGAAAAAAACAAAACAAATAAAGAGCACACACACACACACACACACACACACACACACACACACACACACTCATTCATAAAGATGTGTTTGTGTATGTGTTGCGCGTGTGGGGGGGGGGGAGGGGGGGCAGTGGTTTACTTTCCCAACCTACAAAGTGAATTAAACAACCGGTCAAACATCCACAGAATGGGTTCATTTTTTTTTGTAATAATGTTAATTGCTGCTTGTTTTCGCATAGATCTCGCAATACTTTTATTGCAAGAACATTTTTGAAATAATGCGGACATTCTGAATAACTGATTCAAAAATAAAAGTAAACATTTCATAAGCAGATTTCTGATTTTTTTTTTTTTTTGCTTTAAAAAGAAGAAAAAAAAAGTTTAAAAACCGTCGCAGAGCATTCTTGTTCGCTTAAAAAAAAAAAAAAAAAAGAGAGAGAGAGAGAGAGAGAAAAAAGGAAGGGTTGGGGATGATGGTGGTGGTGATGGTGGTGTTTGTCTCAAAACGGCGTATTTCAAACTCTGCATTCTTTCCGAAAATTCTAACATTCTTAAAAGTGCATGTAAAAGGTCAGTAATTCAATAACCCCAATTTGAAACTAGAGAGAGAAAAGAGAGAGAGAGAGAGAGAGAGAGAGAGAGAGAGAGAGAGAGAGAGAGAAGAGTACAACCTAATCATTAAAAAAAATTAAATTAAAAAATAAATAAATAAATAAAAACGACTCGTTGAGCTCAGCAGCGCTGAGGTAGCATAATGACAGGAAATGTAGTCGTTAAAAAACGGCCTTCGACTGGTACACATTCATCGCGCAGTTACCACTGTCGGTGAGATTACAATAACTTTGTGTGTGTGCGTGCGTTTGTTGTTGCTGTTGTTTGTTCGTTTGTCTGTCTGGGTTTGTTTGTTTTTTTTTCAAAATCAATAACGGGCAAAAAAGTACAGATGTACCGTATATCTGCCTTCCTTCAGATTACTTTCCCATTAAAAAAAATAGTTGTTTTAAAAACACATCTCTTCCCTTACAAACATGGAAATAATGTTTGCATGGTCATAATGTTGAGTATGTATGGGTAGGGTTAAGACTATTTGTGTGCGCCACTGCGCTACTGTGTGTGTGTGTGTATGTGTGTGGTGTGTGTGTGTGTGTGTGTGTGTGTGTGTGCGCGCGCGCGAGTGAATTCGTGTTCGTCACCACGTAATTTGTTGAGCGCCGTGAATAATTATCTAGAACGCGCACTAAACAAAATATCTGATAGTCACAGCAGAGCAGTAGTAATGGTAGTGGTAGTGGTAGTGGCGGCAGCAGCAGCAGCAGCAGCAAACAGCAGCAGCAGTAGTAGTAGTAGTATTGTTATTTCGTTACCATTGTCTTTCTTATCATTACCATTTTTATTACCAACAATGTCGGGTATACCTTATTTTGTTCCTGTTCAGCTGCGTGTTTTGGGAGACAATGTTTCAGAGCCACACACTGGGATCAATGTTTATTGTGTGATTCCGCACTTTCGTGTTTGTTGTTGCTGTGTGCACGGGTCAGTTCCAGTTTCTCTCTTCGTGTTGTTTGCTCTGTGCGTCTCTTTGTCTGCATCCGTGCAGGTGAGCGAGTACCACAAGTAGTCTTGGTCTGGAGTTATGGGCATGCAAGATATTTCCTCATGGGTGCACGTCAGCTTCCTTGTTAATTGTTCACTATAAAACAAGCGAATGAAAAAAAAAACCAGAATAAACGAAGAGAAAATTAATCAATTATAAATCACAACGGACTGGGAAAAAAAAGAGTAGAATAAAATGAAACGGCCTTATACCCCAGTGGTCGAAAGGTCGCCTACTTAACATAACGAGGACAGTGTGTCTCTATTAGCAAGATGTTAACTCCTAAAATGGTCA
>CM031605.1:47658035-47663035 GCA_018398815.1 Conus ventricosus
ACTTTCAACCTATCGCCGTCCCTAAGGATTAATGACGTTGTTCGATTCATATGTATTTTGGCGACGTTTCACTGCCACGTATCGCTGCATGCTGCGGCGTTACTGCCTAATTAATTCGTCTAGCTGGTGCTTATGCTTTAAGGAGATGGCGATTATTTATCTACACATATCACTTAGTCCTAATCGCTGCACTAATCCTAGTAGCCATTGATTGTATACGCTTGTGTTTCAGTTTGTCAAATCAGTCCGTCATTCATTACATTAGGTCGTCAGTCACCTTGTCAACTTATTCAGTCGGTCATTTCAGCTGTCAATCAGTCCATCTGTCTGAGGCTGTCAATCAGTCCATCAGTCTTCGATAGTCCATCTGTCAATCAGTAACCATCAGTTTGCCGTTATAGTCCATCTGTTCTATCAGTCATCAGTCTGCCGATGTCCATCTGTCAATAGTCCATCAGTCTGTCAATCAGTCCATCGGTGCCGATAGTCCATCTGTCAATCAGTCCATCAGTCTGCGATAGTCATCTGTCAATCCAGTCCTTCAGTCTGTCATTCAAGTCCATGAGTCTGCCGATTGTCCATCTGTCAATCAGCCATCAGTCTGTCAATCTGTCCATCAGTCTTCGTTAATCCATCGTCATTCAGTCCATCAGCTGCCGGTTAGTCCATCTGTTCAATCTGTCCATCTGTGTGTCAATCTGTCCATCAGCCCATCAAACAGTCTCTCGGTTCTGCAAGCAGGTTACCATCAGTCAACTGACCCATCGGTTCTCAACCTACCAATGAAGCATGCTGTCAATCTGTCCGTCAGTCGTCAATCATTTTAGATTTTCAATCAGTCCATTATTCTCCATTCAGTTTCTTCAGGTCGTCAGTCTCCCAACACCCTCTGTCAGTCAGTCGGTCAGTCAGTACATTAGTCCATCAGTCACCTTGTCAATCAAGTCCTCATCAGTGCTGACCAGAGTACATGTAGAACAGTGTGGGGGGGTGAGGGCATGTTAATGGGACATCTAACTGGCCCCCACTAGTAATAGTATGATCATCCAAGAACCGATGTCACACCGTTGGAGAGTTCGAATTCCTTTCGGGGGACCAATACATGGTGGGGGGAGAGAAAAAAAAAAAATAAAAAGAAAAAGGCACATTTTCCCTGCTCAACAATAAATGTCGTTCTGTTGGTCTAGTTGTGTAGATTGCTAGATCCTTTAGTTGTAAGTGCTCGACAGCTTTCCTTCCGAACCCAATCTCTAGTCTAGGGCGGGGTGAGTGTCTTCTGACATTTTTAAACCCAGGTGAGGGGTTTGTGGAAGTTTATACCCGTATGCAGCACAACACAGCGACAATAACGCAGGAAACCAGCCATGTTTTTTGCCAGAGCCGCGGAAGCAGCGGACGACCATTTGGAGACTGCGCCCCAACTCCGGCCATCATGGGAATGGTCCTTCCCCCGTCGGTCCGTTCAACCGGTCCATCGATACGTTGGACTCTACACTTCCAAACGGCCACCAGCGCGGTTATGCATAGGATATAGGATCTTTGCGAAGGAAAAATCGAAAGATTTCTTCTTCGAAAAAGATTTCTCAACGCCGGAATATCGGCCCGTAGTCTGTTCCTAATAATAACCCTAACCACGCTTTACCGATTCGTAGCTGTATTATAATCTTATCAATCCCGTCATCTGATGATTATTGTTTTGTGCCAGTCGGGGGTTTGGGGGGTTGGGGTGGGGGGGATGGGGGCACTACACCTGAAGGGCATGATGTTGTTATTTTCCTTTCTCCATTAACAGAGGAGGGAAAGACCCCACCCCCCCCCCCCCCCCCCCACCCCCCCCCCCCCCCCCCCGCCCCCCCCCCCCCCCCCCCCCCCCCCCCCCCCCCCCCCCCCCCCCACCCCCCGAAAACAGCTTTCGTGCTGAGTTTGCACCTGCATCGGCAGAAAAGAAAGAGTTACTGTTTACATTCCTCTTTATACGCTTGTCTTCATTTTGATTTGTGTCCTTTTCTAGATTGCTATATCGTCGTGGGGGTGGGGGATAAGTGGAGGTGCTGGACGGGGGGAAGGGGGGGGGTACCACCGTTTACAAAAGGATCTCTGTTCCTCCAAATCCCCTTCCATCTCGGCCATCACCTTCCATGCCCCTTTCCCCTGGTCAATCTCTCTCCTGAACCACTCGGTCAATATTTATTTTAATTAATATCTTTATTTCAAATAGTGGTGATGGGGAAAAAAATAGTCTCCAAATTGCATTTTGTGAAGTGTGTGGTTGATCCAGAGAGTGCGTGCAAAACACGAATTTTGTGAGTGTGTGGGTGATCCAGAGAGTGCGTGCAAACACGCGTTTTGGGAGTGTGTGGGTGATCCTGAGAGTGCGTGCAAACAGCATTTTGTGAGTGTGTGGGTGATCAGAGTGTGCGTGCAATCTCGCATTTTTTTTTTGTGAGTGTGTGGGGTGTTTCCAGTGGGAGTCGTGCAAACACGCATTTTGTGAGTGTGTGGGTTATCCAGAGAGTGCGTGCAAACACGCATTTTGTGTGTGTGTGGGTGATCCAGAGAGTGCGTGCAAACAGCATTTAGTGAGTGTGTGCGGTGATCCAGAGAGTGCGTGCAAACAGCATTTTGTGAGTGTGTGGGTGATCAGAGAGTGGTTGCAAAACACGCATTTTGTGAGTGTGTGGGTGATCCAGGAGAGTGCGTGCAAACAGCATGTTGTGAGTGTGTGGGGTTCAGAGAGTGCGTGCAAACACGCATTTTGTGAGTGTTTGTGGGTGACACAGTGAGTGCGTGCAAACACGCATGTTGTGAGTGTTGAGGGTGATCCCTGAGAGTGCGTTGCATACAGCCATTTTGTGAGTGTGATGGAGGGTGACCCAGAGAGTGCGTGGCAAACACGCATTTTTGTGAGTGTGTGGGGGACCCAGAGAGTCGCGTGCAAACACGCCATTTTGTGAGTGTGTGGGGTGGACCCGAAGAGAGTGACGGAAAACATACGCATTTTGGGGGAGTGTGTGGGGATCGAGAGTGCGTGCAATCACGCATTTTGTGAGGATGTGTGGGGGACCAGAGAGGTGCGTGATTCACGCATTTTTGTGAGTGTGTGGGTTGAACCAGAGAGTTGCGTTGCAAACACGCATTTTGTGAGTGTGTGGGTGATCCAGAGAGTGCGTTGCATAACAGCATTTTGTGAGTGGAGTGTGTGGTGATCCAGAGGGAGAGGCTGCGTGCAAACACGCATGCATTTTGTGAGTGGTGTGGGTGTCCAGAGTGTGCGTGCAAAACCCGCATTTTGTGAGTGTGTGAGTGATCCAGGAGTGCGTGCAACACGCATTTATTTTGTGAGTGAGTGGGTGATCCAGAGAGAGCGTGCAATCATCGCATTTTGTGAGTGGGTGGGGGAATCCAGAGAGTGCGTTGCAAACACGCATTTTGTGAGTGTGTGGTGTGATCCAGAGAGTGCGTGCAATCACGCATTTTGTGAGTGTGTGGTGATCCAGAGAGTGAGTTGCAAACACGCTTTTTGTGAGTGTGTGGGTGTCCAGAGAGTGCGAGCAAAACACGCATTTTGTGAGGGTGTGGGTGAAGCCTGAGAGTGCGTGCAATACACGCATTTTGTGAGTGTGTGGGTGATCCAGAGAGTGCGTGCAAACCACGCAGCGAGCGGCCCTTCACGCGGACTGGTCGTAGCACCCTCCCTTCCCTTACCTCCACTATCCCTTCCGTCGCCAGCCTAAACACAGCAACAACAAACAACGACTGCAAAACACAAACAACCCTAAAAAAGCAAGCACGAACAAACAACATCAGCAAAACCAAACAAACCGACGACCAAAACAGGTAACAGGGACAATGCACCAGTTTTTAACGACTGTTTCTGTATAGATAACGACTTGTTTAACGCATTCAGACGATCGATTCGGTTCATGCAGGTTTTTAACTTAGACTACGCCCAATCGGTAACATCACAGAAGGGGGATAAACCATTTTGGAACAGTTCGGGGAGAGGGCGGCAGATGGGAGGGACTGTCTTATACCACGTGGTGCTATCAGAATTGATAACATTTGCAGACGGCAGCCGAAGCTGCCTTTTTTATTTCTTTTTGTTTAATTATCTATCTTTCTATTTATTCATTTCTTCAGTACGTTTTAATTTTAGACTTCGGCACTGGAACTCGCACTTCTTTTATTTTTTTTTTTTTTTTTTTTGTGCTGTCCCAACCTCTGCGTACCTCAGAGGCAGTGCACCCACGCCGCTCATTCGACCACCCCACTGCCATAGCGGCTGGCCCCGCCGCAGCACCCTGGGCACCAGCAATACACATGGAGTCAGTCATTGCAAGTCGTCAAGAGGCAACCCTCCGGAGGAGACACGGCCAATGCATGCGAGTCTCTCGTGGTGTTCAGTGGCGGCCTGTCTGATCTAACATACGCAGGACACAACCTTTTAAGCCC
This sequence comes from Conus ventricosus, assembly GCA_018398815.1. Classification (NCBI taxonomy): domain Eukaryota; kingdom Metazoa; phylum Mollusca; class Gastropoda; order Neogastropoda; family Conidae; genus Conus; species Conus ventricosus. The sequence continues at coordinate 47,662,488 of CM031605.1, forward strand.
CATACTAACGACAATAATTGCTTAGTAGCGGAGCCGGCGTGAGTGAGCTCTCCTCCGGAAGGGCGCCACCACGTCCGTTCCAACGGAAAGCCCTCTGGACTCGCGATACTGGTGACCCCGACTGGAAGCAAACCAAGGACACAGACGCGGAGAGAGAGGACATCGAAAAATGAGGTCACGATTGGAGCAGGGCATGAGGGGCCACAAGAAAGTTGAGACTTTTTTTTTTTTTTAATGCTGCTCAATGGGAATGAGGATGATTAAGATGGTGCTTCGGATTTCCCATTCGGTCTGTGACTACATGACAGGGCTGTGTCTCTACGTTCCTTTCATAATATATCCTGGCGTTCAACCAGCCCGAGAGATAAGGCACCTGCAGTGTTGGTCTGATAATTTGTGCAACACTCTCAGAAACGCATCCATGAAGTGCGATGTAACTCGACTGTGTGGTCCCAGGTCTTCCCAACTGAGTCAGCAGCAAACTCAACTCTGGGTAGGAAAGCGGTTCGGGGCTGAAAAAACCCACATGACTCTGATGGATCGGTAAC
>CM031605.1:47668035-47683035 GCA_018398815.1 Conus ventricosus
GAGCAAGCAAGAGAGACAACAGCGGCAATGAATTAACAAATTTGGAAAGAAAAAAAAAGTACTGTTCTTTTAATCGACGGGGAAAGTATTTTTTACCTGGAGAAAAATAAACAAAAAGTGCGGATAGTGACACTTTATACTTGCAGGCCCAGGGGATTTGAATATAATGAATAATTAAATAAAAGTCAGCTTAAAGAAAACGTTGATGAAGCCAAACAGCCGAACACATTTGCGGTCCACACAGGTCGTGAAAATTCTGAAAATCAAGCATCAGTCAAATCGGTCACGAAAAGAATAAAGCAGAAAGAGGGAAAGGGTAATGCAGTCTATTGGCTTCTTCTTTTTTTTAATTTTTTTTTTGTTTTGTTTTAAAGAAGAAAAGGTCAGTCAATCAAACGAACTGAACAGACTTTAGTAGAAACAAAGCAATGAGGAAATCTTTCAGTTGGGAGGGGGGGGGGGGGGCTGAGGGGAGATGGGGGGGGGGGGGGGGGGGGACAAAGTAAGAAAGGCACACTGGGCAGCGCAGACTTTCTCAACGCCCAACAGCCCTCTTAGAAACATTCGAACCCCCGACTCAAAGTTCAAAACCTTGGTCCGAATCCGCTTTTTAAACTGTCCCTTAGTTCACCCTTGGGTCCCGTCCTCTCTTCCTCTAGGTGTCAATCCAACCGGTTCCGTCGTTTTTAACAATAACATGTTATTTTTTGGGCGCTCAATTTTACAGCTTAAGCCCTAAGCGTTTACAAATACACAGAAGGATAAAGAAAACATAAATTAAGCCAATAAGAAGATGAACATTGCAATAAGTGCCATGCATTACAAACAAGGGTAATATTCACACACACACACACACACACACACACACATGATCACACACGCACTGTCGCACAACGACGGACACAACAGCATGCACGCACGCGCGCAAAACGCACACACACACAAAGCATGCGCGCACGCCCCCCCCCCCCCCCCCCCACCCCACCCCCCCAAACACCCATAGTCTCACACACACACACACACACACACGCGCCCCGCGCGCACAACACACACACACTAATCACACACACACACCCCACACCCCACACACACACACACACACACACACACACATTCACACACACGCACACACACATACGCGCGCGCACACCACACACACGCACACACACACACACAACACACACAACACACACACAACACACACACACACACACACACGCAATCATAAATAAGAAAAAGATTTCCTTCCTCCACTCTTGCCATAAAGACAACACTTTTGTTGTTTGCGCCGAAGATGAACCGGGGTTATATTACGGAAAGACACCCACTCTGAGACCGAGTTGTCCAATCTCTCTCCTCTCTTTTCCCCTCTCTCTTCTCCCCTCTCTCTCTTTTCTCTTCCCCCTCTCTTCTTCCCCTCTGCTCCTCTCTCTCTCTCTCATTTTTTTTCGTCCCATCTTCTGTGCCACCTCAGTGGCGTGCACCCACGCCGCTCATCCTGACACCCCGTCCACAGCCACAGCCCGGCCAGTTCCACCGCACCCCGGTGTAACAGCCCCTTCTTACCACCCTCTGAACTTAACCCGGGGGAAGCCTGGGCCAACCTGCTTTACCCCCGGGGTCATTCTAGGACTAGTTAGAATTACCTCCCCCCCCCCCCCCCCCTTGGAACTTACCCCCCATGGGTAAGTTTGGGCTTGCCTGGATTTACCCTCCCCCCCCCCCCCACCTCCCCAAAGGGTCAATCTAGGACTATTTGGAATCTTCCTCCACCCCACCCCACCCTTCAAACAAGAGGGGTTTTTTTTTGTTTTCCTCTGCCTTTTCCCAACACGCACACTCGCCTTTAAAAGAAACTTTGGGTTCGCCTGCATATTTACACACCCCTCTCATTTCAGTTGGGTTTAGACAAGGTGTAGTTCTAGACTCTTCTCAATAGATGGACCTGCGATATATTCGAAATATCCGATTTATGCCATAGTGACCAGTGGTAAGTGCCACTGACCACCAGTCATCTAAATTGTACAAGGTACACAGTACTCAGAGACACTAATTAGCTGTAAAACAGTCAAACTCTCTGATTTACATAATGACCAATGGTCAGTGACACTGACCACTGGTTGTCTGCATTGCACAAGGCATACAAACACTCATGAGACATTAATTAACCATGAGAGCAGGGTATGAAGGACAACATTTGAGACTTTTTATGCTGATCGGTGAGAATGAGGATGATTAAGATGATGCTACGGATTTCCATTCCGGTCTGAGACTGCATGACAGGGCTGTACTCTAACGCTTCCTTTCATAATATACCCGGCGTCAACCAGGCCCGAGAGATACAGACACCTGCAGTGTTGGTCAGGAAATTTGAGCAACACTCTCAGAGACGCATCCATTAAGTGGATGAAACTCGTGTGATCCCAGTCTTCCCACTGAGCCCGTAGCAAACTCAACTCTGGGTAGGAGCCGGTCGGAGCAGAAAAATCCCACATGACTCTCATGGGAATCGAACCCACGACTTTCCACCGGGAGTCCGCGACGCTAACCACTTCGCCACAGCGGCTGGTTCTCTTCCTCTCTCTCTCTCTCTCTCTCTCTCTCTCTCTCTCCTCATCTCTCCTCTCTCTCTCTCATATTTATGTATTAGTCTAATATGCAACTGGCTGTGTATTGTCAACGTTCTCCCCGTGGTGCACGTTTGGCCCAGCGTTTATGTGTGCTATCTGAAGGATTGGTATACATGGTGTGACTAACGTCCAGAAGCAGGAGGTTCTGTGGCAGGATTCATTCCTGGAAGCACAAAGTGTGTCTATATGCGACTCGGAAGACATAAAATGGACCTTTCGATGAACTTGATTTACTTTTTGCCGCTAGTGAAACATTAAAGGTAACATATATATCATATGTCATAGATTAATAAACCATCAAACAAAAAACGTCGGGAGAAAGAGTCGCACCCCCCCCCCCCCCCCTCCCTCCGCGTTCTTAATTTGTTCCCTGCCCACACAAGAACAGCGCCCCCTTTTCAATATTGTCGAAATACTTGCAAAACTGGAGTTTATATTAGCAGCCCGCCTTTTGAAAACCGCACTACACAGTTTAACCTTCTTTAATCGTCTTTCCATCAAACATGAAGGCTGGATTAGTTGAGGTACGCCGACGCGTGTGTTTATTTGGCATTGTAGACCATCTGGGAGTATCCTAGATAATTTTACTTCGATCTTTGACGGTTGAAACCCGACGGAGAAAAATATGGCTGGAGCTGAGTGGTCGGTGGAAATAGCAATGGAAGCTTAGAGTTTTCCCCAGTTTCATAACAAGAACAATGATAATAGTATAATGATAATAATAGCAATAAGAATCACTGGTATTTGTATAATGCAATCCCAGTTTACAATGCTTGTTGCGCTTTCATATACCATTCAGATTTTCGTTCATTCGCATTTAACAACCATCTTACTACAGATCTTACTGTGTATACACATTCGCATGTAACAATCATCTTACCACAGAACTTACTGTGTATACACATTCGCATGTAACAACCATCTTACCACAGAACTTACTGTGTATTCATTCGCATGTAACAACCATCTTACTACAGAACTTACTGTGTACACACACAATGTGAGAAAAGCACTGTTAAAACTGCTTGGCTCAAAAGGTAAGTTTTTCAGTCATGCTTTGAAAATAGATAAGATGGGCTAGTTTCGTAAGGCGGGAGGCAGTGTTTTCCTCGAAGAAAATCGCCACAACACACATGTGTACAAGTTATAATCACTATTTTCCCCAGGAAAACAGGAATTACCCTTCATGAAAATTGGAATACTAAAGAAATAAATTATAATCACCGTTTTTCCCCGTGTAACGAAACGTTTTAACTCCCCGAATGGTTTAACTCCCAGGGAGTTAAACTGTTCACGTGTAAATTTTAACTCCCCGGGAGTTAAACTAGAATGACTCCCACCCTGTGCCAAAATAACTCCACTCAGTAAAACTTCAAAATGTTCTAAAATCTTTTTTGCACAAGTCTCAACAAATTCTTGAAACATTAAGGGGGGAGTTATTTTGTACATAATCAACTTAACTCCCACCCTGTAACAGAATGACCCCCCTGGGAGTTAGTACAGATTAACTCCCGGAGTTAATCCAGAACTCCCCGCCCACTAAGGGGAGTCAGTTTTTCACAGTTTAGAATAACTCCCCTGGGAGTTAATGTGTACACGTGTTTTCTGACTCCCAGGGAGTTACTTTGTAACAGAGGGTAGTTAATCTGATCATGACTAAGATGACTCCCCACCCACCTATTCCCAGGTGCCTTTCGGAAAGAGAATGGAGAAGGGGATTTAATGTTCATGATCATCATCATCATAGGGAAAGGAAATGTCCGTGTACATATTCATGTGCTCATCTATGCATGTCCTTGATATTTTACTATGCCTTTTTGTATATAATCTGTATGTAAAGTATGTATATACATGAATTAATGGTTTGATGCCTTTGGTAGAAATACTGTAAGCTACCTTCAGTCTTTGGCGTTCTCTCTCCTCTCTCTCTCTCTCTCTCTCCTCTCTCTCTCTCTCTCTCTCTCATGGAATCTATGCGACTATCAAACAGTCACCCATAAGTGTAGGCTATTACACTCAAATGGTGTAGAAATGGAAAATTTTCAATTTTTCATTGTGTCATGCCGCCAAATTAGGGAGTTGGGGGGGGGGTGGTGGTTGAGAGGGTAAGGAAGGTGGGGAGAATGACGAGTAGTCGCGACGTGACGTAAAATTGTTTGTATTGACTCGCTACATCTGGGAGAGAAGGAAGGAGAAAAAGGGTTGGCATAGACTAGAAATTTGTGTATGAGACACATGGGATAGAGAAAAAGGGGTGGGGGGGGGGGGGGGTGCCTGTTTTTTGTACAATTTGTACAAGAGGGTGGCTGCTTGGGACCGATCTGATGAAGTTGTCAAGTGACTCGTCACAGGTGTGGTGGTGTGCGTGTGCCAAGCTAAAAATGAAAGTCGGCCAGCCAATCAGAAAAACACACATTTTTCAATAAAATTCAGGACACGTGACTTATTCACAGAAACCAATAATATCGAAGGAAACAATTCTATCTGACAAGTCTTGATCTGGCAAGTTAGTGTAAGAACACACACACACACACACACACACACACAATTCAATTCAATTCAATTCAAATTTAATCCTTTGACCCCTGCTGGGGCATGGAGGAGATACAAATGTAACAAAGAGAAATATGAAACTCACTCAGAACAATGTGTGAACATAGTTGCGAAATGCTGAATTCTGGTGAACTGTAACGATCTCATTAAACAATCTTCCCATTTTTTAGAAACTTACTAATATTCAATTCCCATTTTTTAGAAACTTACTAATATTCAAACAAATGCGTCTTCCTTTTTGAAGTAAATTACAAAAGTTGAAAACAGACTTTGGTTTTAGATAGTTCATTATATTTTGGACATTCCATGATGCAATGGAATTCATCTCCAATTTCACCCATTTCACAGTTACGACAAATACGCAATTCTCTTGGAACATTATGGTGTCTTCCAATTTCAATTTGCAATTTATGGTTACTACATCTAAATTTGAATAAAGGTATAACATAAATATCTGGTAAGGTAGAAATATAATGTTCTTTTCCAAAGACAGTCTTTACACTTTTATAGAATACACAGTTGTTGCTGTTTTCAAGAGAACTGCGCCAATCACGAGCATAATTATTTTGCAACTCCTTTTAACACACTTACAAAAGTTATTTCTGTTTGTGAATGATTGAGATTCCCAAACACACACACACACACCCCACACACACACACACACACACACACACACACACACACACACAATTTCGAAAAAATATATATAAGATGCATGGGTGGTAGCGAGGTGCGGGAGTGGGGGGTGGGGGGGAGTCATTCTGGTGGTATGTCGGAATAACTCCCCTGGATCAAACTGAAACACAGTGGGAGTTAGTTTTTTATATTCTAGTTTAACTCCCAGGGAGTTAAAATTTACAAATGAACAGTTTTAACTCCCTGGGAGTTAAGCCATTCGGGGAGTTAAAACTTTTCGTTACACCGGGCAAAACAGTTATTATCAGTCGTGAAAACGAATATAACGAGTAATTTTTTTTGGGCATTGTTACCGTTACTGGTGTCAATACATACTAACAGAACAAAGATGTTAAAACAGAAAGAAAGAAAAAGAAAGACAGAAAGAAAGAAAGAAAGAAAAAGAAGAAGAAGAAACCTGGCGTCAAACTGGAGTGACTATGCAATGGAGGCAAACGATAAAAAGTAAAAACCGCTGTGCCGCCAAACGAACAACAACAACAACAACAAAAAGTAACAAACAGCACAAAGATCTGTGGGGGTATTACTATAAAAAATTTTTAAAAAACGAGAGATTTCCTGATTGTCTCGAAGAATAATAAAAGCTTTCCTAGGGGGAAAAAATAACAGTACATTATGACGCCCGTGTCCACCCATGTAACGGTCCCCAGACTCCAGTCTGTGCCAGAATATTTTCTGGTCAGTCGATGCCCTCGTGTGGCATGTCGATCGCCACGAGCTGGGATCTACGTTTACGTTATACCAAAGGGTTTGTATGCAGTATAGTGTATAATGTTGCAAAAGAAAAAAAAATGCTATGGAACTATGGATGTTAGAGTTGTAAAATGGTCGTGGAGGTGCCCGAATTAAGCTGCACTATGTTAAAGTCACTAGGGTAAAAAGACCAGAAAATAAACTTCTCCCTATGTTTTTAGCATGTATTCCATCCAAATTATTATACTGTGTGCGTGTGTGTGTGGTGTGTGTGTGTGTGTGTGTGTGAGAGAGAGAGAGAGAGAGAGAGAAGAGAGAGAGAGAGAGAGAGAGAGAGAGAGAGAGACTGGAAACAATGTCATGTTTCTGCGTGAATCTTTTGGCAAAACTTGAGCTTCAACATCTTTTAAAACGGCAAGCCTCTCCTCTCTCCTCTCTCTCTCTCCTCTCTCTCTCTCTCTCTCTCTCTCCTCTCTCTCTCCACACACCACACACACACACACACACACACACGTACACATGTACTCGCGTGCGCGCGCGCATGCACACACACACACACACACACACACACACACACACACACACACACACACACATAATAAAAACAATCTTGCTCGACAAGTTCAAATTAAATAAATACATAAAAAAAGCTATTAAAACATATCTGCACATACTATAACCAAGTGTATGTGCAAACATCGCTAGTTGTACTTAACAACACCCCACAGAAAAATGAAAAGAAAATCAACAACAACACCAGGACCATTTTTTTTTCATTTTAAGGCAAACAAAAAGATAAACAAAAAACATGTCACTGGTCCGAAAAGTAGATTGCAAGATGTACACTCTGTCCCCATATCTTATATTTCGTTCTTTTACGTGAAGTTGTGACTTAAAATATTGTAATCCCGAGAGAGAGAGAGAGAGAGAGAGAGAGAGAGAGAGAGAGAGAGAGGAGAGAGAGAGAGAGAGAGAGAGAGCACGACAGAATTCCACCGTGTATATGACAGCGATTTGGTTTATTCGTAATCGAATTTTTTTACCCCCCCCCCCCCCCCCCCCCCCCCCCCCATATCTTTTTGTTATCGAATTTAGTCAGATCTGTGAAAACGTCATCTCTTGCGGAAACTGACTCTACTGACATGAAATTTAGGGGTCAAGATGTGCCCGATTGTTCCCCATCTATCTCTCTCTCTCTCTCTCTCTCACATCTCTCTCTCTCTCTCTCTCTCTCTCCTCTCTCCTCTCTCCCTATCTGTGTGTGTGTGTGTGTGTGTGTGTGTGTGTTGTGTGTGTGTGTGTGTGTGTGTGTGTGCAATGCACACACATTCTCTCTCTCTTTCTCTCTCCTCTCTCTCTCTCTCTCTCTCTCTCTCTCTCTCTCTCCTCTCTCTCTCGACTGTGCGCGAGCGCGCGCACTCCCACACAAACACGAAACTGGGCTCACACACACACACACACACACACACACACACACACACACACACACACACACACACATGTATACAGAGAGAGAGAGAGAGAGAGAGAGAGAGAGGGAGAGAGAGAGAGAGCTCAGGAATTCAAGAATTTAATTGTAAGGTCCCACAAGCCTGTAGACAAGGTGTACACCAAAAAATGATTAAATGGGAAGTACATTTGAAGGGAGACACTTCTATCATTCAAAAGAGTAAACAACATAAACATCATGAGTATTCTGACATCAATCACTCACTCGACATATCTGTAATCAGTAATTGCCTCAGAGATTTATTGCATAGAAAGGTTCACTTTCCATGCATATCAAAATGTTCAGGAAAAGAGAGAGAGAGAGAGGGGGGGGGGGAGGGAGAGAGGAGAGGGAGGGGAGGATGAGTGGTTACAACGGCAAACAATGTATATTTCCTTATGTTCACGCCTTAGAAATGAAGTGGGGGGGGGGGGGGGGGGGAGCGAACAAGCGGAGTGAACAATCATACAGGAGATCCTTACCCCACCACCCATTCCATCCAATAGCACCCTTTCTCCCCCCCCCCCCCCCCCCCCCCCCTACCCCATGTTCCCTTTTGAACACAAAGTCTCTAAAATGAGCATTTCTCTTTCTGCCATTCACCCTCTGAATTTCTACACAATCGTGTTTTGGGTTGGGTTTTTTTCTTTTTTTTCAATTAACATTTCTTTTTATATTCTTTTGAAATAAGTACAAACATATCCCTCCACCCCACCCCACCCCCCCACAACCCATCAAACAAACAAAATTTTCAAGCATAATACTACATATACTACAAGCGTCCGCCTGTGTGTGTGGTGGTGTGTGGTGGTGTGTGTTGTGTGTGTGTGTACGCGCAGCGCCTGAAAGTAAAACATTACAATGTTGATGGAATATATATATATATATAATTATATATATATATATATATAATATATATATATATATATATATATATATATATCATGTTTCTGATGAATAACTACGTCACAGTTATCTTCGGCGCGATCGCTCTGCTAGTGCTAATGAATCTGACGCGCATAATATGATGACGCACACGGAATGAACATGACGCACGTACGATTTAATGCGCATGATTAATCATGACGCACGCACTATGAACAGGCCGCTGACGAGATTTCCGCCATTCTTATCTAACTTAATACTTTCATTTACCAAATATTTGTTTGTCCGCATGTAATGAAAAAGATGATCTGAACAATAATCTACTGCATCCCGATATCCTGATTTGTGTTCTCACTCAGTACATCTGTCGTATATTCATTAATTAGATTATCATCTTTTGTTAACTAAACACAGAGAAATAATCTAGACATCTTCATCAGCGCTTTTTCTTTTTCTTTTTTTTTTCCGATTTCAAAAATGTATTTATACCCCCCCCCCCCCCCCTTTTTTTTTTTTACTTCTTTTTGGTTAACTCGATTACCAACCCAGTGATTGAAAATTAAATTCAGTGAGAACAAATAAACAAATGGAGGCTAGAGTAAAACAAATAAACAAATGGAGGGTAGAGTAAAACAATGAAGAAAAGGAGGCTAGAGTAAAACAAATAAACAAATGAATAAAGACATTAGAATATGAATTAACGAGAGAGAGAGAGAGAGAGAGAGAGAGAGAGAGAGAGAGAGAGAGAGAGAGAGAGAGAGAGAGAGAGGTAGGTTTAGAATGTGCAATTTGGATATAATTACTTCCGATGAATAAGCAATATTGGCCGTTTTTTGTTTGGAACAGCGATCGTAATGTTATCACTGATTATCTCTAAGGCTGACGGTCAAGTTATCCAGGAAACAAACACAATGATATAAAAATGGTGCCTCTGTTCTGCGTCCGACAAATTCACACGGAATTTGCATTTGTTTGCAAAATCTCAGTGGTGTGTGTGTGTGTGTGTGTGTGGTGTGTGTGTGTGTGTGTGTGTAATTGGGTTGGAAAAAAAAGCAGTGGGTAGAAAACTTTATTTCCAAACAGATAAACAACTTAAAGCGAAGAACTTTACACACACACACACACACACAACACACACACCACACACACACACGGGAAAAAAAGAAAGAAAAATCAATAGAATAGTTAACAGTTTTACAATCACGAGTTAAAACATACAGAGAGACGAGAGGGGGGGAGGGAAGAGAGAGAGAGAGAGAGAGAGAGAGAGAGAGAGAGAGAGAGAGAGAGAGAGAGAGAGAGAGAGAGAGAGAGGGGGGGAGAGAGAGAGAGAGAGAGAGAGAGAGAGAGAGAGAGAGAGAGAGAGAGAGAGAGAGAGAGAGAGGGGGGGTGCAAACTTCAATCCGAATCAGACTGTGGTGAACGAGAGGTACGCCGATCCAGAAAGATAGCTACATTGAGAGACTGGACAAAAACACCTTGTAGACATCATCACGTTAATGACAACAGGCGATTAATCACAATGCAACCCACGATAAAATGTTGCTGAGACTGGTAGGTAGTAAATACATTAACTGAAAAACAAAATAATAAATGAAAGGGGGGGGGGGGAGAGAAAGAAAGAGAGAAAAGAAAGAAAGAAAATGAGTTTAAACATCAAATGCACAAGCAGCAAATAAGCACATGAACATAAAGTGCAATCAAGCGATAGACTAACCATCCAATCCCTACCCACTCCCGCTTCACGCTTCTGCCCTCTCCACCCCCCCCCCCCCCCCCCCCCCACCTCCTAGTTCTTTCTATCCTATCCTCCTATCCCCACCCCACCCCCAAAAGGTTTCACACACACACACACACACACACACACACGCACGCACGCACACACACAAAATACGTTCGCGCGCACGACGCACGCACGCACGCACGCACGCACGCACGCGCACACACACACACACACACACACACACACACACACTTCAGATGTCATCATTCCGTTTTCTGACCTCTTTTCAGTTTGTTTGTTTTTTGTTTGTTTTTTTACACTAGCCCTACATAACGCAATACACAATTATGAATGCCGGACCAATGAAGATCTACTGGCAAAACAGATTAATGAAGTGTGGGACACATCTGACAAAGCCTCATGTACGGACAGGAAAGTAATGGAATAAACAGATATCCAGAAGACAAACCAAAATGAACTGAAAATTAATCGCGCGAAGGAAAAACGCAGGGGGAAAAAGACGGTAAGAGAAAAAACATGAACGAAAGAAACAGGAATATGAATACAAATACGTATTCAGTTGTCAGCCAAAACCCCATAATCATGTTTGCTCGTTTGTATCTGTACTACTCATTATTTAATCAGTCATTTATTTATTCACTTATTTGAAGAACAAAAGAAGGGGGGGGGGGGTGTGTTAGGAGCTTAGAGTGGCTTTAATTAGCGTCACAAAATACAACGCGTGGTAAGAGCGACACCAATCAAGCCGACACAATATTCAAATATGGGCTTGTTGTGCATTTAGGAAATGACGTATCACAGCAACAATAATTACAACAAAACAGCAACAATAATAAAAATGATAAAGAAGGTTTATCTGCACCAATCTCTGCTGACTTCAGGGTGCATAAAAACCGAAAAACAAGCAAGAAATAGAAAATAAAAAGTTCCAAAACATTGTCAATTTTATTTCCAGGTTGTATTGTTCGAGTTTCACTAATGTTAACAAGTTTGAAAATAGTAGTGTCGCTTCTGCACCAGTTTCAAGGTTCATTCGAAATGTTATTAACCGCCCCCCCCCCCCCCCCCCCCCCCCCTTCCTACCTAAAAATAAAATTAAAAAAGGAAAGAAAGTAAGAAAAGAAAGAAAAAAGAATAGAAAGGCGGAAAGCAGAAAGTTATGAACAAAGAAAGGAAACAAGAACGAAAGAAGAAGAAAAAAAAAAGAAGAAAAAGAAAGCAGAACGAAGGAAGGAACGGAGAAAAAAATGTGTATTGAGGAAGAAATAAAACATGCAAGAGAACAGAAGGAAGAAAGAAAAGTTATGAATTAAGAAAGAACCAAGAAAAAAGAAATAAAGAAAAAAGACCAAAGAAAAAGAAAAGTGTACACACCTAAACAACGAAAAAGAGGAAATAATGGGGAAAATGGTGAAGAAAGAAAGAAAGTAAAAAAAAAAAAATTAAACAAAGAAAAGAAAAGAAGAACAATGAAGGAAGAGGAAAGAAACTAAAACAGAAACAAAAGAAAGGAAGACAGAAAAAAGGGAAAAAAGATGAGAAACAAAGAAGGAAAAAAGGTAGTGTAGGAAAAGGTGAAATAGGGAATGTAAAAGAAGTGAATAAAAAAAAGGGAAATAAGAGAACAAGGAAGAAAGAAAGAAAGGAGAATGTTACAACAGCCATAAACTAAAAGGGAAAAAATGGAAAAGAAAAAACGAAAAAGAAAAACAAATATAAACAGACAAAAGAAGGAAACAATTATGAGCAAACACAAAAGTCTGTGGACAGATCAGGTAATTAAAAAAAAATCAGAAAGAGGTGACAAACTATCCCACAAACAAACAAGGTAGACACACCAACAAACGGACATTCAACTACACAATTTACTACCACTTCAAAAGTGACCCCGGCGGGGGTACCACGCTCACCCTAGAACCCTGACCATCCGAGGGTCGGCTGTGCTGTTCGGGTCCTGGGTCCCCCAAGTGGCGTACTTTTATTCCCTTCCTCTGATACACCCGACTGACATTGGAGTCCGAAGCGTAAACCAAGATTCCGGTTTTTTTTTTTTTTGTTTTTTTTTTTCATTTTTCTTATTTTCTTTTAATCTTTTTCCCCACCAGCGCATCTAAAGAAATCCACGGTTAACAAGAGAGCTGATTCCGGTAAAGTAAAACCTCGGCCTGAAAAAACAAGATAGGCAAACCAACCAACCCTTCGTGCATGGAGACAGACAGACAGACAAATACACATGAACAGAAATAAATGGGGGACGCCGTAACGTGGCGTCAGGAGGGGAGCGACATTACTTTCACACCGAGAACTCAGCCCGTTAAGATGAAAAGGTCACATAACATGTTTACAAATAAATCATCTCAACAGATGGTGGAGTACATTTCGTACAGCACGCTCCGTAAAACCCAGGTTCCCCTCTCCCTTTCTCTCTCTCTCTCTCTCTCCTCTCTCGCCAAAACTTCAGGACTTCCCTTTGGTGAGATTTTCGCCTATGCGACCGTTTCTGTTCCTATCATTGAGGTAGCCACATTCTGTGTTCGGGGATGATGTCTCAACACGACACCAGTGTACATGTCTTTATTTTCGTGTCATCCATGCCACAGGCACACAACGGCCTACTCTTCTCCGTGAGGTGGAATGGGGTTTAACGTGCATGCTTTGGGTTTTTTTTCCCCCGGATTTTTTTTCGAGTTGAAAACCTTCTCTGTGCACCAAGCAGTTGGTACCCGATTCAGTTTAGAGGTTATAGGCGGAGGAGGAGGAGGAATGAGCCACGTCTTCCATGATGCCGTGCTCTAAACACAGTGAACATCTTAACAATTCACGAACTCCCATTCATGACCAGACTATGGGAACTTAATCCCCCCCCCCCCCCCCCCCTCACACACACACACACACACACTCACACACACTCATGGAACCTCTAAAATATTTGAGACTGGCTAAATAAATAACTCGCGCGGAGAGAGTCGGGTTCAATGGAGGGAGTTGGGCACACAAACAATCCACAACACAAACAACCGAAAAAAAACTCACCGGAGGGGTCGGGCAAACCCCTAGGTGCGCCGGTAGCGTGTCCCGTGTCCAGCGAGTACAAGGAGTGAAAATCGTCACATTTTCTCTTCACCTCGCCCCTCTCGTCCGACCCGCTCACACGCTGATCGTCGCTCAGGTTCATCGTCGTCGCTGCCGTCGTCGTCGCACCGCTGTCGTGATGAAGCTGAGAAAGATGAGGAAGAGGCTGATGAGGGTGATGATGGTGGTGGTGGTGTGTGGTGGTGCTGCCTACTCCTCCTCCTCCTCCTCGCCGCTCGGAGCTGCTGGTTCCGTAGTCGCCGGCTACCAGACTACGGTTGAGGTAGTCCAGACCACTACGGGACTCGTGGCCACTACTACCTGTGTTAGAGTAGTAGTGATGGTAGTACCGAGCCAAGATGGCCGTATCGGTTTTGTCGTCGCTTGTTGAAGCACTCATCCAAACACGTGGCCTGCAGGCCGGCGCAGATCTCCAGAAGGGATAACTTGAAGAGATTCACCGATACGGACGTATGCGATGATAAGGACGAGGATGACGACGACGGAATCTTCTGGGGAAAAAGCTGGCACAAACCATGAACGAACTTAACTGGGAAACAAACTGTTTTCTTGTGTTTCTTCTCCGTCGTCGTCAGGTTGTACAAAATGTACCTCCAGGCCGGGTCGTTGCCGAGTTGTTGTTTTTCCTACCCGTTCATTGGTGAAATCTGGGCGCGGTCGGTGTCACTTTCACCGAGTAGATCACCGTTTTCAGTCTTCTCACTTTCCCGGGTTTAATCGCCTAATATCACAACTTTCTCACGTTGAACTCGTCAGTCGATACGGGTAGTAGTAGTAGTGGTAGTAGTAGTTGTAGAAGAGGAGAGGGTGGGGGATTTCCCTGGAAAAAAATTAAGGCCAAATAATGAAATTTTCCTGATCGCTCATCTTATATGAACAGCGGGTTTTAGGCTGAAAAGTGACAGTCTGAGGTGGAACCAATCAAATCACGCACGAGGCGGGGACCCGAGCGACAGGCGCGTGCACTTCACACCCCACGCGCTGTGCCGCGCTGTGATTGGTGCGTATTTGGACACCCCCGTCCCCCCCTTCCCCTTACGCCGAGGAGCGTTAACGAAGGGCGGGGTTTGGCGAAACGTGGGCCAGACGCTCTCACGTGGATTCCTTCCTTCCTTCCTTCTCCCCCCCCTCCCCCACCCCGCGAGCCTTGGGAGAGCTACCCCCTAAAGCAAGAAAGCCTGCGTTGTGTGGGGAAAGATCCTTGAGACAAGGAAAGA
>CM031605.1:47688035-47693035 GCA_018398815.1 Conus ventricosus
GGGGACGTTTTCTGTATGGTGCACCATGGACACAAAATAGAAGAAAAAAAAGAAAAGAAAAAAAAAAAGAAGAGCAAGACGAAGGAACAAAGAATGAAAGAAAGACAGAAAGAAGAGGAAACAAGACGAATACAAAGAAGAAGAAGAAAGCGGCACATAAGCCGAGTCCCTTCTTTACGTTCAGCCTTTAGCACATCATTGATCTTGTTTGTATGGAAGATTAAATGGATTATACACGAAGCAAAAAGCTAAAGGAGAGAATGTATTGTCATTTTCTTCTTCTTTTTTATACTTCGCATACATGTGCAATGATAGAAAACTTGAAAAAAAAAACACAAACAAAACTTCAAGGACAAGTTCAAATGTATTTGTGATGCACACATTCATCCAAATTTCCAGCTACTCATTATTAAGAGAGACAGACAGAATGAGCGAATGAATGAAAGATTTAAGTGCTGCAAGGCCAATTCACAAGCAGGGATATGGTGGATCCGGGTGGGGATTGTGTGTAAAACAGAAAGATCCAACCAAATCTTACCTAATCTATTCTGTCACAAACAAGCATCGTCATTTGGAAACCCCAGACACAGTCATGATGAGTCAGTCGCCAAGATATCGATAATCGACAGCTGAAACATTGTTATCGGGGTCCTCTTTCACGTCTTCCCTGAAAGTATGGATGAAAACTGTCCATGTTACCTTGCTGATGCTTGCAGACATGGCACTGTGAACTTGCGGATTGCCTGGATCACCGTCTGTAATTATTAATAAGTCGCGAAGACCTTTCAGGACCTCCGCTGCTTTCTAAATTAGTCTTTTTCTATTGTCACGGGGTGATTCAGTTTTATTTCTTAGTTAGTTAGTTAGTTGTTTCATTTAAAGTCTTTTCATTGTGTCGATGATTTTAGACTCTATCATCAAAAACGTCAAAACTTTCTTAAATGTTTAACATCATCAATTTTTTTTAATTTAAAAACGGAAAAAGTGGACCAAAAAAATGAAGGGGTGGAGAGAGAGAGAGAGAGAGAGAGAGAGAGGAGAGAGAGAGAGAGAGAGAGAGAGGAGAGAGAGAGAGAGAGAGAGAGAGAGAAGAAACGTGCAATAGGATTACATAACAAATAACCAGACAATCTAAATATTGAAAGGTTGAAAAGATTACACTGATCCCAAAATAACTTAACATTAGAAGCAGGCAAAATACATCCTACGACTTCCGGAGGTAGGAAAGTTTTCATTGAAGCACATTTCACCAGTACATGCTCAGTTGTCAGTTCTGCATAGAGCAGACACACTTAACGTCTTTACAGTACTTTGTCGTTAAAGCATTTAACAAAAGTCTGCACGACAAGATAACAATTGATCTACTTGCACATGGAGTTTTCAATAATGAAAAATACTTTGTCTCGGATGAGAAAAAAACGTCGAACCGTTTCATTTTCTATTGTTACACATTCTTTTTGGTGATAAATGGTCTGTGATGTTCTCTCTCTCTCTCTCTCTCTCTCTCTCTCTCTCTCTCTCTCTCTCTCTCTCACACACACACACACACACACACACACACACACACACACACCACACACACACACACACACACACACGCACGCACGCACACACACGCAGAGAGAGAGAGAGGAGAGAGAGAGGAGAGAGAGAGAGAGAGAGAGAGAGAGAGAGGAGTCAGCTGTATAACGGTGACAATAAATGACAAAAGACAGTACAGAATCCTTATACTTCAACAGTGAGCGTGAAATATCTACGATTATTCAATATCTACTCGTGCTTCCATCTCTATTCCATTTCATGATGTGCTTTTATATACTTAACAACTCTTGCTAAGGATCAGACACCAAAAAAAGCACGTGCGCTGTTATCACGTCTTTAACTGTGATTCAATTAATGCTAACTAGCTTACTTCAGAGCTTTCGGACACAAAATAAAAGTTCACAGAATTCACACTGATGCTATCCAATTCATGCTTTTATTTACCGCCGGGCATTGCGCTAATTAATGGGGCCTGGGGGGTATGGGGAGGGGAGGCGGGGAAGGGGGGTATGAATCGGGAAAGAGCTCTGACAATAGGCGAAGACCGACAGCTCTTTGTGCTCATCAATCGCAAGACAGTTTACAAAAATCGGCAAATCACATAGCCCAACATGTTAGTATTAATGACTGAAAGAGACAGACCATAGATAAACGGATAAACGAAAAAAAAGAAAAAGAAATGCATAAATGACGAGAGAGAGAGAGAGAGAGAGGAGAGAGAGAGAGAGGGGGGGGGGGATTCCACATCCATTACGCGCCCAATTTGAGGAGATAAGTGATCGCTCGTTTTTCGTTTTCGTTGTCTTGAATGGTGTCTGTCTTATCTGAAGAAGACCAAAGAGGTCGAAACGCGTCGTATTCTGCCTTGTAATTTATGTTTTCTTTCGGCAGAACAGTGATTTTTCTTTCAAGTTGTTTAAATAGATAGGTTTAAACAGCCTACTTTCTAACTCGGCTTATCTCCGTTTAAATTCCACTTCACATTCGATTTTTTTAAATAGTCCTAAAGGACTCAAGGTGAAAACGGGTTCTTTTCTGATTATAAAAATAGAAACAAAATGCTGAAATACTGAGCTGCAAATATTTGGCAGCTCAGATTTCAACAGTCATTTCCCTGGTGTGGTGTGTGTGGTGGGTGTGTGTGTGGGTGTGTGTGTGGTGTGTTTAGTTTTTTATTCGGTCTCAATTTATTTGATACCTGTTTTGTTCAGTCACCACCAAGAACGATGAGAAATGGATTGGGCATCTGCTACTTACAATACACACCAGAAAGACTGAAGGAGAGAATGGGGATTGGGATCTGTCTTACGTTACAAATACACCACCAGAACGATGGAGAATGGGGATTTGGGGATCTGTCTTACGTAGAAATACACCACCGGGGGGACGATGGAGAATGGGGATTTGGGCATTGTCTTACGTTACTAATTTCACTTCTGAACGTGGAAATGGGATTTGGATCTGTCTTACGTTACAAATACACCACCAGAACGATGGGAATGGGAATTTTTTGTCTGTCTTACGTTACAATTTTCTACCCGAACGATGAGAATGGATTTGGGGAAACTGTCTTACGTTTCAAATACACCACCAGATACGATTGGAGAATGGATTTGGGGTATCTGTTCGTTACAAAACCAAGTCACAAACGATCGATAATGGGATTTGGAATGCATTACGTAAACTAATACACATCAGAACTCGAGAGATTGGATTTCGGGGATCTGTCTTACGTGAGAGGTACACGCCAGAACGATGGAGAATGGGGATTTGTGGGTCTGTCGTTACTTTTACAAATACTTCTCCGATCGATGGAATGGATTTGGGGATCTGTCTTACGTTACAAATACACCACAGAACGATGGAGAATGGGGATTTGGGGATCTGTCTTACGTTACAAATACACCACCAGAACGAAAGATAGTGGGACTGGAAGTATTCTTCACAAACACATCATCAGAACGACGGAGAGTGGGGTTTTGGGGGATCTGTCTTACATGACAATTACACAACCAGAATGAAAGAGAGTGGGGACTGGGGATATACTTTATGAATACACCACCAAAATGACAGAGAGCGGGGATTGGGGATCTATCTTACATGGCGAATTACACCATCAGAATGATGGGGAGTAGGGATTTGGGGATCTATCTTACATCGCAATTACACCACCAGAACCACAGGGGGGTGGGTATTTTGGGGATCTATCTTTCATGACAGCTATACCAGCAGAACGACTGAGCGTGGGGATTTAGGGATCTATCTAGGGATCTACAATGACACCATCAAAACCTCGGAGAGTGGGATTTGGGGGTCTGTCTTACAATTGTACCACCGGAACGACAACAAGCCGAGGTGACCAGCGAAAAACTGTCCATTCTTGTTCTGGATGACGGCGGAGTTCGAGCTCGTAACCTCTGCCTGCGAACTCATTGCACGACCACTGATCCACCCTGACACAACACGATTTTCAGCTTCCGGTTTATGCCGAAAGTATCCCCACCCTACCTCCACCCCCCTCCCCTACCGTCGCGGAAGGTCCACTCCAAGGGAGGTAAGGCAGACAGGGTGACCGGTGTAACGAAAAGTTTTAACTCCCCGAATGGTTTAACTCCCAGGGAGTTAAACTGTTCATATTTAAATTTTAACTCCCTGGGAGTTAAAATAGAATGACTCCCACCCTGTGCCAAAATAACTCCACTCAGTAAAACTTCAAAATGTTCTAAAATCGTTTTTGTACAAGTCTCAACAAATTCTTGAAACATTAAGGTGGGAGTCATTTTGTACATATATCATACTTAACTCCCACCCTGTAACAGAATTACTCCCCTGGGAGTTAGTACAGATTAACTCCCAGGAGTTAATCCAGGCGTGTAACAGTTTAACTCCCTGCCCACTAAGGGGAGTCAGTTTTTCACAGTTTAGAATAACTCCCCTGGGAGTTAATGTGTACACGTGTTTTCTGACTCCCAGGGAGTTACTTTGTAACAGAGGGGGAGTTAATCTGATCATGACTAAGATGACTCCCACCCACCTATTCCCAGGTGTCTTTCGGTAAGAGAATGGAGGATATTTAATGTTCATGATCATCATCATCATAGGGAAAGGAAATGTCCGTGTACATATTCATGTGCTCATCTATGCATGTCCTTGATATTTTACTATGCCTTTTTGTATATAATCTGAATGTAAAGTATGTATATACATGAATTAATGGCTTGATGCCTTTGGTAGAAATGCTGTACCTTCAGTCTTTGGCGTTCTCTCTCTCTCTCTCTCTCTCTCTCTCTCTCTCTCTCTCTCTCTCTCTCTCTCTATGCGACTATCAAACAGTCACCCATAAGTGTAGGCCATTACACTCAAATGGAGTAGAAATGGAAAATTTTCCATTTTTCATTGTGTCATGCCGCCAAATTAGGGAGTGAGGAGGGGGGGGGGGTGTTGAGAGGATAAGGAAG
>CM031605.1:47698035-47703035 GCA_018398815.1 Conus ventricosus
TGACTCTGTGCGCAGCTATGCCCCCGACCCAAGTTGCCAAAATTCTCGGAAGGAACCGATTCGATTGATGCATACATCAGTCGTTTCGAAACGTTTGCGACCAGTCAGGGTTGGCCTCCAGAGAGTGGGCAGTCATTTTGTCGGCGTTACTGACGGGTAAGGCATTGCAAATTTTCACTGCGTTACCAGCAGAACAACAGTTGATTTTGGTGCTGTGAAGGAATCATTGATGAAAGGATTCGACCTCACAGAGGAGGGGTTCAGGAAGAAATTTCGTTCAGCTAAATTACAAGCAGGGGAAACGTACACTCAGTTTGGTGCACGTCTAGATCACTATTTTGAGAAATGGTTAGAGTTGAGTGGTACAAAGAAGGAGTTCGCTGAGTTGAAAGAGCTAGTTATGAAAGAACAGATTTTGTCAGGTTGCGGCCCTGAGTTAACCATACATTTGAAAGAGAGACAGCCAGAGACAGCAGGAGAGTTGTTGAAGTTCGCAGAGGTGTATAGAGAGGCACGTTTGGGCACGAAGGTGCAGGGAGAAACAGGTGCTAGGCACAGGTGAGAAGAGTGCAAGGAGACCAGGGGAGTTTTCTGCAAAGTCTGCAAACCCAGTGGTGGGGCAGAAGGAAGGGCAAAGGGAAATTAGGTGTTTCATTTGTCACAAGAAGGGACATGTGGCGAGGGATTGTCGCATGAGGTTCCAGAAGGCAGCAGCCTTGCAAGAGGTGGAATAAGGGTCGTCAAGGGAAACGACCTGCAGTGGAACCAAAAGGGATTCAGTCTGAAGAGGGTGGAGTGCAGCCTATGGCTAGCACTGGACAGCAGTCAGTGTCAGGGATGGAGGGCACTAGGCTGAGTGGTTCGTTACCAGTGGAAGAAGGGTGGATTGGCCAGCAGAGGGTGAAAGTGTTACGAGTCACTGGTTGTTCATGCGGGGTAGTACGGACAACGCTGGTCGATCAAGGGGATTTGGCAGGGCAAATCCAGACCTGTACTCTAGTCGATGGCACTGTGAGGGAGTTTCCAGTTGCTAAGATAGAAGTACGTACCCTTTACTTCTCAGGCGCGTTGTCTGCGTTGGTAATGGAGAACCCTTCACGATTTGATCATTGGAAATATTCCAGGTGCAAAGGATCCAGGGGATCCTGAGTTGTTGACTGCTACAGGGGCAGCAGTTCAGACACGGAGCAAGAAGGAGGAAAAGGTTGTTAAACCGTTAGTTGTTCCAGGAAGGAAGTCGGGCATAGATGTGTCGCCTGATGAGTTTAGGGATGCACAGGACAAGACCCTTCGCTCGTGAAGTCTTGGGAGTTGGCAAGAGGTGGAGAGAAACAGGAGGTTAGAGGAGGTGAGACAGAATTTCTTGTGAAAGGCGGGCTGTTGTACCGAGTGTTCACCAAGGGGAAGACAGGTAAGGTGACCACTCAGTTAGAGGTACCAGCGTGTTATCGTGACACTGTCATGTCAGTGGGTCACGAGTCGCTCATGGCGGGTCATCTCGGCACCAGCAAAACAGCGAACCGAGTCTTTGATGACTTTCATTGGCCAGGAGCAATGGCAGACATAAAGCGGTTCTGCATGGCATGTGATGTGTGTCAAAGGTCAGCCACAAGAGGGGTGAAGAGGAAGGCACCTCTTAAACATCCCCCTTTAATCGACACACCGTTCAGGAGAGTGGCTGTTGATCTGATTGGCCCAATCTCGCCCTGTTCCAAAGGTGGGCACAGGTATGAGACATGTAAGGTTGCAAAGGAAAGTTTGCAGGAGGCTAGGGTCGTTCAGAAGAAGCAATATGACAGGAAGGTGAGGAAGCAATCCCCAAGGTGGGAGATCAAGTCCTGTTACTGCTTCCCACGGGTCACAACGAGCTGCTGAGGCATTGGAAAGGACCATTCACCATCACTGAAAAGGTCGGTCGGGATTACCGAATTGATGTGAATGGGAAACTAAAACTTTTCCATGCGAATTTTCTCCGCAAATATATTCAGCGTGAGACTCAGCACATAGGCGCAGCAGCAATCATTGATGAGGTGAAAGAGACCCAGCTGAAGAAGGGGAGATTTTGTTGCCTGAGTTTCCAGGAGAAGAGTCATACAGGGATGTGTCACTGTATGAAGGGCTAGACAGTTGGAGTCCTAGGTTTTGTTGTCGGAGGCGACACAAGCAGCCGGAAAGAGGAAAGGTGGAGAAGATGATGAATTCAGAGAGACCAAAGACCAAAACAGAAGTCAGGAGTCTGCTAGGTTTTATTGGGTTTTATAGGGAGTTTGTTCCAAATTTTCGCAGCAATCACGAGTCCTCTCAGTGATTTGATCAAGGCAGGGAAACCGGCAGTGGTCGAGTGGTCAGACGCTGCAGAGCAAGCACTGCAGACGGTGTTGGAAAGACTAGGTTCCCGTCCCATCTTGAAGCTACCAGATATGTCCAAACCATTTTTGTTGCGGACAGATGCATCAGGTGGTGGGATAGGTGCAGTATTGTTGCAGGAGCATGAAGGAGTCGAGTTTCCTGTGAGATACGCTAGCAGGAAGTTGACAAAGTGTGAAGAAGGGTACGCAACGGTGGAGAAGGAGTGTTTAGCGGTCGTGTGGGCCGTGCAGAAGTTCCACAAATACTTGTATGGGAAAGAGTTCGTGATAGAGACAGATCACCAACCACTCAAATTCCTGCAGGAGGCACAGCTGAAAAAACAGCAGAGTTCTGCGTTGGGCAATGGCACTGCAGCCCTACAGGTATCGAGTGCAGTACATTCCCGGTCGACAGAATGTCGGAGCTGACTATTTAAGTCGTGTAGTCTAGCAAGCTGCAACTCAGAGGAAGTCAGTCATATCCAGGGTGCTTTGTTGATAATATGTGTTGATTCCAGTTATGTTGATTGGATATGGGTTCATTCCCAGTTGGCTATGGTTCATATTTTTTTTTTGTGTGAGGACTTGTTCATATTTTCTTTGTGAGACTTGTTCATGTGGATGTAGTTATGCGTGGAGCATACAGTCGCTTGTGTAGTGATGCATTATTTGCAATAAGCGAGGATGGAGATTCCTCAGTGAAGTGTCATGGATCGTGATCATATTATATTGTGCTTTTCATAAGAATTGTGAAAAGAAGATGTGGCAAATCGCAGGTAGGGGAATTGCATAAGTGTGCACAGAGGTCGTTTATAAAATGAGTGAAATAACGCAAGAGCGCACGTCAATGATAACTCGTTGGAGTGGTATTCCTAATTGTATATTTTATAACTTATAAACCGTTGGTTGTAAAGTATTTTCCAAACTTTGCGCGTGTAGCTGTGTGTCAGCAAATTCGGTTGTTGTCCTTTTTGTACCGTTGTTTTGAGACAATGCGGAGCATGGTCTTTTGCAAGGGGGAAATTGTCACGGACAAAAAATGAAACAACCTAACTTGGGGGAAACAACCTAACTTGGGGGGAACAACCTAACTTGGGGAGTCGCCAGTCAATTTGTTCGGACCTAAGTCCAAACTCAAACATTCTAGGCGTCAGAGAGACGGGCCCATAGGTCGGGTCCGGCCAATTAAGCTTAGTGGAGAGGCTTCAGGAAGACGGTCTGTCCGGCTATACGGGCTAAGCAGCTTTGACCGACGCCTCGATGTCTAGCGAGACGAGTCGCAGAGCCGAGCTCAAGCTCATCTAGCCACTTTGTGGAACCAACGTCATTGTTACTCGGACGTCGTGGTGCCTACCCAGACTCAGCTGGCCAATTTAGATTGACCAGTGTCCACCACTTAAGCCACACCGCGCCAGTCAAGTAGGAAAGGGGGGAAGGTAGTGTGTGGTGGGGGTGTGAAATCTGGCTAATCAATTAAATGACCCAATTGACCACCACAGAGAGTAAGGCGTGTAGACGGGACTGTCATGATTTGAACGTCCAATGGAATTAGAGGGAGACAACTTCGGGGATCAAGGGTAAAAATACTGACCAATGGTTACTGGCCCTTGGACACGGGGTTAGAGCATAAAGGAATGTAGTGAGTGAGAGAGAGAGGAGGAGGAAAACGAACAGACAGAGAGAGAGAGAGAGGAGTTGGGAGAGTAGGCTCTCGCCTACAGGAAGGCAGGGAGAGAAGAACGAACAGAGACAGAGAGATGAGGAGGTTTTAGGTGTTAGTCTCTGCACGAGGGAAAAGGCAGAGAGATGAAGAGAGGAGAGAACGAAGGGGAAGAACGAACAGAGAGACAGAGAGAGGGAGAGGTTCTAGGTCTGCTTGAGAGAGAAGCAGAGAGATGAGGGGAGGAGAGAAGAGAACCAAGTTGAGAGATTAGCATGAGATAGTCTGCAGAGGAAGGACTGAGGAGAGATGTGGAGAGAGAGAAAGAGTTGCTAATTTATGAAGAAGAAAAGAAAGAAAAGAAAAAGAAAAGAAAAGCAACCATGTCCATTTGATAAGAGCAGACTAGAAGAGAGAGAGAGAGAGAGGAGTGCAATGCGTTAATGCAGGAAGAAAGAAGGAGAACAGATCGATGTGATAGTCACTGTTCTACCCTAACCGGGGGTTCGACCTCATACCTGGCAGCGTCACTTCGCCAAGCAGAACCACAGACCAACGCCAACAGTCTCACCGGACCAGGCGCCATCAGACCAACACCAGTGCCGGCAGTTGTGTCGTGTTGTGAAAGTGACAGTGAAAAGAAAAAGAAAAAAGAAAAAGACAGTGATTCGTGAATAGTTAAGATCACCTGGCCAGGTAAAGTAGAAATCTATTTATACCGGGTTAGTTTAATGATGTTTTAGATAAATGATTTTGTGAAGTTCAAGGAAAGAGAGAATGTTTTATTTTGTTTGATTCTATATGCATTGATGTTCTTTCTATGATCATGTATAGTAAAGTTATAGACTTTACTAGTGGTTTGATGTGACGAATGCATGATATATGAATGAGATCGTAAGCAAGCTGTGAGTGTGTTTGGGCTGTGCGCTAGTCCTTCCTCCACTGACATCACCCGAGGTTGACAGACATATCATTGTCATGTTGATCCAAAC
>CM031605.1:47710535-47740535 GCA_018398815.1 Conus ventricosus
GATATGCCCTGACCTTGAACAAAGTCTTTCAAAGCTCGTTTTATGTTTTTTAAACTCGAAATACATGGCCCTTCTCACAAACCAAAATCGAGAAAAATGTAATGGGGGGAAATTTTTTTTTAGCGGAATAATGGCTTGCACGATAAGCGAAAACGGGCAAAATCCACTCCGTGACATAAATCAGCATTCACTATAACAAACTTGCAAACTCAAGTTACTTTTATGCTTCAAAAGATGTAAGTAGCCAAATATAAAGATCCTAAGTACCAGTCTTCAGCAGTTTGGTTGATATACTCAATAATATCAAAACGAGACCCTAAACCACGTGACAAATTGGCATGCATGTCGGATTGTACATCACCAGCAGAGACATGCAGCCCAAGATTGGAAGTGGAATTGTTTGCAAACTTAAACATGAACTATTTTCATTTGAACTACACAGCACAGTCGAGGACATTCCTCAGTTAAGTATCAAAATACACACCGTTCTCATGGTACCCCCTTAATTTTGCTCGTTCCGGCACAAGATCAAAAGTTTAACATGCATATGTCAGGATGACCTAAAACCTGTCCAGTGTTAACCACAAGTGAAAATAGTAATTCATTGGCATGTACCTCTCCACAATACAATTGAAAGATTGATAACTCCAACTACAGCACTGAATGCAATGTTTCTCACTAAGGGAATGACATGGAAACTTCGACCAACCCTTGAGATGCAAGTTGTCCGTAACAGCCCGTTCACCCTTTGACCTCAGTCTTCGACATCCGAATCAGCAGCTGTGTCACTGATGACGCTGTTAGTACAGCTTTCCCCACGACAGTGACCACAAGCTGCTGTACAGACCAGTCCATGCTGTCGACACCCACAACTTACTCCACAGCCTGTCTTGCAGCTGCATGTGACAACGTGCAGCAAGTCTTCAGGGGCAACAGCAGCGTCAGTATAAACAGGCAGGAGCATGCCATCTGTCACGCCCCAACCCCAGTCTTCTGCAGACAGCGGCATAGCCTGCTCACTTTCAAGCCGTTTCCATATTTGGACTTGAAAATAAGTTCGAAGGGAGTGGAACTTCGCAGCAGAGTGTGTTGGTGGCAACCTTCTGGGGTCCACTGCTGCTGCTTTGGAGTTGGCTAACTGGCGGTTGTATCTGATGTAGCGCAGCTTGTTTAGGCTGTCGTCTTCTGCTCCACCATACAAAGCCACCAGAGCCCTCTCTCCCGCTTTGATGATCTCTTCTTGTGTGGTGCGCTTGGTGCCGCTGCGAAAGACTTGTGCCATCTGACGGAAAACGGCGGATTCCCTCAGATGTATCACCGGTTGCTTTTTGCCAATGTTGAAGAGGCTGCTAGTGGTGTCGCAGCCCCCAAGTGCATGGGCAAACAGAATGTTCCTGCAGATCTGTGGGCCTAGACTTTCTCGTGCTGCTCCAATGTCCCAGATTTTTCCTCCTGTGTCGAAATACACGTTACAACCTTGTGGCTGGAAGTGGTACAACAGCAGCACAAGCAAGTCAGTGTCTCGCCCAACAACAGCAACTGCATGTTCTGTGGCTTTTGTGAGGGCTGTCTGCACAATCAGGCAGTCTGCATCACCATCGGCATGAAATATTTTAATTCCATTTTCCATGAAGGACTGTGCAAGGGTGTAGATAAAGCATTGTTTGTTACCTGGGTTAGAGAGAAAGCTCTCTTTCGTGTCACAGATGAACATTTCACCATCAAAGTGAACATCGCAGGATGTTTTGCGACCGTTTTGTCGCCGAAGGTGCGTGGCGTCCTTGGTGGATGGGTCGCTGACATATCCGTCAAACACCACACTTGCTCGTGTGCCATAGTTCCGGACGACGTAGTCAACGTAGCTCTCCACAACTTGGTTGTAGGTAATTCCTCTGCCCCAAGACAAACGATGCAGAAGATCACCACCGTCAAGGACTACTTTGACATCATCTGGCAACTTGGCATTCTCCTGTGCAGAGACAGTCACTGCTCTACATCTTCATTCTCCAGATAATCAACAACTGCTTGGAAAGCTTCCAAACAGCGTTCATTCCGGGGGCATCAAACCCCTCTCCACAGATGATACAGGTCTTTTCTTCTTGTTCCTAAAAACAAGAATACGATGGCATTAAAATTGTCAAGTGAAACACTAACACTAAACTCAAGCCAAAAAGTTAAGCAACTATTTTGGACGTTGCACAACGTTTGAACGGTGATAAAATTTTACCTGAAATGGACCATGCCATGAAATAATAGTGGATGTGTGACTGTGTTTTGGCCGACACGTTTTGAGTTCTTCAACGAAATGTCTCCGAGTGATTAATTAAAAAATAAGTTTTGAAATCTTTCACTGGGTTGCTTAACTTTGGGGCGTGAGTTTATATGTGTATGAGTTGCTGTGGTGCTTTCAAGGGGGTGAAAATGAACATAGCCCGACTAAATGACTTACTAAGCTCGTATTGTTTTTTCCTTTCACAGAATTAGAAACCTATTATAATACAGTTACAGCAGTAAGACAAGCGAAAAGGTAATTGTTGTAGACGTGAAGACTAGCCCGACTAAATGACTTACTAAGCTCGTATTGTTTTTCCTTTCACAGAATTAGAAACCTATTATAATACAGTTACAGCAGTAAGACAAGCGAAAAGGTAATTGTTGTAGACGTGAAGACTTGCGGGAAAGGCGCGTTTGTGTCACAAACAGTCCGCCATACTAAACTGGCTTGACTCTGCACTGACCTGATTCCACTCTTTCACACTCTCAGATGCCAGCCAAGAGAGCGAGTGTCGCTGTTACACGCGCGCGCAGGAATGCGGGAGTTAGCGGGGAAGTGCATGGTCAGTGTATGGTCGGCGAAAGTTGTCAAAAATCTCGTAACGTGAAAAAACTAATTTCGAAATTTTCTTTTTTCTTTAAAACGCGCCAGTCAATTCCCCCCGATTCTTCATAATCTTTTACTGATTGGTATCATCTACTTATTTTCCAAAGGACAGCTTTGAAAGACTTTGTTCAAGGTCAGCCGAAAATTTTACCAGACTAAAAGCAAAAGAACAGTACCGTTTCCTAGAGTGCGAAGGCTTGTCAGGTGTGCTGTTGGCGGGGTGGGGGGGGGTGGGAGGGGGGGGGGGACAGAGCGGAGCACAGTCCAACCAAGGAGGTTGATGAGGGAAGTAAACAAACGAATAAACGAACAAACAAAATGAAATAAAGAAAGCCGTGAAAGTTAAAAAGTAAAAGGCGGAAGAGAGACAGGCAAGAAAGTTAAAAGAAAGGCAGATCAGAAGAAAGGAAGGAGAAAATATACAGAAAGATAAACGAAGGAGGAAAAGAACACCGAAACAAAGCAAACAGAAGGGAAAAAAGACATGAGATCGAATGAAAGAAAGAAAGAGGGTGGAAGAAGGTAAAATCGACAAAATAAATGAAGAAAAAAAGAGAGAGAAAGAAAGAAGAGAAAGGCGGTGAGTAAGTTAAGAAAAGGGGAAAGAAAATTAAAACACGAAGACAGAAGAATGAAAACAAAGAAAGAGAGCGATAACAACCGCAGACAATGGCGTCAGCCAGACAGTGACAGTGACTCCAGCCAAGGACGATCACTCTTGTAGCATCCTTCAGGTGAGACAATCAAGTCAGGCCGCAGGTGGGCCCTCCAGAAACCCTTAGGATCCTAATGATCTTCAGCGCAGAAGGGGTGGGACCAGGGTGGGACAGGGAGGAGGGAACGGCCGGGTGTCCGATCGGGGTTGGTTTGTTTACAAAGGGGACACCAGGTCAGTCGCGTGTCAGTGAGAAAGGGAGGTAATGATTTCCCCTCCCCATTCCAAACGCGTTCCCTTCTTCCTCCCTCCTTATCCACGCCCCAGCCGTTCTGAAAGTCCTTCCTGACTGTCATAGATCTCAACGGATCCATCCCTTCCTCTGTCCCCTTCTCCCTTCCACCCGCTCCTCCCTAACACCCCCCCCCCCCCCACCCCACTCCCAAACCCCCTTATATCTTAGGAAATCTTAAATGAGGAAGGGAATTCAAAGAGAAAAAGTGGATGTCTCCTTGTTTGTCCTGTGTGCTCTGTGTTGTCATTTCTGCTAGGCGATTCGGTGTCTTAACCAGTATTCGTTTTGAGTTACGAGAATTATTTTAACATAGATTCTAGGAGCAAGAGTGACCCTTCTTGTTTCTTATGTGCCCATCTATCTTCGTTCGATTCCCGCTGGGGTCCAACAGTGATAACACGGACATCTTCGCTACGGCATACTTACTGTGTTTTTGATCTGGTGGTTTCGGCGAAGTATTTGACAGATTCCACAACCTCAGAAAATCTACAAGGATGGATACACCAATCTCCCATATCATTTTGAGTGGGCGTGGGATGTAACGTGAATGAAAAGCTACCCGCCATCACATGTTGCCGCTGCAGTGTTGTGTTTAGCAAGCATCCTTCACTCCATCCCCTCTGCTGGTATGGGATGGTTATCTTCGACCGCCGTAACATCTTAGGGAATTGTACACGTTAAAACTCGAATCAAACTGACAGGCTGACTAGCCTCACTTAACTAGCCTCAGTCAACCTCTCCCGCAAAGCAGCGCAAAGAAGAAGGATAAGGAACACGCACTGGCACAAACAACCAGCAGCCACCGACACATGTATGGCAACGTACAAGGTTCAAAAGTTCAAAATAATTAATACTGTAATTTTCACGATAGAAACAGTAGTTATCATCAACAAAACCAACAACATTGTTTTTACATGAATACACTGATTATCACACATGGAAAATGGTAATCATGACGTGAAAACAGTTAAGGTTTTTTTTGTTTGTGTTTTTTATGTAAAACTGGTTTTGATGCTGTTATGATATCACATTGTGAGTCATAAGAAAGAAAACAGGTTATGACTCTAGTATGGCATAGACAGTGATAACAATTAATTATGGCTGCTGTTTCCAGCTTCTCACATTCTGCGCCTTTACAAAGGACGCTATAGTCCACGCAATGATACCAAAGGTACTACAGTACATATACTTTTGAGTTAGAGTTATCTGGTTTCATGTGTCATGCGTGTTCATGCGTCATTATTACTGTTTCTTCATGGTGATATTGTTTGACAGCAATATCAGGTCAAAATATACGAAAATGAATAATCATTCAACAACAGAACTGAAAATATTTTTTTCATTTGAAAACCGTAGTTATCACTATTGTTTTGAAGACTG
Source organism: Conus ventricosus (assembly GCA_018398815.1). Lineage (NCBI taxonomy): Eukaryota > Metazoa > Mollusca > Gastropoda > Neogastropoda > Conidae > Conus > Conus ventricosus. The sequence goes on from CM031605.1 coordinate 47,715,747, forward strand.
CTATTTTCATGAGAAAAAAAACCTTGTTATTTCAGGCTTTTGAGGCTGGTAGGGACCATACCATCACTTTCACATTTCTTCATACTGCTATACGAAGTCAGTCATTAACCAAGCATTACAAAAGTTTCACTACCTGCGTCATGGATATACCCATCTTCCATATCATTTTGAGCGGGCGTGGGCGTGAAATATGTTGGCACTCGCAACCATTTGTTTGTTTGTTTGTATCTTTGTTTGTTTTGTCTGACATCGAGATTACGCAAAAGTTAGTGAACCTATTTCATCCTGATGACATCGATAAGTACCCCCTACCCTCCCTTCCGCCCCATCCTCTTTATACGCACCTTTGCCGCACACAAGACTGTCACAACTCAGCTGAGGTGCGCGCTCTCCCCTTTAATCCACTATCGCAAAACATCTTGGACGCACGTAAAATCCCATCACCAACTATCGGAAGAGAAGGCCAGTTTGGCCGTTGGTATGGATGACACGTTACACATAGCATGCACCCTGCGTGAGAAATGGAAAGAATGAAGGAAGTAAAGAAATTGAGTGCACGATGTTGACCGGATGATACGAGAAACGACTGAATGATGCGCCGGCAGGCAGCTCTTCAGTCGGCACTACCCAGGTAGGCAGCCCGTTGTGTAAACGAGAGTGTTTATTATATTATATGTAAAGCGCTTAGAGCCCTAATCTTAAAAGAATAGGCGCTATAAAAATTAACATTATTATTATTATTATTATTATTATTATTATTATTAAGTTGTGCGTAACCCCTGCACACTTCGGTCTCGTGGCTCAGGAGATGTGGGCTAGCGTTTATGGTCTGACCCGCACGCAGTAAAGCCTTCTTCGCAAAACTAAAAGTGATACAGAAGAAAATAAATTCATCTGCTGGTGTTCAACCAACCAAAGAAATCTCACCCGCTCTGAAAATGTTCTCTTTTACAAATGGTTCCATAACCACATGTATGCGCTTCACACCGCTTTTCTATTCTAATTTTCATTGGTTCTTGGCTGTTGGAGGAATATTTAGGTACAGAATATGTGCAGGTATTTAGAACCATTTCACGGAAAATGGAAACAAGCAGATCGTGTTTCTATCAAATCCAATCCACATGCTTGGAGACTGAACTCCACTGAGAAAGATGGCGGAATAACAAATCATATCACCTCTCGTCATGAGAAACATTAAAAATCTAACAAGCCAAAGATGGATTTAACAAGAACGATGATGAACAATAATGACTTTTGAGATCGAGGAAATGTGAAACAAAAAAATTACACGGAAGATGGCATGATAGATTTAAGAAAGAAAGATGTCTGAAATGATCGATGGTAATGCCAGTTTAACGTGGCAGATGACACGATCAGTTTAACAAAGAAAGATGTTTGTGAATGATCGGTGGCAATGCCACTCGCGATGGGGAAACATTAAAACTTTAACACGAAAGATGAGCGAATCATTATCCCTCATAATGCCAGGCCATCTGTTACAGAACACGAAGGAGGAGGAGGTGGAGGGGTTCTCTTGCGCCTTCAAATAACTTATAATCATCTTCGTCCCCTCTCCTCTCCCCCCTTCCCCGACCCCACCCCCACTAGGCCACAAGCCAGCAAGAGTCCCTTCTCGGTTTTCAATTTCTCTTTACTTCCGGTCAATCGGCCGGTGGTCCGGCCCCGGTGCGCGTGAATGGACCGGAGGATGGGGAGGGCCGGGCAGCGCGCGCACAGAAGCAATCAGGCGGCTATTTTCATGGAGATGTCGCCCGCTCGCTGTTCTAATTCGTCTTCAAAAGCCGCGCCCCGCCATCTTTACGCAACCTTCCTCGTCTTCTGGAGTCAGGAGAGCTCCCCCATAGTGCGCCACAATCAGCCGTAATCAAGGGACGTAATCACGCAAACTCCTTCCCAGGTTGCGCTAGTGTGTGTGTGTGTGTGTGTGTGTGTGTGTGTGTGTGCGTGTGCGCGTGCGTGCGTGCGTGCGTGTGTGTGTGTGTGTGTGTGTGTGTGTGTGTGTGTGTGTGTGTGTGTGTGTGTGAGGCAACACGCAGGTCATAGAATGTGCTGTTTCCGGGATTGGAGAATTGTGAGAGAAGGGTGTTGGAGAGGTGGAAAATTGTGGGCATTAAGTGATATGGAAAAACGCTTATGGGGTTATAATCTGACAAGAAACCCCCTCATTTCGTGTGCAGCCTGAGCCTGGCTGACACGGGAGGCCAAAAGCGGGAGGAGTCCAGGGAGGGAAGGTGGGAGAGGTGGGTGGGGGTGGATGTGAAGTGGATGGGAATTTTTCCGAACTATAGTGACACCTTAAATCTAAAGCTTCTACTGTCTTAAAATGTGACATCACGTTTCTGTTTCAGTTTCATCAAGTGGTCTATCTCATCCAATGAGGAAAATGTTTCATTCCTTTTAAACGGTTTGTTGCAGAAACATATGCATGACTATGTATCCATCTTCACCCCCGCCCCTCTCTCTCTCTCTCTCTCTCTCTCTCTCTCTCTCTCTCTCTCTCTCTCTCTCTCTCTCTCTACACACACACACACACACACACACACACACACACACACACACACACACACACACACACACGCACACACATCATACGTACACAGCCTCCAAACTCGGTTCATCGATTTTTCAACCGTAATTTTAACGCAAAATATACGGAAAGAATGCAAAGCGTATATATGCCGTTTTGACACAAAAATCCTTAATCTAAACGAAACTATCTGTGACAACTCTTAGGCCTTGAAATCTACTTGTTGAATATGTATTTCTATTTTCTAAATCAACTGTTTACATGATTTGAATTGTATTTAAGATATTTTCAGGACTGCAAATAATCCACAATGTATGTGAAATGAAGTTCGGTTTCTGATTTTTTTAAAAAGTGGGTTACCAAAATATGACCTTTTTTTTAACCCACTTGGTAAATCCATTTTATAGCTCAGCCCAGTATACTACTCCCCCTCCCCCACCTCCTTCCATACATGAACGCGTGTCTGCACTCTAATATGACAATGTTGAAATCAGTCGAACAGAACACTCTAATCTGATCACCTTTTTCTAAAAACAAACCCTCTGGATTTTACATGGCAATAAACATGTTCTTTAAACACACGACCAGACGCGAGCGCATGCACACACACACACACACACACACACACACACACACACACACACACACACACACACACACAGAGGACCCACGCGCCCACTCATAGGTATAGACAACAAAACAGCAATCGAGTGATGCTGTCCATTGTCTTTGTTATCGATGCTAAGGCGCAGTACATAAGTCTGCTGGGCAAGGTAAGCTTAATATTTGTAAAATAAACCCGTTAAACGAAACTGAAAATGAAACGAGGCAGGAAACAGTAAACAATAAACAGTGAACAAGTGGGGTAACTCTTGCTCCCTTAAGAAATCTTAACACAGAGTAACTTTTATTCAAGACTGGCACAGCCTTTTAAACGGAGTCCAAGTTTGTGAAACAAACGTTTAAAGCGGAGTTAATATCAATTAATAACCTTGCAGCCCGAAGTTAATAAAAGATAAGCTTCTAGCGAAGTAAATCAATAGCTATTTAAAGTTTATTCGAAAAAAAGAAAGGGGCAGCCAGCTAAATGAACCTAAAAATAATGAAATAAACCTGTTAAGTGGACGATAAAATGGTTGCGATTATGAGCCATATTACACTAAAAACAGATGACGTCTAATCAGCTTTTGGTATTCACTGATTGCAAACACGCATGCAAGCAGAGATGTGTGCGTGCGTGCGTACCTGCGTGCGTGCGTGAGTGCATGCGTGCGTGCATGCGTGCGTGTGTGCGTGTGTGTGTGTGTGCGTGCGTGAAGATTAGTTTCTTTTAACAGTGAAACAATGTTTCAGAGTAATATAGTAAAATGTTTAACAAAATTTCATTTCATTACTTTTTTTTTTTTCTCTTCCTTACTTTCTTTTTCTGCTTTTTCTTTGTTTATCTGTTTATCTTGGGGGAGGAGGAGGAGAAAGGAGAGCGGTGGAGGGAGAAGGGAAGATGGGAGATGGGAAAGGGGGTGGGGGCAAACAAAAGTACTTACACACCTTGCCTGATGTCGGTTTATTCTGAATTCGCACAGGGTATAAGCGGAATCGGGCAAAAATGTAGGAACTTAATTAAATAGACGACGGGCTGAACAGACTTTCATATTACCATCAAAGAAACGAATTTCATCTTATCATGGAAAATCCAGGCGGGGCGACTATCCCCAACCCGGCGGGTCCCCGGGTGGCGGATAGGGGGTCGGCCCCCAGATATGAGGGTTAGCTGCGATATAAGTCAGGCTTGCCTGGTCGAATAAGCAGTCCTGGACCAACTGGCGATGTTCGTACAGGACGGGGCGGGGTAACAGGTGGCACTGTTACACCATATCAAATTCCCCATGTGTCCTATGACGGGTTCATCATGCGAGTAAGAGGCGCATAAAAACCTCTAGCCCCGGGGAAGGAAAACCTCGGAGAAACAAACCAGGGTAGGGGATGCTCATTAGCCTTGGTTGGCAAGTCGCCTACGAGAGGGAAACTCGGACAAGAAAACCAACGCCGAAGACGGATGTACTGGGCCCTTGGCGCGTAACGGCAGTACAACGCATGTACGTCATGGATGGACAACCTCATAGATTTTCGATATGGTGCTCTACTAGAGGAGTCCCGCCGGGCTAGTAGAGTGCCGAGCCCTGTGCCTCAAAAGGGCCACACCCCATGCGACTGGTGGTCACCCCGTCCCGGTGAGAGGAGCCAGGCATCGGAGGCGGAGGGAAAATGCTACTGGCCGAAAAACATCTGACCCCGGAGAAACCCCTAGACCACTCAACATTCTCCAGTGGAATGCAGAGGGCGTCTACCACAAAAAGATCCCACTTACTGAGAGAATGTACACAGAAAACATTGATGTGGCCTGTATCCAAGAGACACACCTGAAACCCAATCACAAGTTTAGAGTCAGAGGTTACCAAACCTTCAAGATGGACAGAGAAGGAAGACCGAAAGGAGGAGTGCAGATACTCGTCAAGAACAGTATTCCAGCCTCAGAAATTACAGTGGACACAAATCAGGAAGCTGAAATCCACGGAATCAAGATTACAGTGGACAAGACTGTCATCACCGCACCATCTTCAATGTGTACTGCCCACAAGACAAAGAGCTGTCTCTACAGAAAATGGACATACCATCAGAGAACTGCATAGTAGTAGGTGACTTTTAAACAGCCACTCAACCTGTTGGGGTTACAGTGAGAATGACCGAAGAGGAGACGAAGTGGAGGACTGGCAGATAGTGAGCAACCTGCTTCTGCTGAATGATCCAGAAGACCCACCAACCTTCTTCTCTCGCCGATGGCTCACCACGACTACCCAGATCTTGCCTTTGCCACTGACGACCTTGCCCAAAAAACCAGCAGGAAGGTACAGAACCAGTTGGCAGGCAGCGACCACAGACCAGTACTACTGGCCATCAATTTGCAGTACACATCAGGCAATGCCAAGTCCTTTCCCAGATGGAACTACAAGAATGCGGATTGGGAGATATTCGCGGGCCTCTCTGACGAGTACTGTAAGACCATCAAAGTGGACGATTACAACATCAACAGAGCCACAAAAAACTTCAACCAAGCCATCCTGAAAGCAGCCTCAGAGGCAATTCCACGTGGCGCTCGAAAGAACTACAGGCCATATTTGTCAACCTCGGGTGATGTCGATGGAGGAAGGACTAGCGCACAGCCCAAACACACTCACAGCTTGCTTACAATCTCATTCATATATCCTGCATTCGTCACATCAAACCACTAGTAAAGTCTATAACTTTACTACACATGTTCATAGAACGAAACATCAATGCATATGGAATCAAACAAAATAAAACATTCTCTCTTTCCTGAACTTCACAAAATCATTTATCTAAAAACATCATTAACTAATCCGGGTATAAACAGATTTCTACTTTACCTGGCCAGGTGATCTTAACTATTCATGAATCACTGTCTTTTCTTTCTTTTTTTTTTCTTTTCACTGTCACTTTCACAAGCACGACACAACTGCTGGCACTGGTCTTGGTCTGCTGGCGCCTGGTCAGGTTAGACTGTTGGCACTGGCGTTGGTCTGTAGTTCTGCTTAACGAAGTGACGCTGCCAGGTATGAGGTCGAACCCCGGTTAAGGTGGAACAGTGACTATCAACATCAATCTGTTCTCCTTTCTTCCTTCCTGCATTAACGCATGCACTCTCTCTCTCTCTCTTCTAGTCTGCTCTATCAAATGGACATGGTTGCTTTTCTTTTCTTTTTTCTTTTTTTCCTTTCCTCTTCATTAGTTAGCAACTCTCTCTCTCCACATCTCTCCCTAGTCCTTCCTCTGCAGACTATCTCATGCTAATCTCTCAACTTGGTTCTCTTCTCTCTCCTCCCCTCATCTCTCTGCTCTTCTCTCCTCAGAGATTACACTCAGACCTCTCTCTCTCTGTCTCTCTGTTCGTTCTCCCTCTCGTTCTGCTTCATCTCTCTGCCTTTCCTCTCCTGTAGAGACTACCCCCAGAACCTCCTCATCTCTCTCTCTCTCTCTCTGTTCGTTCCTCCCCCCGTTCTCTCACTCTCACATCCTTCTTATCCCGTTCCGATCTGTCAAAAAAAGGGCGAGTACCATTGGTCAGTATTTTTACCGCCTCGTACTCGAAGTTATCTCCCTCTAATTCCATTGGATATTCAAATCATGACAGTCACGCCTACACGCCTTACTCTCTGTGGTGGTCAATTGGTCATTTAATTGATTAGCTAGATTTCACCCCCACCACACACTACCTTCCCCCTTTCCTACTTAACTGGCGCCGTGTGGCTTAACTTGTAGGCACTGGTCCCTCTAAATTGGCTAGATGAGTCTGGGTAGGCCCGCGACGTCTGACCAAACCTACCGAGACCTGTCGGTCCACCCACTCAGACTGTCTGCTGTTCTCCTTGCTGGTGCAAATTTGGGGAATGAGACGCATGAGCCGTCTTCGTGGCGCCAAGATGTCTGGGGTTTGGACTTATGTCCAGTTGAAGGGGGCCGACGACGGACCACACTTTGGTTGTGTTTATTTTTGGACCGTGACAATTTCCCCCCTTGCAAAAGACTATGCACAGCATTGTCTCAAAACAACGGAAACAAAAAAGACAACAACCGAATTTGCTGACACACAGCTACACGCGCAAATTTTGAAAATACTTTACAACCAACGGTTTATAAATTATAAAAATATACCATTAGTGAATACCACCCCAAATGAGTTATCATTGACGTGCGCTCTTGCCGTTATTTCAACTCATTTTAGAACGACCTCTGTGCGCACTTATGAAATTTCCCCTACCTGCGGATTTGCCATCTCTCCTTTTCACAATTCTTATGCAAAGCACAATATAATATGATCACGTTTCCATGACACTCACTGAGGAATCTCCATCCTCACTTATTGCAAATAATGCATCACTACATGACGACTGTATGCTCCAAGCATAACTACATTTACATAAAACAAATCTCACACAAAAATATAAACCATGCCAACTGGGAATGAACCCATATCCAATCAACATAACTGTAATCAACACATATTATCAACAAAGCCCCCCAGATATGACTGACTTCCTCTGAGTTGCAGCTTGCTAGACTACACGGCTTAAATAGTCAGCTCCGACATTCTGTCGACCGGGAATGTACTGCACTCGGTACCTGTAGGGCTGCAATGCCATTGCCCAACGCAGAACCCTGCTGTTTTTCAACTGCGCCTCCTGCAGGAATTTGAGTGGTTGATGATCCGTCTCGATCACGAACTCTTTCCCATACAAGTATTTGGGAATTTCTGCACGGCCGACACAACGGCTAAACACTCCTTCTCTACAGTTGCTACCCTTCTTCACACTTGTCAACTTCCTGCTAGCATACCTCAAGGGACTCGACCCCTTCATGCTCCTGCAACAATACCGCACCTACCCACCGCCTGATGCATCTGTCCGCAACAAAATGGTTTGGACATATCTGGTAGCTTCAGGATGGGACGGGAACCTAGTCTTTCCAACACCGTCTGCAGTGCTTGTTTGCAGCGTCTGACCACTCGACCACTGCTGGTTTCCCTGCCTTGACCAAATCACTGAGAGGACTCGTGATTGCTGCGAAATTTGGAACAAACTCCCTATAGAACCCAATAAAACCTAGAAAGACTCCTGACTTCTGTTTTGGTCTTTGGTCTCTCTGAATTCATCTTCTCCACCTTTCCTCTTTCCGGCTGCTTTGTGTCGCCTCCGCCCAAAAAAAACCTAGGAACTCCAGGCTTGGAAAACCAACCTGGCACTTTGTTGGTCTGGCTGTGAGATTGGCTTGTCTCAAACCTCTCTAAAACTGCTCCTAGCTGCCCCCAATACCCCTCCCATGTCTCGGATGCTATCAGAATGTCATCCATGAAATTCACAACGCCTTCCAATCCGTCAATAACTTCCTCATCATCCGAGAGAAGACTGCAGGTGCGTTGACCATCCAAAAGGAAGTACTCGCCACTGGTATAGCCCATAGGAGTGGAGAATGCTGTGACTTCCTTTGAGTCCTCACTCAAGGCTATTTGCCAGTAACCTTGCTCAGATCTATCCTGGTAAAAATACGGGCTCTTGCTTGTGGCGATGTGAGCGACAGGTCTTCCATGTTCGGTATGACCTCTGCATGGGACCTTGGTGACACTGTTCAGACGTCTATAGTCAACACAGAATCGATGCTCACCTGACTTTTTCCTCACTAAGGACGGGTGCACTATACGATGATTTGGACGGTTTCAATCACCCCAAGTCCAACTCTTTCTACCCTCCTCGATCACTTGCTTGGTGGCATATGGGATCGGGTAGGCTTTCACATGTACGGTTTTTGCGATGTTAACTCCACCGTACATGTCTCTAGAGTTTTTCCTGCCTGGTTTATCAGTCAGGGACGCCCTATATGTTCTAGGACCCCCTAACTTCCTCCTGTCTCCTACGTCTAGCCCTTCATACAGTGACACATCCCTGTATGACTCTTCTCCTGGAAACTCCGGAAAACAAATCTCCCCTTCTTCTGCTGGTCTCCTTCACCTCCATCAATGATTGCTGCTGCGCCTATGTGCTGGGTCTCACGCTGAAATATATTTGCGGAGCAAATTTGCATGGAAAAGTTTTGATTTCACTTTCACATCGATCCGTAGTCCTGATCTACCTTTTAATGATGGTGAATGGTCCCTTCCAATGCATCAGCAGCTTGTTGTGATCCGTGGGAAGCAGTAACAGGACTTGATCTCCCTCCTTGAGGGATTGCTTCCTCACCTTCTTGTCATATGGCTTCTTCTGAACGACCCTAGTCTCCTGCAAACCTTCCCTTGCAACCTTACATGTTCTCATACCTGTGCCCACCTTTGGAACAGGGCGAGATTGGGCCCATCAGATCAACAGCCACCCTCCGGGACGGTGTGTCAAAAAAAGGGGGGATGTTTAGAGGCGCCTTCCTCTTCACCCCTCTTGGGGGCTGGAACCTTTGACACGCGTCACATGACATGAAAAAAAGGGCTTTAGGGTCTGCCATTGCTCCTGGCCAATGAAAATCATCAAAGATTCGGTCAGCTGTTTTGCTGGTGCCGAGATGACCCGCCATGAGCGACTCGTGACCCCTGACATGACCTCTAACTGAGTGGTCCCCTTCCCTGTCTTCCCTTGGTGAAAAATGGGTACAATAGCCCGCCTTTCAAAAGAATTCTGTCTCACCTCCTCTAACCTCCTGTTTCTCTCCACCTCTTGCCAACTCCCAAGACTTCACGGGGCGAAGGGTCTTGTTTCCCGCGCTGCCCTAAAACCATCAGGCGACACATCTATGCCTGACTTCCTTGCTGGAACGAAACGGTTATCAACCTTTTCCTCCTTCTTGCTCCGTGTTTGAACTGCTGCCCCTGTAGCAGTCAACAACTCAGGATCCCCTGGATCCCTTGCCCTGGAATATTTCCAATGATCAAATCATGAAGGGGTTTCTCCATCACCAACGCAGACAACCGCCTGAGAAGTAAGGGTACGTACTTCTATCTTAGCAACTGGAAACTCCTCACAGTGCCATCGATTAGAGTACAGGTCTGGATTTGCCCTGTCAAATCCCCTTTCTCGACCAGCGTTGTTCTAACTCACCACATGAACAACCAGTGTCTCGTAACACTTTCACCCTCTGCTGGCCAATCCACCCTTCTTCCACTGGTAACGAACCACTCAGCCTAGTGCCCTCCCTCCCTGACACTGACTGCTGTCCATGCTAGCCATAGCTGCACTCCACCCTCTTCAGATTGGATCCCTTTGTTCCACTGCAGTCGTTTCCCTTGACGACCCTTATCGACTTCTTGCAAGGCTGCTGCCTTCTGGAACCTCATGCGACAATCCCTCGCCACTGTCCCTTCTTGTGACAAATGAAACACCTAATGTCCCTTTGCCCTTCCTTCTGCCCCACCCCTGGGGGTTTTCAGACTTTGCAGGAACTCTCCTGTCTCCTTGCACTCTTCTCACCTGTGCCTAGCACCTGTTTCTCCTGCACCTTAGTGCCCAAACGTGCCTCTCCCATACCCTCTGCGAACTTCAACAACTCTCCTGCTGTCTCTGGCTGTCTCTCTTTCAAATGTTTGGTTAACCAGGGGCCCCAACCTGACAAAATCTGTTCCTTCATAAACTACGCTCTTTCAACTCAGCGAACTCCTTCTTCGTACCGCTCAACTCTAGCCATTTATCAAAATAGTGATCTAAACGTGCACCAAACTGAGTGTACGTTTCACCTGCTTGTAATTTAGCTGAACGAAATTTCTTCCTGAAACCCTCCTCTGTTTAGGTCAAATCTTTCATCAAAGATTTCCCTTTAAAAGCGCCCGAAATCAGACTGTTGTTCTGCTGGTAACGCAGTGAAAATTTGTAATGCCTTACCGTCAGTAACCCCCGACAAAATGACTGCCCACTCTTTTGGAGGCCAACCCTGACTGGTAGCAAACGTTTCGAAACGACTGATGTATGCATCAATCGAATCGGGTTCCTTCAGAGAATTTGGGCAACTTTGGTCGGGGGGGGTAACTGCGCACAGAGTCACTGGAGACTGAACTCCCATCCTCGGTGGGCTCCCTTTGTATCTCACTTCTCTAACTCTAATTGAACCTTTAATCTTTCCCCTTTCCTGCGCTTCCTTTAGTCTTTCTGTTTCCTGCTTTTCCTAGCCTGATTATCATTACCTGAATTCTTAATCTTTCTGTTTCCTGCTCTGCGCTAGCTTTAGTCCTTTCCTGCCTGCTATTTCTACTGCAACACGGCGTCTTTCGCGCGTTCATCTCTTTCCATTTTGTTGGTTTTCAACGAATGCACGCAACTCATTTTCCTGAGTTACCTAGATCACGAGCAACGCTCACAAGTTGTTCAATAGGGGTGTTCTTTCTTCCGCCATTATATCTCTTTTTTTTTTTTTTTTTTTTTTTTTTTGAACACGATTTATAACTACGACAGCCAAACTGGGTGGTTACCGACCGAGTGGAAGTAATAGCACAATCCTATGAATGATAATATTTGTTGGGACAACGTAGTTAGTTTTTATAAGACGCCCAGCGCCTGACCCAACTATGAGAGCGAATTATAGGCAATCTGTGCGAAATAATACTCTGGGGGTGAAATGCCAAGCCTAGTATTAACTATCTTGGAAGCAATGCCAAGCCTAGTATTTAACTATCTTGGGGAAAATACAGTAAGACAACCCCTTGTCTTAGGATACAATACTGGAATCCCACCCAGCTTCCTCTCTGAGAAGTTGAACAATTAAAAATAAATGGGCCAGAATATCCTGGCAAGCTCGCCAATAAATTGTCAACCTCGGGTGATGTCGATGGAGGAAGGACTAGCGCACAGCCCCCAAAAACACTCACAGCTTGCTTACAATCTCTTCTATATCCCGCATTCGTCACATCAAACCACTAGTAAAGTCTATTAACTTTTTCTACACATGTTCAAGAACGAAACATCAATGCATATGGAACAAACAAAATAAAAAAATTTTTCTCTTTCCTGAAATTCACAAAAATCATTTTTCTAAAACATCATTTACTAATCCCGGGTATAAACAGATTTCTACTTTACCTGGCCCGGTGATCTTAATATTTACGAATCACTGTCTTTTCTTTTCTTTTTTTTTCTTTTCACTGTCACTTTCACAAGCACGACACAACTGCTGGCACTGGTCTTGGTCTGCTGGCGCCTGGTCAGGTTAGACTGTTGGCACTGGCGTTGGTCTGTAGTTCTGCTTAACGAAGTGACGCTGCCAGGTATGAAGGTCGAACCCCCGGTTAAGGTGGAACAGTGACTTTTCAACATCAATCTGTTTTTCCTTTCTTCCTTCCTGCATTAACGCATGCACTCTCTCTCTCTCTTCTAGTCTGCTCTATCAAATGGACATGGGTTGCTTTTCTTTTCTTTTTTTTTTCTTTCCTTTCCTCTTATTAGTTAGGGAACTCTCTCTCTCCACATCTCTCCCTAGTCCTTCCCCTGCAGACTATCATGCTAATCTCTCAACTTGGTTCTCTCTCTCCTCCCCTCATCTCTCTGCTCTTCTCTCCTCAGAGATTAACTCAGACTCTCTCTCTCTGTCTCTCTGTTCGTTCTCCCCCTCGTTTGCTTCATCTTCTGCCTTCCTCTCCCGTAGAGACTACCCCCAGAACCTCCTCATCTCTCTCTCTCTCTCTCTGTTCGTTCCTCCCCCCGTTCTCTCACTCTCACATCCTTCTTATCCCGTTCGACTGTCAAAAAAGGGGAGTACATTGGTCAGTATTTTACCGCCTCGTACTCGAAGTTATCTCCCCCTAATTCCATTGGATATTCAAATCATGACAGTCACGCCTACACGCCTTACTCTCTGTGGTGGTCAATTGGTCATTTAATTGATTAGCTAGATTTCACCCCCACCACACACTACCTTCCCCCCTTTCCTACTTAAACTGGCGCCGTGTGGCTTAACTTGTAGGCACTGGTCACTCTAAATTGGCTAGATGAGTCTGGGTAGGCGCCGCGACGTCTGACCAAACCTACCGAGACCTGTCGGTCCAGCCACTCAGACTGTCTGCTGTCTCCTTGCTGTGCTTAATTGGCCGGATGAGACGCATGGAGCCGTCTTCGTGGCGCCAAGATGTCTGCGTTTGGACTTATGTCCAGTTGAAGTGGCCGGCGACGGACCACACTTTGGTTGTGTTTATTTTTGACCGTGACAATATTGGACAGAAGAACTGCAGGAGCTTGAAGATGAAGTGACAAGGACCAGAGAGGAGGTGGAAAACAACCCATCACAAGAAAACAACATCTCTCTCAAGCCTGCACTGCCAAATACAGAAAGGCCTACATCCAAGCTGCAAGAACAAGCTGGATGGAGAAAACAGAAAAGTTGAACCTTGACAGAGATGGCAACAAGCTTTGGAAACTGACCAAAGCCATGAATAATGAAGAGACAAGGTCAGTGCCTGTCACGCTCCAAAAAGATCAGGAAATTGTGACAGGGAGAGAGGCAGCGAACTGCTTCATAGACAGCTACGAGCAGACCAGCAACATCTCTGTGACAGAGGACAGAAAACAACAAGTCCATGATGAAATAAAGAATCATCAGGATGACCAAGACCAACCTGATTACATGGACAAGCCTTTCAAACTGAAAGAACTAGAAGAAGCCGCAAAATCTTTACTGGACAAAAAATCCCAGGTCCTGACAAAGTCACCAACGAGATGCTCAAACACCTTGGCACCAAAGCAAAGACCAAACTCCTTGCTCTCTTCAACAACAGCTGGAAGACGGGGCATGTTCCACAAAGCTGGCGAGAAGCTGATATGGTGCCCATACATAAGAAGGGCAAAGACAGAGTTAGGGCTGACAGCTATCGCCCCATCAGCCTCACCAGCTGCGTGGGCAAGCTCCTAGAGCGTATGATCAATTCGCGGCTAGTTTGGCACCTGGAGAAGAACAACATAATCACTCCAGAGCAGGCAGGCTTCCGCCAACATCATTCCACTGAGGATCAAGTGACCTACATAGCCCAGAAGATCGAGGATGGCTTCCAGGACAAACAGCATACTCTGGCGGTGTGGATAGACATGGAAAAGGCGTACGACAAAGTCTGGAAGGATGGCCTCCGGAGAAAACTCCAGAAGAGTGGTGTGACTGGCTGTATGTACCAATGGATCTCGCAGTACCTGAAAAATAGGAAGGCCCGAGTCCATGTCAACGGAGCATACAGTCGGAAGAAGACACTGAGAGAAGGAGTCCCTCAAGGAGGTGTCCTCAGCCCTACCCTATTCCTTGTCTTTGTCAACGACATCGTCAGAGATGTGCCACGCAAAGTCCAAGGAGCCATCTATGCAGACGATCTTGTCCTATGGTGCTCGGAAGAGCACCTCACAACTGCCAACTACAGGCTACGCAGGCGCTGAATGTTCTTGAAAGCTGGACGAAACAGTGGCTGGTAACAATTAATGCCAAGAAGACCACTTACACTGTTTTCAGCCTCTCACCCAAAGAACAGAAGGCCAACCTGAGCATCAATGGACAAACTCTGCTTGCTGAAAATAACCCCATGTACCTGGGAATCACCTTTGACAAACGCCCTGACGTGGAAGAAGCAAGCAGAGAAAACAGAATTAAGAGCAAAAGTACGCCTTGCCCTCATGAAGAAGCTGGCAGGAACAACATGGGGCGCAGACAATACAACCCTCAGGAGACTGTACACTGGTAGAGTCAGGCAAGTGCTGGAGTATGGCATGACTGCATGGGGCACTACAGCCAAATCCAATTTTGAACGGATCAGCAAGATTCAGAATCAAGCTGCCCGTATCGTCACAGGAGCCATGAAGTCTACGCCAATCCAGGAGCTTGAAACCATCACAGAGCTCCAGCCCCTTGAGGACCGCAGAGACGCCAACTCCTGACCCAGGCTGCCAAGTTCAAGAGGCTGAAAGGCCACCCATGAAAGACAGACTGTCCCAGCCAACAAAAGGACGGCTGAAGAGAGGGAGCTTCGTACACAAGAGCAGGATCCTAGAACGGCAACATCATGATATCTTTGACCATGACCCCAAAGTGATACCCCGGTGTCTTGCCGTCCCTCCCTGGAGCGAAGTCCCTCCCGTCATCCAGTGCAGCATCCCTGAAGTTGGCCCAAAAGATTCCCAAAGCGGCCCTGAAAGAAAGTCCCTCACCCTGGAACATCTCCATACCCAGTTCCCCAAAGAGTCCTGGACTCATGTCTACACCGACGGCTCTGCAGCAGATGCCATTCGAAATGGAGGGGCAGGAGTCTATGTCCAATATCCAGGAGGCAGAGAAGAAAAGATCTGCCTCGCTACCGGCCTGTACTCCACAAATTACAGAGCTGAAGCAGAAGCCCTGAAAACAGCAGCAGCCCACATCGAGGTCAGCCCCTACGCCAGCCACAATGTTGTCTTCCTGACCGACGCCCTGTCCATCTTGCAGGCCCTTCAGTCCAATAGAGACCCAGAGCTCAACGATCTGTCCTCATCTCTCGCCTCCCTCTGCACAAGTCACACAGTCACCCTGCAGTGGATTCCCTCCCACTGCAATGTGCTCGGCAATGAGACTGCTGACTCCTTGGCAAAGGAGGGCACTACAAAGGAGCAGATGGACAGATCTACCAGCTACAACCGAATCCAGGACCATCATCAAGGCCAAGCTGCAGAACAAGTGGAAGCAGCAGCATCCACGCCACAACAAGAGCAGACCCGTACTACCTGCTGACTCGACGAGAGCAGGTAGTCATCTTCAGGCTCAGGACAGGCCACAACCGCCTGAAACACCACCTATTTTCTAAACTCCGCATCAGCAACACAGAGCAGTGCCCCCGCAGAACAGGCAGCCAGACAACAGAACATCTGCTGCAGTCCTGCCCGCTCCACCAAGCGCTTCGAGAGAAAACCTGGCCCGACCCAGTACCAGTGGCCCGGAAGCTCTACGGAGGACTGGAGGACCTGCGACGTACTGCCACCTTTGTCGAGGAGATGGGGGAATCCATCTAAAGACATGACGAACGAGACAACAACAACATCATGGAAAATGGAGAAAAAAAAGAACACACACACACACACACACACACACACACACACACACACACACACACACACACACACATACACACACACACACACACACACACACACACACACACACACACACACAGCGGAGCAAGAAATATGAGAATATAGAGGAATGAGATGTAATGATAGTGATGGTAATGATAAAAGTAACAATAGAAATGGAATTTATAACGAACTTTACATCTCAGAACAAAATAATGTCAGTTTTTCATCTTCTTTTCTTTTCTTTTTATCCTCCGCGTATGCACTCCTGCGGAAACTCCATGTATAGACAGGCAGGGATTAATCCCATCTTCCCAACAAAGGGAGTGGAGTTTTGTGTGTATGACCGTTTCTTCTTATCCGCCATTAAGGCAGCCATACTCCCAACTTCGGGGAAAAAATGTCAGTGAATCTGGCCTATTCTATATTCACGGAATGGGGAAGGGGGAAGAGCGAAATGGCTGTACCATACCAAACATGCCAAAATCATCTAAATCTAAGTCAGAACACGTCCATGAAATGTAAATGTCAATAATCTGAAGCAAATTCATTCACACACGTGCAGACGAAATATTCAAATTAAAAAAAAAAAAATACACAAAGCAAGACGTTTCGACCCAAACTTGACTGAAGAGGCAAGCAAAGCGCTGACAATTCCCGCTGCAAGTGTGTGTAAAGTAAGGGTTAGGAGGGGGAGGGTGGTCGGGAAAAAGGTGGGAGGGGGGTATTGAGGGCGGGGGAGCTGGCACACTGAGAGCAACGGGAGAGTATGACTTCGCGGATGATGCCTAGCAAAGACGTACCACGTGACCACAAACAAAAACATGTACGTAGTGGCTCCATCTCTTAATTTGATCCTTAGGGTATAAGGAAACTTCACACAAAGTGTGACCTTTCTGTCCGACTGGTCCCCAACCGAATCATCTTTGACCGTAAGCTACGCAACTAGAGGGTGGAAGGGGAAAGTAAATCTCGAATTCCCCTTCACAAGATGCGACATCTTTTTCTTAATACAGAAGTGTTTCTTCGATTCTTCTGGTTAGGTATTTGCATGTGAAGGCCCATGTATTTATTTTTCTATCGCATTTTAGAGACAAAACATGTATAAACACGACGTAGAAACAGACTAATTTTTTTATCTTCATACAAACAAAATTCATGGTTCTCCTCTTACGGCAATTTTTTTAAGTTCGTTAAAATGTCAGTACTTTTTAAAGTAAATTCGTTTACTCATTTATTCATTTATCTGCTTAATCATCCAGTTACCTTTTTATTTCCTGAGACCTCCGAGAAATAATTCAAGCTAACCTTAATATTTCCTGACTTTCTTTCATAAAGTTACTTCATTTCTGGATTTATTCATCTACCTATCTGTTTACATATTTCTTCGTTTATTTGGATAGACCTCCAAGAAATGATTTAAACTAACTTAATGATTTCTGACGTGTTTTGTGTGTGTGTGTTTTGTGTGTGTGTGGGTGTGTGTGTGTGTGTGTGTGTGTGTGTGTGTGTGTGTGTGTGTGTGTGTGTTTATATATCTAGTTGCAAAGTGAGGCGACTGCAGGCAGAAATCTGAACAAATTTTTAAAAGTATTTCAAAGGCTCCGCCGAAAAACTGAGACAAACGAATCAAAAGATTCTTTTGTCAGAACACTTTTAAAAATTTTGTTTTATAAAGTTATTTCGCTCCCTGTTTACAAGTAGGAGCGGACCACTTTGTCTATGGAGGGGGAAATACGGTCCTAGTTGTTTTCTCATACGCCTGCAGCAGCCAAAAAGATTTTGAGCGGTTTGTAGGGGTGAAGATCAGGGCGGGGAGGAGGGGGGAGGGGGAGGGAAATCAGAGGAGGGGGAGGGAGGGAGACGAGACGAAAGGAGAAGGGGAAGGGAGCGGTGGTGTCGGTTATCCGATGACAAACACTAACAAAACAGTTATTGAGCTTGAGGTGGAGGAGAAGGGAGGTGAGGTATGAAAAGGAAGAGGGAGGAGTGGGTAGGAGCACATTATTCAGTTCATACTGTCCATAGCCCAGACGATCGTGATAGGCTTTCTCAGGGCTGTGGAGGGGAGAGCGCCATGCGCCGTGGACAATCCGCACATTATCTTCATTCGCACTTCACATGTCCTATGACCATTTTTTAAGCTTGTTTCTTTCCTTTGGATTCATATTTAAAGCCGTCTTCTTTTCGTTCAGGATGGGTAAGGATGGGGATTGTTAGGAGGGGGTGTGGGAGGATGTTCTCCTCCTCTGTTATACCCGTCCCTCCACCCATGAACTGTGCCTGAAGCATCTCGTCGCAACATTCTTTCCATGTCAACAAAATGAATAAATCGATTTATTATTATTTTTATTATTATTATTATTATTATTATTATTATTATTATTATTATTATTATTATTATCATTATTATTATTTCCTTTACTTTCGTGGGAGTTTGTGTATAGGTATTTGACATTTTACATGCAGAGAATACATAAACAGCGCACGTCATTTATATTAGTGTAAATCGAATAAGAAGATAACAGATACCATTACATGACGTGTAGGAAGTTATAGTGTGTCAACGTCTTGATGCTTTGCATTGAGATCAAATTACATTCCAAACGAACACGATCTGAGAACCATATAAAAGCATGCTGTACAGGGCCGGACGAGGAATGGGGGGGGGGGGGGGTCGGGGTTTCTGGACCACCACCATCCTCCTCATCTGGTTGGCGAAAAATGGCATGTTTTTCAAGTCACCCTCACTGGGGCAGGAACCCCGGACCCTTTCAACCCTCTCTTCCCCATCTCTCTCTTTCTCTCTATCCCCCAGGCCTCCTCTCTCTTCTTATCATTATTATCATTATTAAAAGCACACACACACACAAACACACACACACACAAACACACACACCACACACACACACACACACACACACACACACACACACACACACACACACACATACACACACACACAATTTGCTACAGTTTTACACAACAATGGGAATAACTTTCATGTTTTTTGTATAGCTGAATCTAGATTAACGGATATGATACCAGATTCCGATATGTACATGCCGAATTATGACACAATCCGACTTGATCCAGCTGCACCAAATCAACAAGATTGCTTTTATATTGTGCAAATTCAGTAAGATTTAAAAGACTGTCACATTTAGAGAATTATGGCATTGAATCTGTTTGGATAGAAATAAGTCTTAAACATTGTAAACCGAGTATTATAGGATTTCTATACAGAAACCCAGCCGAAACAACTGACTGATATGATAAGTTTAATTTGATGATGGATTCTGCTATCTTAGCATCCAAAGAATTGATTGTTTTGGGTGACTTTAATATTGATTTAACAATACCAGGAACAAAATGGAGTCACAGTTATACAATGTATGGGTTAGAACAAATCATCGATCGACCAACACGCATTACTGAACACTCGGAAACTTTAATTGATCATGTTTACGTCACCTCAAGAGCAAATATTGTGGAAGTATGTTCTGTTCAAATCGGATGCAGTGATCATTCATCTGTTTGTTTTACATGGATGAAGAAAGGTGCAAAAATTCCTAAGCTGGGACATAAGGAAATCTTTTACAGATCTTTCACACATTTTGACAAAAATGCATTTCTTGATTATTTACTTTCCTCGGGCTTAGATTATGTTTATCAGATAAGAAACCCAGATGAAGCAGTCAATTACTGGGTATACATTTTCAGTTCGATATATGATAAACATGCTCCCTTTGTTAGAAAACGAGTAAAACATACTATGAAACCCCCGTGGTTGACGAAGGAAATAGACAATGACATACAAAAAAGAGATCATTTACTCAAGTCAAAGGACAAAGAAAAATTTAGAAAACAAAGAAACAAAGTGAATTCCATGAAACGAAAAGCGAAGAAAAAATATTTTCAAGATTTGTTATTCTCTTCTCAGAATTCAAAATCGATCTGGAAGGCAATTAATCTTTTAACTAATGGTAAATCGAACTCTAAAGTTAAGAATCCAATAAAGGATATTTCACCGGAAGATTTGAACTTTCACTTTGCAAATGTTGCTAAGGACATAATAGTAAATGATGACACAAATCAAAATGATTTACATGAACTAAAACAATATTGCTGTTCTAAAAACATCTCCTCAACTTTCACTATACCGTCAATTTCAGTAAATGAAGTGTGTTATGGGCTAATGTGTATAAAACAATCTGGAACAAGAGGTTTCGATGGAATTGATGGAAGGATACTGAAAATTGCCTCATCTGCTATCGCTGATACACTCACCTATATTTACAACTTGTGCATTGATAAAAACCAATTTCCTCTTATATTTAAACAAGCCAAAGTCATACCTTTGTACAAAAATGGTGATTCCACCAATCCGTCCAACTATAGACCTATTTCAATATTATCCATTTTGTCAAAACCACTTGAAAGACATATTCAAAGACAATTATATTCTCACTTTAAGCATTATGATTTGATTCATGAAAATCAGTCAGGCTTTAGAGAAAATCACTCCTGCCATACGTCTCTTATACAGCTTACTGATTATTGCCTATCAAATATAAATAATAACGAATTTACTGGAATTCTTTTTGTCGACTTTGCTAAAGCCTTTGATGTTATAAACCATTCCCTTCTCATAAAAAAAACTTGCACACTATAAGCTATCGAACCAGGCCATAGACTTCATTAGATTTTTTCTTACTGATCGTCAACAACTTGTTGAAATTTGTAGCAGACGGGCAGAATTACTCAATTTGGAATTTGGTGTTCCACAGGGATCAGTATTAGGACCTCTCCTATTCTCTATTTACATAAATGATTTGCCTTTATACATAGACTGTGATTGTGAGATGTTTGCTGATGACACTTCACTACAGTTTAGCAGTGATAATCCTATGATTCTAGTAAATAACCTTCAGAACAACATCGACAGATTGATTAGATGGACAGAAATGAACCACATGTCCCTGAATGCAAATAAAACAAAATGTATGTATGTGACTACACGGCAAAAAAGGCAGAAAATGAGGTCCCCGTTCACAGCGCTATATGTCAATGACCAAAGGATTGAGGAGGTAACATCTCATAAAGTACTAGGGGCTATCCTCGATAATGATTTAACGTGGTACGACCACATTACTGACCTTGGAAAACGTCTTTCTAAAAGGATTTATCAATTATCAAAAATAAAACATTTTCTGAATCTCCAGTCAAGGAAATTATTTTTTCATGCACATATTTTATCTCTCATTGATTATGCGTCTACTTTATGGGATAATTCTAGTGAAACAAATTTGAAACAAATCAATCGTTTACATAAGAGAGCTATAAAGTTGGTGCAATTAAAATCTAATTCCTTGACAGGTGATGACTATAAAAAGTTAGATATTCTTCCATTCAAAGACAGGCTCTTCTTCAATAAATGCTTACGCATGTATAAAGTAGTTAAGGGAATAGCTCCAAAGAAAATTATCCGAAACTTTGCAAATAATGAAAATAGACATGTTCACAAACTTTCGTTTCCTAGACCACGTAACAATCTTACAAATCTAGCTTTATATATTCTGGAGGAACGGCATGGAACAATTTACCTTCTACTTTAAAAACATGTCCTTCTAAACTACTGTTTAAAAAAGCACTGAAAAAATATTTGATGGACAAATTATAAAGTAATTTATGATTATCTATATTGTTGCAGATCTCCTCTCTCTCTCTCTCTCTCTCTCTCTCTCTCTCTCTCTCCTCTCTCTCTCTCTCTCTCTCTGACTGTCTGTCTGTCTATTGGATTCTTTCTATCTGTCTCTGCTTATCTGTCAGCCCCCCCCCCCCCCCCCCCACTTCTCTCTCTCTCACTGCCTCTCTCTCTCTCTCTCTCTCTCTCCCTCTGTCTCTGTCTCTCTCTCTGTCTCTCTTTCTCTCTGACTGTCTGTCTGTCTATTGGATTCTTTCTATCTGTCTCTCTGCTTATCTGTCAGCCCCCCCCCCCCCCCCCCACTTCTCTCTCTCTCTCAAATGTCTATATTGCCATGTTTGACATGTTGTCCATTGTCCGTCGCAATATTGATTAATGGTTGTTAATTGTGTCATTGTTTTCATTACATTGTATATTTTTTTTATTTATACGTATGTATTGCTTCGCGTTTCTGGTTTTTCACTATTGTGATTGTATTTATGCTTTTTTTGTGAGGGCAGGATGAAAAGTGATTACTCCAAAACATCCGTAGCAGCCCAATTTTTTCAAACAATAAGTCTTCAGTCTTTAGTTCGAATGAATCGATTATGATTTTGACATTTCACGCTAAGATCGAGACCATTCACTAGGTTTCACAACAGCACCACAAAATGATGTGCCTCGATATCGCTATTCAAAGAGTCTTATTAGTGGAGTCGACACACAACTTGAACAGCCGGGAAAGGACTGGCAGACACATCTATCTGTGCGTGCAACTGAAACGTACAGCAAAAAGAACAATCAAAGACCAAGAAGAGGAAGATCGTTTTCAATCAAACGAATCTGTCGACAGCCCTCGACAAAACCGTTAGCAGCGGCAGCCATTTGTTTAACCCCTGACCGCTCCTGGTCCAAGAACGACAACCGTGGCGGGGTAATTAGCCCCGCGAGAAGTGGGCCTGTCGCGCGACAAACTCACTCACGCGCGGCCCGTAATGAGCGTGCAAGGGCTTTCCCGGGGGGTCGGCAAGGGGCAGTGAAAGGCGCGAGGAGGGTCCGAGGGCTGATATGACATCTGTCGTCTTGTCAGCACGTGCGGTGACGCAGGCGCACAACAGGGAGATAATTGTTTTCGACTTTAAACACCCAGTCCAGGGGACGGAACTGACAATGACTAGCCAGGGAAGTTTGGGGACTAGGAGTCTTCCCCCACCCTTCCTTTTTTTTTTTTTTTTTTTTTTTTTTTTTTTTTTTTTGGAAAAAATATCTTGTTACCAAATGCCAGAAATCATCGGTAGCGATGTTTGAAGTGCCAATACAGGAAAGTACAGTGAGAACGGCGCAAACTTTGATGTCACACTGTTCCGTTCAATAAATCTTCATAATCGAATAACAGAAACCTAACCCGAATGACTGCAGTATAATCGCAATACGTAATTTCACACCAGCCGGGTAATGTATTCAAAATTTAAAGGGTGGCTCATTACAGTTATCTGGAACTTCATGTCGTTCATGTAGTTCGTGTCACACACTCTTCAACACAAAGCATTTGAAATCATTTCGAACTGTCCTTTTCCTTCTTTATTCATCCATTCTTCTTTCTTTCTTCCTTACTTTCTGTCTTTCTTTCTTTCTTCCTTTCTTAAGGCATGCCCCTGCCACAATGTGGACGCACGGCTTAGCAAACACAGTCCAGCCTGTATGGAATTAGGCCGCACGCTATGACTCCTTCATGACACGAACATTAGAGAGATTAAGAGGTAAAAATGAGTTTTTAGAAGTTCATATTGGTTTCTCTCTCTCTCTCCTCTCTCTCTCTCTCTCCTCTCTCCATCCCTCCCCCCCACCCCCCACCCCCGCCCCCCCCTCCCCCCCACACCTTGAACCTCCACCAACACGCACACTCTCCCCTACCTCCCCATTTTGCCTTCCTGCTGCTCCCCTTTCCATCCTCTACCCTCCTGCCCACTCTGGTCCCTAAGACCTCCCCCACTCGCCCTCTCCCCTTTCTCTCCGTGCCCACTCCCTCCCCCCCCCCCTCCCCACCCTCACCCCCGAACCTCTCTCTCTCTCTCTACCCCAACCCCCTAACCCCCCCATCCTTCCCTTCCCGTCCTTCCTTTTTCGCCTGCGAGGTTCAGGACCCCAACCTCGACTCCCTCGTCAGCCTCAAGAAGCGGTTTGTGCCCTGGCTCTCAAGACAACGGCCACGACAAATGGAGACAGAAGTCAGTCCCTAGTCCATTAGGTCCGAGGTGCAGCCAAAGTGTTCACCCACCTCCACCACCCCACCTCCACCTCCCCTCCACCCTTAACAGTCCTTCCTTTCCCCCCCCCCTCCTCCCCCTCCCCCTACCCCCTCCCAGACAACCACAAGATGGCGTCCGGGAAAGACAAAAGCTCTCAAATTGAAATTCGAGCGATGGGAGAAGGGGGGGGGGGGGGGGGAGAGGAAAAGGGAGGCCACTGGCAGACGGGACGTCGGGTGGTGTCCCTCCGCGTGATTTTAATTGGCTGGGACGGGGCGGAGGCTCTCTGTCTTGTCAGGGGTGGGGGGAGGGGGAGGGGTGCCTGGCATGCATGCATGCTCCCTGCGCTGAATGAGGTGTCGGCAAATGAACAGCTCCCAGGCAGGCCAGTCTGCGACTGTCGGTTAACACAAAAAGAAAAAAGAAAAAGAAGAAAAAAAAAGAAGAAGAAGAAAAAGAAAGAAAAAAAAAGGGAGGGGGAAGGGACGGGGGAAAGGAAAAAAAAAAGTCCCATGACTGGTGGAGCACTTTCCCCGCCGTGGCCATAGTGTGTGTGTGTGTGTGTGTGTGGTGTTCCTTGTGTGTGTGGTGTGTTTTGTTGGTGTGTGTGGTGGTGGTGGTGTTGTGGTGGTGTGTGCTGTGTGTGGTGTGTGTGTGGTGTGTGGTGTGTGGTGGTGTGTGTGTGTGTGGTGT
>CM031605.1:47743035-47745535 GCA_018398815.1 Conus ventricosus
TGGCCTGGTTTGAACGCTGGTGGGCGAAAGAGTTGTAGATGAAAAGGATAATTTTCGTGTGACGGCGGATTAGAAGCTGCCGTCCAATTGTGTGAGCGAAGACCAAACTTGATTTTTGGCTACTCATCTGGCTATTTAGAACATGTGTGTGAATATTGGTGTTCTTTCCACAGACAAAACAGACAAACAGACCACAGGACAAAACACGATGCATTTCGTCTTCTTGGCTCTTCTTCAGGCAAAAACACACAACATTTAGGACAATGAAAACGAAGAACGCGCAACCACTTCTCTTCTCATATTTGGCGCAAAATGGTTGTTGAATCTTCTCATTCGGCGCTAAATGTTCTGTGTTTTGCCTGAAGAATACCCAAGAGGTCGAAATGCATCCAGACACTTAGTTTCTTTCTTTCTGTAAAATACTTTCATGGAATCACTGTCTCAGACTACACATTGTTGCTCTTTTACAGTTTTGAACCACACTGTCACTAAGTTTCATCTTATGATTTGGCTCATTTTCGCACTTCAGAATCATCAGCGCTTCTACAGTGGCTTGACCCAAGCAGGGACGAAAATCTGTAAGGCTCTTCCTGACAAGGCTGTAGGCCCTACACTTTCACAGGCCGAACTGCTGACTGGGATCAGCAGCACTCCCATCATGACAGTGGAAAGCAACCTGAATCTGACGAATGAAACTCACTAAAGAAAGCAGAAGATATCCCCCTCTCCCCCTCTTCCTCCCCACTGTATCTGTGGTCAAGCACATGGACAGTAGGTCAGTCAGGACGCACCGGATTCAAAGTGCTGCACGCTTATTATGTCAGGGCAAAACGTTTCGCCGGTCCCGCGTGACATGGCCTTAATAACAAGAAGTACGGTTGCTCACAAATTAATAGTCTCTTCAAATTTTATTTTAATAAAAGAGTCAGACAAACGTGCTGAATTAGTGGACAATGGCAGTTTTGGGACATGCTCTGAACCAATTTTGATTTAATTCCAATGGCTAATTCTTAAGAATGTTTGTTGTTGTTTAAAAGACAAACAAAGAGGGAACATAGTTCGGGTTTTTACATTCTTTTGAGTAGCACATTTGTTGTGTTTCTTTTCAACGTGACGTCCCGTTTCATCAAGTAGAGCGGTGGGCCGTTTATCACAGCCGTTATAATAATCCATAAGATGTGAAATACTGGTCACAGTACATCCAGATACTCTTTTTTTTTTTTTAAAGGACGCTTTAACGATGGTGTGTGAGTGTGTGTGTGTGTGTGTGTGTGTGTGTGTGTGTGTGTGTGTGTGTGTGTGTGTGTTGTTGTTGTTGTTGTTGTTGTTGTTGTTGTCGTTGTCGTTGTTGTTGTTGTTATTCTGTTCACTAAAAGTGATATTAGACGGTGGGAAAGGATGGGGGAAAAGGGAAGGGATGGAGAGAGTGGGAAGGAGTTGACTGCATGTAAAAGTTTGATATGAACGTACGCGTGTTTGTCGGTACTTGCATGAGTGTGTACAAGTGTCTAAGATAAAATTATCGCATAGGGAAAATGTGTAAATATGTTATATAATTATCAATCAATGAGGATCAAAGCTATGAACATATGAATATCAATGAGAATCTACCAAATATAAAATAAAAATAAGCATTAATCCTTTAACATCGAATTAGCAAATAACACACAAAGAAAGCAACAGCCAATATGCATTTGCATGTCAATGTGTGTGTGGTGTGTGTGTGTGTGGTGTGTGTGTGTGCGCGTGCATGCGTGCGTGCGTGCGTGCGTGCGTGCGTGCGTGCGTGCGTGTGTGTGTGTGTGTAATAGTCTTTGGGAGAGTTAAACGGGCTGATGTTATGATTTTATCTACAATTCTTTTTTTAATGTATAATCCTCTCACTTGTACACAGTGAAAAACAATGTGACCATCCTTCACCTTTTTTTTCCACTGACAAGAAGCGTACTACCAGCAGTCTTATTCCATTTCCAGAGTGGTATGTTTCACGCTTTTTTCTTTTTCTTTTTTTTTTTTTAAATGACAGAGCCACAAAATGGTAAACGCAACGCTTAGCGCACTTTTGGCCTACCACTTTGCACAAAATCGTTGAGCCTGGGACTCACAACCTACGTTTAGCATAGATTCACAACATTACTGCGGGGGGGGGGGGGGGGGGTTGATGGGTGCGGGGGGAGGCTACCAGCCTTTATCATTCAAGGTTTCACGTTAAAATGTGCTTGTAAAATCAAATAAATAATAAATAAACAAACAAGAAAAAAATTTCAAGGCTCACTTCCCTTGAAAATAAGTAGCTGTTAAAAGGTTGGGAAGACGATTTTGTCAAATTTCTAGTTAAGAGATCCCCCCCCTCCCCCCTCCTCCCTCTCCTCTTTTTTTCAATATCATTGATCAGCGCTCCTATGGACAGATTGGCTTCTCACTGTGAAAGCACTTATTAATAAGATGGGGAGGGGGCTCTAAACTAGACATTTGTTTCTGGTGTAAGTTGGATATGTCA
>CM031605.1:47753035-47758035 GCA_018398815.1 Conus ventricosus
GAGTTATTTCACTGGACGCGTGAAGTAAAACAAAAGTCAGAGTTATCTTATTGGATGTATGAGGTAAAACAAAAGTCAGAGTTATCTTATTGGATGTATGAAGTGAAGTGAATGAACTCCGGGCGGGGTCATCGGAAAAGAAAGAAACAGATACAGCAGAAGGTGCCAGAACCAAGAGAAGTACTGTCTTCAACTGCCAACCAACCAGCTGGGAGCAACCCTGCACCACCCATGGAAGCCTGGGCTGTGTTCACCACATAGAGTGCAAGCAGCCATAGGGCATGCCCTTAAGACGTCAAGGGACATAACTGCTCCCTGGCAGATGCGTGTAATGGCCACCGGACGCGACACATGGAAGTGACCCCGTAGGTGTACCGGTCAATATTTCATGACTGCAATGGTACTGTTATCATTTCCAGTGTCTTGGTGACAGACAACTTCATGGTTAGTGTGACAGTTCTGATTTACTAGCTCAATCTGATAGGCACCTAGACTAGTGCATGGAAAAACAAAACAAGCAAACAACAACAACACAAATAGCATTTCGTATGCGACGATGTTAGATCGAAATTTCTCTAAACAAAGTGTATGCATTCTTTGATCGAATCCATCAGACCGGCGACCTTTTGAGAGAAATTAGTGTCCATCTTATGACGTCATCCTCCTCTGGAAATGCTATGTGCTTTATCTGTCGAGTCAAGATTTTTGTACTCCCAGTTCTTAAAGAACAGGGAGTACTTTAGAATGGGAACCAAGAAATGCTGTCTGTGTGTGTGTGTGTGTGTGTGTGTGTGTGTGTGTGTGTGTGTGTGTGTGTGTGTGTGTGTGTGTGTGTGTGTGTGTGTGTGTGTGTGTGTGTGTGTCCGTGGTCAAAAATGTGTTCCACTCGCTCAAGACAAAACTACTGGGCCGATCTTTCTGAAAATTTGTAGGTGTGTTCATTATGGATCAAGGATGATGCCCGACGTTTTAGTTTACCGTTACAGCCGTTACTAACGGCTGTAACGGCCTGTAACGCTTTTTCTTCTTTATGGAATATCTCAGAAAGTACTTGGCCGATCTTTCTGAAAATTTGTAGGTATGTTCATTATGGGTCAAAAATAATGCCCAATGTTTTAGTTTACCGTTATAACCGTTACTAACGGCTGTAACGGCCTGTAACGCTTTTTCTTCTTTATGGAATATCTCAGAAAGTACTTGGCCGACCTTTATGAAAATTAGCAGGTATGTTCATTATGGGTCACGGATGATGCCTGATGTTTTAGTTTGCCCCGTTATAGCCGTTACTAACGGTTGTAACGGCTTGTAACGGTTTTTCTTCTTTATGGAATATCTCAGAAAGTACTTGGCCAATTTATAAGCGGTATGGATGATCTTGTGACAAATCGGATCCTCTGTCCATATGTAAGTGATGTAATGCTGAAAATGGATTAAACAACCGTTAAAAACCGTCATTCTGCCGTTTTTCTTAGGTCGATTTAATTAAATTTGGTGTATAGAAAGGTTATCACACACAAATGGCACTTCTATATAGTTTTCCAAAATTTGACCGTTAAAAACCGTTATTCTTGACATATTGTCCAATTTGGATGAAATTTGATATCTACACAGGCTTTAGCCAGTGAGGACTAAAATACCGGTTTCAAAAGTCCATATTGGTTATATAACCGTTAAACCGTTATTTTGCCGTTATTTTTTATATATTGGTGGGTTTTAATGCAATTTTGTATATAGAAAGGTCATCACACACAAATGGCACTTCCATATAGTGTTTCAAAATTTGACCGTTAAAAGCCTTTATAAAGCCGCGCTACAAGGTTCAGGTAACGACTTGCCGTCTGAGCGCTACAGAGATGCCAAGACTACGAGCAGAGGAACGCAATCGTGCCCTAGGCCATCTGGAGGCTGGTGTGGATGCCAGGCAGGTCGCCAACATCTTTAACGTCCACATCTCAACCATCTATCGTCTGCAGCACCGCATGTGAGTCACTGGTACCACTGATGATCGTCCCTGGCCAGGCCGTCCTTGGGTCACCACACAAAGAGAGGATCGCCATCTTGTTCGAACCCATCTGCAGGACAGGCGGCAAACAGCCGCTAACACTGCTCGACAGGTGCCTAGGAATCTCCAGCAATGAATCAGCCTCAACACTATGCGGCGGCATCTTCAGGAGAACGGGCTGGCATGTAGGCGTCCTCACAGAGGTCTGGTACTGACACCAAGACACCGGCAGGACAGGCTACAGTGGGCACAAGCCCGAATCAACTGGCGCAGGCAGCAGTGGAGACGCATACTGTTCTCAGATGAGAGCCGTTTTTGTATTGACATGGCTGAGGGTCGTGTCAGAATATGGCGTCGACCTGGTGAACGCTATACTGACTCCTGTGTGGTAGAGCGGAACCCCTGGGGAGGCCCGAACGTTATGATATGGGGTGCAATTGGCATTAACCACGCCATAGGACCAGTCATCTTTCAGAACATTGGTCCTGGTCGCGGACAGGGTGTCAATGCACAGCGCTACATCAACCAGGTGCTCAGACCCCATGTCAATCCTTTTTTTGCGCAACACCCAAACTGGACATTCCAACAGGACAATGCAAGACCACACACCGCCAGGGCCACCAGCAATTTCTTCAGCATAACAACGTCAATGTGCTGCCCTGGCCAGCCCTCAGTCCCGATTTAAACACCAATAGAACATTTTTGGGATGAACTTGGCAGACGGTTGGACCTCCTGCGTCCACGACCAGCAACAGCGGCTCAACTTCACCAGGCCATCGTCCATGTGTGGGTGGTGTGCCAAGGGGACGCATCA
The DNA here is from genome assembly GCA_018398815.1 of Conus ventricosus. NCBI lineage: Eukaryota > Metazoa > Mollusca > Gastropoda > Neogastropoda > Conidae > Conus > Conus ventricosus. The sequence continues at coordinate 47,755,852 of CM031605.1, forward strand.
ACCACCTGGTCCACTAAATAAAGCCGCAGGTGTCAAGCAGTTTTTAAACGCAAATGGTGGCCACACACGGTATTAGGCTTCAAGCTGGTTTGTCAGTGCCCTTGGTTTTTCCACACAAAGACATATTGCTGATGACAATTTACTCTTTACGGTGTAATGAATCAAATCACGTTGAATTCTCGCTTCCACTCTGTACATTGTGACCAATAAAAAATTCACCCCAACCTTCAGCTTGTTTTGTTTCGGTTTTTTTATGGAAGTCAGTATAGAAAGGTTGTCACACACAAATGGCACTTCCATATTGTGTTTAAAAAATCTGGCCTTTTAAAAACCGTTATTCTCGACATATTGCCCGATTTGGATGAATTTGGTATGTACACAGGTTTTTCCCCAGTGAGGATAAAATCCCGGTTTCAAAAGTGTATATGGTTTTATAACGTTTTAAACCGTTATTTTGCCGTTATTTTTTAAAATTTGGTGGATTTTAATGAAATTTTGATTAGTAAGGTCATCACACACAAATGGCACTTCCATGCGTGTTTCAAAATTTGACCGTTTAAAAACCGCTATTTTGACATATTGTCCGATTTGGATAAAATTTGGTATGTACACAGGCTTTAGCCCAGGGAGGACTAAAAAAACCAGTTTCAAAAGTGTACTGGGTTTTAAATAACCCGTTAAACGTTATTTTGCCTTTATTTCTTTCTCACAAAGCACTTGGCCGATTTATAAGCGGTTTGGAAAACTGGGATTTGTTTATATGCTTCGCACTTGTTTTTTTCCCTTTCTTTACTGTTGTTTATGTTTCTATCAGCTGCGGCCTTCCATTGGTTTGTTCAAAAAGTGTTCACCATTTTTTTTCTCTTACTTCTGCGGACGATTAATAGGCTACGCTACTGTTCAACTGCAATCTCGGATTACGCAGTGAGGATTTTTGCAAGGGAAAGAGCACTAGCGATCCATTAGCTCCTCCCCCAATTTGATCCTTTTAAATGTTTCTTTTTTATTTTTTTATTTTTATTTATTTTTTTTTTTTTTTGATTGCATGTAAATACTTTTTGATGACTCGGAAAATAATCTTACTCTGATGATCAGGTGGCTTTTCACGGCTTAAAATGGAATCTTAAATGAGGCAGGGAATAGTAAACAGTAAATGACAAACAGTAAGGTAACTCTTTCCCCTATGATGACGTTAAAACACTGCTCAAACTCCAAAGGAATGCTGTTTTACGACACCAAATCGCCTGTAGAAATGCGTGAAATTTGCCCGTTCTGTCTTGGCATTCTTGTTTGGTGATTTGTTTGTCGCATCCACATTCATGTGGGGTTATGGACGTGTAATGTAACGAGTTATCCTTCTTGTTCGTTATCAACACCGCTTAATTTTACCTACTTTAAATTGAGGATGTTCTTGTCTGCACTTACATGGGCATAATGAATTGCTGAACATACTGTGCATATATCTGTCGTCGTCGTCGTGTCTTCGTTGTCGTTGTTGTTGTTGTTTCGATGATATAAGTGGCTTCCCTTTCTCTTTTGACGTGTCGACGCCCTAGAAACCCCTGTGCGGTCGATTTTCAAACACTGATACGTAAAGTTCAAAGGTAAAGGGACAAAAACCTTTCCCTAAAATGGTCTGCTTTTCTTTTGAGTGGGGTTTTCTCCACTGCATGACAAAATAATTTTTCCGAGCCAATTATTTTCACATAACCAATAAGTGGTAGAGCGTTTGAGCGTCCCCAGCGGTGACGTCAATTTTAGGTGGCCACAGTTTTGTGTGGTTTTAGGGGGAAAAAATGTATGAGTGTCGTTTTGGTGGTTTCAAACCCTTTAGATCTCGGGATCTGATATGGCATACACTTCCAAGCAGACGAAACGATGGATCTATTAGGGCTTCCAGTGCATCAGTTGTGACTTGCTCGACTGAAGGGAAAGTGTACAAGCCATAGTTTGAGAGAAAAACAGTAAAACATGAGGCGCAGAAATGGTTTTCCGAGAGTGGGTATGTACCCAAAAGAAAAGGAAAAGAGAAGAAAAAAAAAAAAGAAAAAAAGAAAAGAAAAGAACGAGTGCGCCGTGTTTTTAGTCTAATTTTCATATGTACCTACTGGATGTGTTCATTTCCATACATACACTTTTGACATCATCGCTTTGTTTTCTGACAGCAGCGACTTTCGATGATAA
>CM031605.1:47763035-47765535 GCA_018398815.1 Conus ventricosus
TGCGTGGTTCAAATGTAACATCTCTTCCCGATCCCAGATGAAATGCTTCGAGCGTCTAGGTCTGTTTTTGATGTAACGTGTATGATGGGATTACCTAGACATGTGGAGTTTGTGGAACTTAATTTGCGAGCGACAAAAAAACGGGAGAAATTATTCGATTAGTAATCTGAGTGTAACAATGTTACTTCCTTTGCTAAGTTTTTACCACAGTCTGGGGAGGGAGAGACGATAAAGAAGCACATGTTCGTTGAACCCGAAAATGATAGTTTTTCTCTTTTATTTTCTTGTTGATTTGTCTTGTTTGATTCAAATGTTCTGATTTTTCAGTTCGGGTGTGTGTGTGTGTGTGTGTGTGTGTGTGCGCGTGTGTGTGTGTGTGTGTGTGTGTGGCGTGTTGTGTGTGGTGTGTGTGTGTGTGTGTGTGTGTGTGTGTTGTTGTGTGTGTGTGTGTGTGTGTGTGTGTGTGTGTGTGTGTGTATGTGCGGGCGTGTGTGATCAAGCGAATGTGACAGTTGACGTTACATGGTTGGATGTTCCTTTTCAAGTTACCGATGAAACGTAGCGTAATTATTTCTAAGCCGATCTGTGTAACTGTAGTTCATCGAATACCCATCTTTGATGTCTCTAGGCCTCTTATTTTCTTTGCTTTGGTCATGATTTTGCCCTTTGTCAATGAAATTTAAATAAAAGAATACCCCTCTCTCTCTCTCTCTCTCTCTCTCTCTCTCTCTCTCTCTCTTCTTGCGTGCGTGCATATGAGTATGTGTGAGAGTATGTATGTGTATATGTGTGTGTGTGTTGGTGCGTGTGCGTGTATTGGGTGTGTGTATGTAGTGTGTGTGTGTGTGTGTGTTGTGTGGTGTTTGAGGTGTGTGTTGATGTGTGTGTGTGTGTGTGTGTGTGTGTGTGTGTGTGTGTGTGTGTGTGTGTGTGTGTGTGGTGGGAGAGACAGAAAGAGACATTCCACTCAATTATTTCTGTGTACTTATATGATTCGGACGGTATACGAAAAATGAACAAGTAAAGGAAAAAATTAAAACAAGAATCAAATGGGAAGTTGATTAATAACAGGATAATTTCTAGTAAGCTTACTAAAGTGAAATCGGAAAGAATGGTTGATAAAGACGTTTGATTCAAATTTGGCGAAATGCTTTCAAACTATGGATATTAAAAAAGTATAATACTTTTTGTTATGGATCGTTGACCACGGGACAATAACAGTCCTTTCAGAGTTAATTTTAAAAAGTGTCCAAGTACAATCTGTAAAACAATTATGGTATATTTCTGGAAATATTTAAGAGTTGTTTTTTTTCCTAGTCAAAAAAGACAAAACACCAACAACAACAAAACCCAGAGTGCAAAGCGACGCTTAATCAATATATCTTACAAAGGCGTATGTAATGTTTGACAAATTTGTTTTCTTCAGACGTCACCCCCCATCCCCCCCCCCCCCCACCCCAAAAAGGAATAAATAAATAAATGATATAAAATAAAATAAAATTATGTATTTGAAAAATGCTCAAAATAATTCCCACCCGATCTCTGCCAGTTGGTGAAAGGCCACTTCTGGCAGTGTACGTTTTTTTTTTGTCTGCATTTTTTGTTTTTGTTTGTTTGTTTGTTTGTTTGTTTAAACGACGCCGGAATATCTCAGTTGGTAGAGCGGCGGACTCGTAATCGTGGTGATCCTGGGGTTGCGGGCTTGAATCTCCGCCGGGCCGTTTTAACACAGGGTGATTTTTTTTCCCCCTCGGAGTTAACATTGGTTCTGACTCCGCTTTCCAAAACGTCCTTCGCATGAGGCTATCAGCCGAGATTCCACGTGTGAAACCTGTAGCATCATCAACTTTAGGAAGAGAAGGTCCAGTTTGGCCGTTGGTGTGGATGGCACGCTACACACAGCATGCACCGAAAGAATAAAAATATGGATGAAAAATGAGTGGCGATAGACTGGATGACGCGGGGAACGACTGAATGTAGCGCCAGCAGGCAGCTCTTCAGTTGGCTCTACTCTGGTAGGCAGCCCGTTGTATGAACGAGAGCGTGAATTGTAGAGCGCTCAGAGCTGGTCTCTAACCGGGAAAGGCTTTATATAAGTACTTTTATAATAATAACACAATAATAACAATAATGATAATGTAGCATGTAGTCCGTTTCAATCTTTATACTTTTTCTTTGATAAAGAGAGTCACACAAACACTGGCTTTTGAAAACATTACTTCGCTTGTTAGTCCTTTTAAGAATCGATTTTCATTCTTTGATAGTTAAATGATTTCCGTAGCAAACGGTTACCTTCAACATGGATTCATCCGAGTCTCCGACAACGGACACTGGCCACGTGCTCTTGAAAAATGAGCAGAACGTTTTCCTTGGAATCGGCACCCTGTCCTCAGCGATTTGTGAGTGAGGTGGGACACACTAGTCAACGTCTCTAACGAAGGTGGTTCCAGTTCTCTGCTCTTACGGACACTTACACCGCTAAATGATTTAATGCCAACGT
>CM031605.1:47770535-47775535 GCA_018398815.1 Conus ventricosus
ACACCTTTTGAGTCATTCAGCCATGAATCGCTCAGCAAGACCTCCCCCCCCCCCCCTTTTCTCCCCCCCCCCCCCCCCCCCCCCCTCCACACACACAACACACACACACACACACACACACTTCCCATCCCCGTCCCACCCTGAAGCAGCGACTCGAAGCACGATCCGTTTTCACTTTTTACTGGCAAAAAAGTCTACGCTCTGAGAACCGGAAGTAAAATTCCCCGATGCACGTTAACCCACGGCTGTCCTGATCACGCAGGATGTGCACTGGAACGAACATGTCCCTAGTTTGATCCTTTGCTTCTGCTTCCAGCTGTCGTGGCGAAGTGGTTAGTGTCGCAGACACCCGCCTGGGTGTTTAAGAGTTCGATTCCCATCAGAACCATCTATTTGTGGAAATTTTCCGCCCTGACCGGTTCCTGTCCAGAACGGAGTTTTATGTGGGTTCATGTGGGAAGGCCGGGACCACACAGTCGAGTTTCATCCACTTACTGCATACGTTTCTGAGAGTGTGACGCAAAAATCGTGTCGCTCAAATTTCCTGACCAACACTGCACGGCAGGTGTTTGTATCTCTCGGGCCTTGCTGACGCCGAGATAAATTATGAAAGTAAGCGTACAGTACAACCCTGTCAGAAGTCGGACTACAATCAAAATCCTTTGGATCATCTGCGCCGATCTTGTCCTTATCGATCAGCATTTAAAAAAAATAAAAGAAAGTATTAAATTCTGTAGCCCTTCATGCTCTGCTCTCATGGTGACCTCAATTTCGATTGCCAATCCACCTCCATGGCCTTAGTTTGATTCTGTCAGGGTCACCGGTATCAGCAAATTCATGGGCACTGTCGTCGGACGGACATCGTTGCGCCCTGTGGAGAGCTCACACACGCTGGCTCTGTGACAGAATAGTTATTGCCTTCAGTAGGGAGCTTGGCAGGTGGTGTCCTGCGTATTTGGACCGGAACAGGCTCCACTGAACACCATCGAGGTGACTCTTAAGCGTCTCCTCTGGTGGGTTGCCTCATCACGACTCGACATTGACTGCTTCCTGTGGGTCACCGGGCTCAGGCAGGATGAGGAATCGGTATAAGCGGCGTGGGTGCAATGCCACTGGGTGACTGCATGACTATCATTCTGCACCGATCCGTCCATGTACACGAGTAAGGGCTGCTGGCAGTGTTCATGCATTGAATGCTGGATTCCAAAAGTTGAGGATGTTCACTTTGTAGCAGACATATAAAGTTAATATCAAAATTCACTCTTTGCATCCCCCATGGCGGAACTGCCGAAATAAAAACGTGTGTGTGTGTGTGTGTGTGTGTGTGTGTGTGTGTGTGTGTGTGTGTGTGTGTGTGTGTGTGTGGAGGGGGGGGGGCGAGCGCGCATGTGTGTGTGTGTGTGGTGTGTGTGCGCGCGTGTGTATGTATGTGTTGTGTGTGTGTGTGTGTGTGTGTGTGTGTGTGTGTGTGTGTGTGTGTGTGTGTGTGTGTGTGTGTGTGTGTGTGAATGAGGGAGAAAAAGAGATAGAGACAGAGAGAGATCTGACAAAAGGATCCACCCAATTCTTTCTCCGATAAACAACTCCACCTGCTGTCAGACACACAGATGTAAACACTTTGCAAATTGTTTTGTCGTACAGGATTTTATAAATGTGTGCACTGTCTCGTGTTTGTAGGACGTTTGGACTTTATGCATTGTCTTTAATTTGCAGAAATTTAAAACTGTGTTTTCATTTACATGATTTCCAAACTATCGCTTTCCATTCACAGGATTTTAAAATTTCATGTATTGTTTTCCACCAGGACGAGTATTAATCATTGGGATTGTCTTTTTAAACTGCGTTCATTGCTTTTTCCGTTTCCAAGATTTTCAACAGTGTGCACTGTCTTCCGTTTGCATGATTTTAAAAATAAATGATGTCTTCTATTTGCAGCATTTCTAACTTTTATTGTCTACTAAATCCAGGATATTAAAACTTTTTACTTCATGCTGGTCGATGAGAATGAGAATGATGAACATGATACTACCCGATTCCCATTTTGGTCTGAGACTGCATGACAGGACTGTACTCTACGCTAAGTATTATAATATATCACGACGTCAGGTCCGAAAGATACACACACCTGCAGTGGTAGTCAGGAAATTTGAGCAACACTCTCAGGGATGCATCCGTCAAGTGGATGAAACTCGACTGTGTGGTCCCAGCCTTCCCAATTGAGCCCTTAGCAAACTCAACTTTGGATAGGCCCGTAGCAAACTTAATTTTGGGTAGCCCCGTAGCAAACTCAACTTCGGATAGGCTCGTAGCAAACTCAGCTTTGGGTTGGCCTGTAGCAAACTCAACTTTGGGTAGGCCCGTAGCAAACTCAACTTTGGGTTGGCCTGTAGCAAACTCAACTTTGGGTAGGCTCGTAGCAAACTCAACTTTGGGTAGGCTCGTAGCAAACTCAACTTTGGGTTGGCCTGTAGCAAACTCAACTTTGGGTAGGCCCGTAGCAAACTCAACTTTGGGTAGGAGCCGGTCGGGGTAGAAGAACCCCAAAGGGATATTCAAACTTTATTTTCCCTCCGTTTTCATGATTTTGAAATAGTACAATTTATTCTGTTCGCAGTATTTTTAAATTTTGTATTGTTTTCAATAGTCTTATTACTAAAACTTCATGTATTTTTTGTCCATTACCATGATAGTAACATTCTGTGTTGTTTTCCATTCCAGGGATTTTTTTTTTTTTGACTTTCTGCTTTGCGGGATTTACAAAAATTAAGTCTCTTGTTGTTGTTGTGGCACGTACCAAATAAACTACTTCCTTTTAATTGTACTGAAGGGTTTTCATTATCCGCTCCTTTCCTGCTGTTAGATGATTAGTTTGCTTGTTTGTTTTCTTTTCTTTTTCTCTTTTGTTTTTCGAATAAACAGAAAATCTATTTGAATGTCTGTTAACATGATGTGGTAAAACTCCACAATGCTTTCATGCCTTTTATTTGACACGATATGAAAACACGAGTTTCAGAATTAATATTCCATATCAGAAAAATAATACAGCGTAAGGAAATATGTTGTCAATTGTTAGTCACTCAAAATTAGACATGTGATCAAACCAAACGGTAACCTTGATGATGACATACTTTCCAAGACAATCTGATGCTTGCATGTTTTCAGTTATTTATCATCAAGATTCACACAGAGATGAAAAATACGAAAACTTATCTTCATTCATCAAACTTTTCTCAGTTTGGAGCTGAAATGAAAATAAAATGACAAGAGAGGTTAGCTCATCTGTTAAAAGTTGTCATATTTTACCGCGTGTTGTCATATTTCGTTTCTCGTTGTAATGCTGTGTTGTTGGTTGGCTTATGTTATTGGTAGCTGTCGTATACAATTGTTCATTAAATACTTATTTGTTTTTATTATGAGTTTATTAAGTAAAGTATCGCTTAGTGCGTGTGCGCGGGCACGCGCACGTTTGTGTGTGTATACGTGTGTGCGTTGTGTGACAGACTGTGAGCGAGAACTTAAGGTTCCATGTGTGTGTGTGTGTGTGTGCGTGTGTGTGTATGTGTGTGTGTGTGTGTGTGTGTGTGTGTGTGTGTGTGTGTGTGTGTGTGTGTTTTGTGTGTGTGTGTGTGTGTGTGTGTGTGTGTGTGTGTGTGTGTGTGTGTGTGTAGTATGAGCATTCTTTTCTTTACTTTTTAATTTTTATCCCAATGTTTTGTTATGAACTATTGGTTCACAATCAACATCTTTAAATGTATGTTCGTGTTACTTTGTTCTCTGCTGCTAATTTTGCTGTCAAAGAGGACGCACTGAATACTTTTTGTCTTAATGAATCGATTTACCTTTTGATCTTAATGCACATCACAGGCTTCTAGCGATAATATCAGCTTGTTTTAAAAGGACTGAATGTTATAACAGGTGACCGATGTAGCATTGAAAAAAATATCAGAATGTTTATATTCATATATCCCCTTCTCACTCCCCACTTAAAAGCACATTTAAACATAGAATTGTGAAGAAGAAAAGGAATAATGAAACGCCTATATTATCAATGCCTACAAACAAAAAATTATCGTGAGAACTTGGATTTTGTAAACATACTTTTTTTTAGTGACATTCATTATATGGAAACCTTTGTCTAAAGTCTGGGTTCATCGTATTACAATGACAAACATACGGCATACTTCTTTCAGTCAACCAATCAGTCAGCACCACCTACACCAGAAAGCAGTCACAGACCCAAACTTACCTGCCATAACTTGATGCCACATCGATCGTCTGATTGTTCCCCTACCGGTAACACCCACACCTCACGGCCACCACCGCCACGCTCACCCCACTCGCCACGGCCAAACACGTCCCAGACCCAAACAATAACAAACACCACCACCACCTTCCCCCCAACCGCCCCCTAGATGGCCGCTAGAAAGAACTCGGATTGCATCAGCACGTGACTGCAAACCTCCAGAGACACCTGACGGACGGGGCCGTGATTCGGCCGTCGATTGCATTCATTTGCACCAATTGTCCTGCAAGCTAGCTTTCACTGGCCGGCGCTAAACATCTTTTAGATACATATTCATTCAACACGATCCATACAGGCCGCAGCCCTGGCCGGGTCCAGCTGTCACGGAAGAGGGGGAGGGGGGACGTCTAGGTACGGCTCTTCCAGCGCTGGAATCAGGGCAAAGATGAAGAGAATCGAGTTGTGTCATTCCATCCGGAGACGGGAAACATCTTTAGTTGCCATCATCAGAGAGTGTGGGGGACGCCAGTGATGAAATGAAGATGGCTGTCAAAGATGCTGGCATGATACCTTGCCCACGCCGCCGCTCTGCCGCCTCTTCCTCCTGCTCCTCCTCCTCCTTCCTGCCCCTCTGCCTCCGCCACAGTGCTCCTCCTAATCCGCCCCACTTCTGACAGATGAGAGGGGATGAATACAGTTACCACCATGCAGTACCAACCACCGGAAACCTAATCACCACCTCCACGCTTACCTTTCC
>CM031605.1:47788035-47795535 GCA_018398815.1 Conus ventricosus
GTGTTTGTGGACAGAGCATCACAGTTGATCATATTATCTCATGTGCCGCTCTCAAACAATTTATACCCATACTTTCTACATATACTATTACAAATATTTTCGAATCACCAGCATTAACCTATGAATTCTTTATTTCTTTATCAAAGAGTCCAATAAGTAAGTACTTATAGTTTCTTACATTTATTTACTCATCCTTATGAGGTTACTTTTAAGTGAGTCAATCATTAACCTACTACTAAATTTACATAACATATACGAAAGGACCATCCTTATCCGTCCCCTACCTCTCACTGTACTCTCCCATATCAAAACCATTTGTAGCTTTCTAGCTTTATCACTTTATCATGAGGGTTTTGTTTGACTGTTTTCATTGATGTAGGTTTTTGTTTGTTTGTTTGTTTGTGGTTTTTGTTTTTGTTTTTGTTTTTTCCCCGTCTAATATCACCTAGAGTGGATAGACGTTAAATTTGAAACTAACTAACACACACACACACACTAAAAGAATTACACATACAAACATACACTCGCGCGTTGGTTCTTTATCTTGAATTTTTCGTAGATCCGTGAAAAGCTCAACTGAATTTGTAGGCTACACAATCTGATTGTAGTGATATGTCCGCCTCTACTTTTTCCATGTTACAACAGTACATGCTGTTGCACTTGTCTCTCTCCTGTCCACTTAATTCTGCTTATAATTTTTGCTCCTTTCGATTTATTTTTTAACTTGAAGTAACTAACTTATGTTTCAGACTTAAATGCATTCCATAGACTTGTGTACTTGTGAAAGTATTAACTCTATAAGCTGGAGCGTTATTTATTCGTTCTTTCTCATTAATGCACTTTTTTTCACACTAAGCATATAATTCCCGCATTTCGATTTCACACTGATCCATTCGCATACATAGTAGGCCTGCCATGTAAGGTTTTATCTAATAAGTCCCTTTTTTGTAGGCCCCTACTAACACGGTACTGATTTTACAGATAGTATTCATAAAGCGCAATACCTTAACGTAGCAACTCGATGCGCTATGTAACCACCATTCATAGAAATCAAGCAAACATCCAAAACCCCTTCCCACCCCTTCCATCACACCCGACCGGCAACGCAAAGAACCCTCGCCCCACCCTCACACCCCCCAGCCCACACTACCCTACGCCTCTCATTTTACACACAGCTTTCAACAGAGATGAGAGAAACATCTTCACTTTTTTTTCTTTAAGAGAAAAAGTACTGTTACATTCTCAATCTCCCCCCCCCCCCCCTTTTTTTTTGTTGTTGTTGTTTGTTTGTTTGTTTGTCCCCCAGCCTCCTATTTTTCCACATCAAAAGATTTTGTTGTTGCTGGCATTTTTACCCTTTTTCTAAAGGTGGGACCTCCTCTTTTTCCCACCTTTTTGTACTCCCAGTTCTTACAGAACAGGGAGTACTTTACAATGGGAATGAAGAAATGCTGTCTGTGTCTGTCTGTCTGTCTGTCTGTCTGTCTGTGTGTCCGTCCATGGTCAAAATGTGTTCCACTTGCTCCAAACAAAACTTCTGGGCCGATCTTTCTGAAAATTTGTAGGTATGTTCATTATGGGTCACGGATGATGCGTGATGTTTTATTTTACCAGAATAGTCGTTACTAACGCCTATAAATAATACTTTCAAGAAATCAAGTCCGATAAGGAAAATAACCACCGCACTGTCGTTTTTTCTTCCACTAACTGGAAATTGTCTCCCCTGTCTGTCACTGTACTGGGAGTACGTGTATATGCTTTGCATCTTGTTTTCACTTCAAGTAACCATAACTCTCGTGCACCCTGCAAGTCTGTATGTTCTATTACTAATGGACATTCTCAGGTGGACCTAAGTATTTTGGCGTTTGATACAAAGCGTCGGGGTTTATTTATGTTCTATTGTTTGGTGTAGTAGCACATTCACTCTGTGTATGCGAAAAAAGAGAACGGAAGGAAGAAGGGAAAGACAGAAAGAAAAACAGAAAGAGAGTTTTAAAAAAAGGATGAAAGAAAGACAGTCAGCAAGACAGATCAAAAAAGGTGGAAAGAAGAAACAGAAGAAGACAGAAAGGAAAGTAGGAGGAAAAAAATAGAAGCAAATATGCTATAGAAACTTCGTAAGAGCACATTAAATAACCAGTTACATTCTCAATTACAGAAAAGTATCACAGACTTTCTGGTATTTATCATCTTTATAAAAGCCCTGTGATCAGAGTGAGCGACAGTTATCTGTTCACAGGAAACACAAAGGCAACATCATCTCTTCTGGCACAAAACACAAGTCCAAACGTCAAGCGATGCCTGTCGTTTTGCTCCACGAAAACTCTCTGTTCTCGTCATGCAATACACTCCAAATATCAGGCAGCTTTGAATGCTTGACTTCTGCCTCAAGGTTTAAAAGACCTAATATTATTTGACTCTGCCAGGCAGAATAAAATGTTGCTCGCTAAATGTAGCAAACATTTCTTGGAACGTAGTAAAGATAAATACTTCATCTTTGAAATGTTTTACTTAGACTTAGTCTTGGATGCTTCCGCGTGTTGCGACGCATGAGGCAGTCACGGCGCTCCACTGTGCACGGTCCTCAGCCAGTTTGCTAGTGTCACTCCACCCTCTGTCAACGAGTCTGAGGATGGAGTTGTTTTGAGCATTAATATTTGCTAATTTGAATTCACAAGTTGTCTTTTTTTAACAAATCATAAAAACGATTTTGTTTGTGATTCCGAGTCTACTTTACCATCATTGTTTATGTTAGAATGGTTTTCCATGTATCTCAATGTGCTCCTTGATCTTTGAACAAATATCCTTCCCCACTGTTTTTCGCACATCTGAATGCTTCATTGATGTCAAATCTTTGATGTTTTAGCCAAGACATATTGCACTTTTTAAGACTCTGTTGTTGTTGCTTCTTTGTATTTCAGTGAACATATGAGTACCTTAAACAATGAGTACGACTATGACCATCTTTGCAATATTCACAGTCCCCACCCGGTTTGAAGAGCTGTCGACGAGGTTCGAGTGTTCAACCATTCGTCATTCTAGTCTATCCTCAGGGCTGTAGTGTAAGATATTTGGGAAAGCAGGTGGGAGTTCAGATTAGGGGGGGGGGGGGGGGGGGGGGGGGGAGGGGGGGGAGGGGGGCGTTGATGGCTGGACTGTCTACTGTCCCGCTCTGCTTGCTTCCCCTTCCCTCTGACCTCTCTGGCACTGGACCCTTCCTTGGACCGCTCGCTGGGGATCTCTGACCAGTGTCCAGAAGAGTTCTGGAATCCTCAGGAGGAACTGAGCGTTGTCTGGCACTCCCTGGGCCCATCTCAGTCCTGTTGTCGGGGGCCGGAATAGCTCAGTTGGTAGAGCGCCGGACTCGTGATCCTAGGGTTGCGGGTTCGAATTTCGGTACAGGGGGATTTTTCCCTCGGAGTTAACATTGGTTCTGACTCCATTCCCCACACAGTCCTTCGAATGAGACTATAAACCGAGGTTCCGTGTGTGGATGCACGCACAACATCTTGCACACACGTAAAATCCCATCACCAACTTTCGGAAGGAAGGCCAGTTTGGCCGTTGGTATGGATCACACGTTACACATAGCATGCACCTTCCACGAAGATGGAGTATGGCTGCCTTAATGGCGGGATAAAAAAAAACCGGTCATACACACAAAACTCCACTCCCTGTCTATACAGGCAGTGTCTGCAGGAGCATCAGAATGCGTGCGCAGAAAGAAAGAAAGAAAGTCCTGTTGTCGGTGGCTGTCGTGAGGCTGGTCAGTAGTTCCTGTCGTGGGTACAATGTCCCTCACCGTTTGTGCTCTCTGTCGTCTGACTTCCACTGCAACAGAAACCTGACATGAAGACCTGCCGAGACTGAGGTCTGACTGTTTGCGTGCTCAGCGTGCTGGTTTGGTTCTGAGTGTTCAGAATATGTCATGGGCTTCTTCGGCAATGACTGGTGTTATGTTAGTGTGTGTGTGTGTGTGTGTGTGTGTGTGTGTGTGTGTGTGTGTGTGTGTGTGTGTGTCTTCATTAAATCGTCTCTCTTTCTAGTCTTTAGTGTTTTTTTCTCTGTCTCCCCCCCCCCCCCCCCCCCGACTTCCTCCCTCCCTGTGTGTGTGTGTGTGTGTGGTGTGTGTGTGTGTGTGTGTGTGTGTGTGTGTTGCCTCTTTCTGTCCTACAAACCATCTCCTTTGTCATTCTGCCTGTCTGTCAATCTGTCTTTCTCACCGAGACCTGTATACCCACCTTCTCTCTCTCTCTCTCTCTCTCTCTCTCTCTCTCTCTCTCTCTCTCTCTCTCTCTCTCTCTCTCTCTCTCCCTCTCTCTCTTCCCCCTCTCTCTCTTCCCCCTCTCTCTCTTTCCCCCTCTCCCTCTCTCTCCCTCTTCCTCTCTCTCTCTCTCTCTCTCTCTCTCCAAGCGTGACAGTAGCATATGGGGAGAGGCTGACCGTGATTGCATTAGCATGCTCATTTCGCTCTCTCCCCTTCTCCTTCCTCGCCACGGCCACTCGAGCGGTTCTGGAGGACTTTCTCCATTTTCAGCCCCGACTTTTTGTCTTTTGGCTGCTCGCAAAGACCGAAATTGCATTTGCCGCGGAGAGAAAGTCGGGGGCCATCTTGAGCGAAAGCAGCCAAGAGCTGTGCAGGAGACAAGGGGATTTTAAGGTGATGGGTCTTGGGTTCTACAGTGTAGAGGGGGAGGGAGGGGGGGGGGGGGACCCGCGGAGAGGCGTTGTCTCGAACAGTTGAATGTTTTGCCTTCTCCCAAGAAGAATGATGGTTTCGTTTCCTAATGCAACCTCTCCAACCCCGGTTCCCCCTCGCCCACCCCTATCCTTGTCCCCTCTCCGCTTCTTCACCATATTCCCGTTCCCGCCCCCCTCTTCCCCCATCTCCCCTCCCTTCCCCATCCCCGCTCCCAAAGGCTGATCCCGCCTGTGGGTCTTTGACGGAGACCTACAACCCCCAGTAGTTCGTCAGATCGTCAGGTCGAGCCCTTACTTTGTCTCTGAGGAGGAAAGAAGTGGGGGGGGGGGGGGGGGGGGGTAGGGGGGTGGCAGAGGGAAGAGGATGGTGAAGGGGAAGGAGAGAGTTTGTGTGGAGGGGGGGGGAGGGGGTGGAGGTGGAGGCGTGGAAAGAAGGGGGAGGGGGGGATGTGTGCAGGGATTGGTTGCGTATTCCACAAAGATGTGCTTGTGTCAGGGGTTCAAAAACTTGCTGAGCTGGCCCAGGCTTTTTGTTTGTTTGTTTGTATGTTTGTTTTTTTTAACACGGTAGTCATGAAACCGCGTTTTTTGGCGATATAAGCGTGCAAGGAGGTGATTTCTGCTTTTCCCGTCTGACATACTTTTTGTAAGGGACAGGTTTCGTAGCTGTGTTCCATGGGCCGTCATTTCATGACGTGCTGTGGTTGGCAAAATAAGTTTCCCTTATTAAACATCCTGGACCATGAGGCATCCTGGACCATTAGGCAACCTGACCATTAGGCATCCTGGACTTTAAATTATCCAGGACCTTTAAGAGCCTGGACTATTAAGCATCCTGGACCATCAGGCGTCCTGGACCATCAGGCATCCCTGACCATGAAGCATCCTGGACCATTACGCATCCTGGATCATTAAGCATCCTGGACCATTAAATATCCTGGACCATAAGGCGTCCTGGACAATTAGGCATCCTGGACCATAAAGCATCCTGGACCATTAAGCATCCTGGACCATTAGGCATCCTGGACCATTAGCCATCCTGGATCATTAGGCATCCTGGACCATTAAGCATCCTGGACCATTAAATATCCTGGACCATAATGCATCCTGGACAATTAGGCATCCTGGACCATACAGTATCCATATTGTGGACCATAAGGCATCCTGGACCATCACGTATGCTGGACCATTACGCATCCTGGACCATTAGCCATCCTGGATCATTAGCCATCCTGGACCATGAAGCATCCTGGACCATTAGCCGTCCTGGACCATTAGCCATCCTGGACCATGAAGCATCCTGGACCATTAAATATCCTGGACCATTAGGTATCCTGGACCATTAGCCATCCTGGACCATTAGGCATCCTGGACCATTAAATATCCTGGACCATTAGGTATCCTGGACCATTAGCCATCCTGGACCATTAGACATCCTGGACCATTAAATATCCTGGACCATTAGCCATCCTGGACCATTAGGCATCCTGGACCATTAAATATCCTGGACCATTAGGTATCCTGGACCATTAGCCATCCTGGACCATTAGGCATACTGGACCATGAAGCATCCTGGACCATTAGGCATCCTGGACCACTAGGCATCCTGGACCATTAAATATCCTGGACCATTAGGCATCCTGGACCATTAAACATCCTGGACCATGCATTAGGCATCCTGGACCATGAAGCATCCTGGATCATTAAACATCCTGGACCATTAGGCGTCCTGAACCATGAAGCATCCTGGACCATTAAACATCCTGGACCATTAGCCATCCTGGACCATTAGGCATCCTGGACCATTAAACATCCTGGACCATTAGCCATTCTGGACCATTAGGCATCCTGGACCATTAGCCATCCTGGACCATTAGGCATCCTGGACCATTAGCCATCCTGGACCATTAGCCATCCTGGACCATTAGCCATCCTGGACCATTAAACATCCTGGACCATTAGCCATCCTGGACCATTAGGCATCCTGGACCATTAGCCATCCTGGACCATAAAGCATCCTGGACCATTAGCCATCCTGGACCATTAGCCATCCTGGACCATCAAACATCCTGGACCATTAGGCATCCTGGACCATAAAGCATCCTGGACAATTAGGCATCCTAGGCGTGTGTGTGTGTGTGTGTGTGTGTGTGTGTGTGTGTGTGTGTGTGTGTGTGTGTGTGTGTGTGTGTGTGTGTGTGTGTGATTTGATTTGTCAGTTCATCTTCTGTGCCGATGAATATTCATATGAAATGATAATATGCTGTTGAAGTTATGACTGATCATGTTCGTGTGCTTTTTTTCTCTTAAAAGTGAAATGTTAATGATAATGGCATAGTGACAATAGCACCACGGATAATAAGAATGATCCTACACTTTTTGACTCTCATCCGCATGATTGTACAACCATTGTGCCACACTGTGTTGAGCTATGTTATCTTCCATTGTCCCCGTGGGACTGACCTGGGACTCTTTCACTCCAAATCGTTCCCCCGCATTCTGAATGCTCTATGCTAGTAACTTCCTCTTTACTACCACTCTTTCTCATTCTGTTTATTGTTGTTGTTGTTGTTGTTGTTGTTGTTGTGGTTATGGTTGTTGTTGTTTGGTTGTTGGTTGGTTTGTTTGTTTTCTTTTTATCGTCGTTGCACTTTACTATTTTTTGCCGCCTGGTTAGTCCATTTTCCTGTCTGTTAGGCCTATAGCAAATCTTAAACACGTTTTGTTTTACTTTGATCACAATATAAGCCTACATAACGTGCTTGTTTTTGGTTTTTGGTTTTTGGTGTGTGTTGTAAT
>CM031605.1:47808035-47813035 GCA_018398815.1 Conus ventricosus
TCATTACAGACTCTATTCTAATAAACAGATTCTCTGTTTTCTTTATGCCATCTGTTTCCATTCTTAGGGTCACTCCTGACTCGTACTTAATAAGGGGGGGGGGGGGGGGGACATATACAACCAACATCTTCAAGGTAGTCCATATGAAATTAGGCATGTTTAGTTCTATTCGACGTATTCTCTGTGCTGAAGTAAAGCGAGACTCTGCTATACACCTTCACCATTTCCAGAATAGATCATTGTAATTCCCTTCTTGCTGAAAGCCGAAAACATCTTTCTGATAGGCTTCAAAGACTTCAGTACAACGTTGCTGGCATAATTCTCACACGGTCAAAATTCGTGTGTGTCTCAGCTCCTTCACTCTCTTCACTGGTTCCCTGTCTTTGACAGAATAGATTATAGATCTTCGGCTTCGGATTTTTTTTTCTATTATTTTTGGAACAACACCTGACCATCTGCCTCAACTTCTTCACCTCCCTTCTCCTCGTCATCTCCGTTTCGCCATGGCACAACGTTCTTGAAACTTTCCTCTTTCAAAACGAAGGCTGAGGGTGAAGGGTATTTAACCCACGACCTCCAGCACTGTGCAGCTATCTACCTTTCATTCTCAGACATTCAGCTTAAAACCTGTTGGTATAAAAGAAAATGAGATCTTTCTGTCAAACCGTTTTAAACTGGCGCTTCTTCAAAACAAGAGTGCTTTTAGGTGTGTGTGTGTGTGTGTGTGTGTGTGTGTGTGTGTGTGCTCATTTTGTTTTTCCCACTTCCTTTATTTCATCTTTCTTTTCTGTTGGTATCGATCAGTTCTTTTGATAATTTTTTTTCTTTTTTCTTTTTTTTTTTTTTTTTTTTTTTTGCTTTTGGCAGAGCTGTATGCAAAGTTTTGAATGCATGCGCAGACAAATTTCCTTTGAAAATGTATGTCTTACTTTACTGCGTGGACAAAGAAATATATTTACATCGTCAAACACGTGCTTGTTGGGAGGGGGGGAGGGGAGAGAGAAGTGGACACTGTGTGAACATGGTGGTTAAAGGATGTGGGTTGATTGTGTGCTTTTGTTGGTTGACGAAGCTTTCAATAGTCGTTGTGATGACTGATTTTTGTCGTTTATGACGTCGTTTGTCCCAGACTCCGTGTGTGTGTGTGCGTGTGTGTGTGTGTGTGTGTGTGTGTGTGTGTTGTGTGTGTGTGTGTGTGTGTGTCTGTCTCTGTCTGTCTGTGTGTGTCTGTGTGTACAGTTGTGAGCGCCGGTGGACGTGCCGTGAGCGTGCGTGCATGTGTGTGTGTGTGTGTGTGTGTGTGTGTGTGTGTGTGTGTGTGTGTGTGTGTGTGTGTGTGTCTGTGTGTGCGTGTGTGCGTGTGTGCATGTGTGTGTGTGTGTGTGTGTGTGTGAGAGAGAGAAGAGAGAGAGAGAGAGAGAGAGAGAGAGAGAGAGAGAAATGGGAAATATCTTCCATTTCTCTGGTGTGTGTGGTGTGTGTGGTGTGTGTGTGTGTGGTGTGTGTGTTGCGTGTGTGTTTGGGTGTGTGTTTGGGTGAGTGCGCGTGCGCACGCGTGCGTGTGTGTGTGTGTGTGTGTGTGTGTGTGGTGTGTGTGTGTGTGTGTGTGTGGTGTGTGTGTGAGCGCCGGCGGCGAGCGGTATGTGGGGGAAGGGGGGGGGGAGGGGGTGCACACGTACATACGTGGGTGAAGTCGCAACGGCAGAAGTAGAAGCAGTGGGTGCTGCAGCATTGGTAATAGAAGCAACAGCCCCAGTAGCAGTGACAGCAGCAGCGGTAATACTTGTAGTGGCCGCAATAGAATTAGTACGTAGTGGCAAAAATCAGCAGTGGAAGTAGTAGTAGTAGTTCGTAGTAGCTAAATTTAACAGGAGTAGTAGTTGTACATAATATTTAAAAAAATCAGCAGCATTAGCAGCAGAAATAGTAGTAGTAGTAGTAGTAGTAGTAGTAGTAGTAGTAGTTGATGTTGTTGTTGTTGTTGTTGTTGTTGTTGTTGTTGTTGTTGTTGTTGTTGATGATGATGAAGAGGGACGTAGACACACACCTTGAGGTAAAAGTGGTGTTGATAATCTGACTGACTTTGAACTGGAGAGTTTGAAATGAACTCGATATTGCAAGCTCGGTTGATATTGTTAAGCTGGAAAAAAAAAAACCAATGCGGAAACTGTTGTCCGATTCTTTATTCCCTCAGCATAGAATGTCTGCCCGTGTGGGTGTGAGCATACCCGACAACAGTCGTGCACAGCGTTGAACACCCTTTGAGATCATGAGAGGGTCAACAATAAAACGGACCGTATTGCAGGTTCTGAAACTTTCTGTTTGGTTACCCGGTTTACAATCTCACTAGTTATTAACTGGAGGGATAAAGAAATTATGAGGAAATTGAAACTGGAAAACGTAACAACGAATCCATGTTAAAAGATTGTTACAGACAATTAGTAATCTGGCGGCGCACCGTTGCTAGTTCGAGAACATTTTTATACCATAACTGATTACCAACTGTCATGACTCTGACAAAATTAACGACATCTGCAATATGTTTCAGACAGATCAATCAGCCTGGTGATATGACTCTACAGATGCCTTGAAAAAAATGTATAATACAGTTGTTTAGGCCGGAATAGCTCAGCTGTTAAAGCACCGTCCTTGTGATCCTGGTAATGGTGGTGTTGCGGGTTCAAATCCCACTCAGACGTTTCGGTGCTTAGGGATTTTTCCCTCCGACTCCATTGTGCCAAAACGTCCTTCGAATGAGACTATAAACCGAGGTCGCACCTCGCACACACGCAAAAAACCCCATCATCAACGTTTGGAAGAGAAAGCCAGTTTGGCCGTTAGTATGGATGACACATATGGATGACACATATACACATAGCAAGCGTTGAAAGGATTTCACAAAAAAACATAAACTGATAGACTGACGGACTGAATGACACTGGAAACCACTGAATGTAGCGCCAGCAGGCAGCTCTAGTCAGCTCTACCCAGGTA
The DNA here is from genome assembly GCA_018398815.1 of Conus ventricosus. Taxonomy (NCBI): domain Eukaryota; kingdom Metazoa; phylum Mollusca; class Gastropoda; order Neogastropoda; family Conidae; genus Conus; species Conus ventricosus. The sequence goes on from CM031605.1 coordinate 47,811,030, forward strand.
GGCAGCCCGTTGTGTAAACGACAGCGTGGATTGTAAATCGTTCAGAGCCTGATCTGACACCCCGGATAGGCCTTGTATATGTACTCTGGATAATGATAATAGTGATGGTGATGATGATGATGATGATGATGATGATGATGACGATAAAGACGACGACGACAACGACGACAACGACGACAGCAGCAACAACAACAAAATTGGTAACTTTGACCACTTTATTCTGAACGATTCCTACCAACTGAATTATTATGACGATTTCACGTGTATACCTGAGCATGGCCGTAGCGTAATACTATGTTTTGTAGCGTCAAATTTGTACTTGTCACTTTCCTTTGATTTCAAGAGAGCCATTTATGCTGTCGACACTCTCTGGTGTAGAAAAAGGGTAAACGTGGTAAGCAATAAGATCTGTGAAACGTCCTCTATTCTGGAGTAGGCTACAAACGCGACGAAGACAAAAACGTCTTTTCAATGGGTGGATGTGTTCTGAATATGCCAGATGTGCATTGAATAATACCATTGTCGCTCTTGATCGAAAGGTGTGTGTGTGCCTTTCATAAATTCATGACGCTACGTTCTCTAAGCACATATGAATTATCTAAATTAATTCTGAATTAATTCATCAGTTACAAACCAGAGTATGTATAGATAGATAGATAGATAGATAGATAGATAGATAGACAGATAGACAGACAGACAGACAGACAGACAGACAGACAGATAGATAGACATAGATATAGATATATAGATGTAAACATTCAAATTCATGAGACGTGAATTAGGAAAGAAAAGCGTCTGGGACGCAGACCCTGCACGCATTAATGCCATTTCCTGCACAGATACAGGTGATGTGATATAGTAAAGTGTCGAAAACTTCTTCCTTCTGTGTGTCCACCGTTTGGAACCTAGAGGCATCGGAATTTCTCCACTTTCAGACACCGACTCTTCAAACTACGTCTACCCTTCAAAGTAAGTGAATCTCTATCGTGTTCGAGTCATCCTGCTGACTGGCAGATTGACAGACCGAAAACACCCGCTTCTCGTGCTTCCCCTGCGCGCAGTGTAGCCGTCATTATGATGGTAATTAATGCTAGCGATTACAGAAAGACTGAAACTCTGGTAGGTATCCTCATGACGAGCCGAAGTCGCTTGCTCCTCGTGGACTGTCGATGCTGGGGCTGTGATGAATTTGGGTGTGGCTGTGCTTAGGGTGTCTGGAATGAGCCAGGTCCCTGAGGGGCCATGGAAGATGGATAACAAGAAATCAGTATGTAAAGCACATAGATAAAATGAAGATAATGATGATGATGATGATGATGATGATGATGATGATGTTGACGACGACGACGACGACGACGACGATGACGACGACGACGACGATGAGATGATGATGATGATGATGATGATGATGATGATGATGATTATGACAATGATGATGATGATAAATGATGATGATGATGTTGATGTTGTTGTTGATGATGATGATGATGATGATGATGATGATGATGATAAATGATGGTGATGATGATGACGATAAATGATGATGATGATGATGATGACGATGATGATGATAATCATGATGATGATGATGATGATGATGATGATGATGATGATGACGAGAAAAAAGGGAAGAAGAAAGAATGGAGGAGGAAAAGGAGGATGAAGAGGACAGAAGAAGAAGAGAGAGACGGAGAAGAAGAAGAGGAAGAACGATGCCAGTAATAATAACAACAATGCTATAAAGGATTATGATGGAGAAAAAAGATGATTTGATCATCATCGTCGTCGTTGTCATCGTCATCACCATCATCATCATCATAATCATCATTATATTCGCCATCATCATCATCATCATCATCCTCATCATCATCATCATCGTTTTCACAACAACGACTTCAATAACGTGATCACAGTCTTGGGTCACTATAACGCACACTCTCCCGCTGGTGCTAATACAGACTGAGAACAACAACGATATCAACAACGATAAGACTAAATGACATCGC